>JAVIAB010000106.1:80300431-80900431 GCA_032433765.1 Megaustenia siamemsis | reverse complement strand
GTTGAAACACAGGCTCTGCTGTAGCTTATAACTAGACTCCACCTCTAGATACTGCGTTTGAATTTATCTTTAAACGGGAAGGAAAATGTCAACATAGTATAAAAGCTGTTTCATTTTAGTTACAGTCAGTGAAACTTCTTGATCGACAGTTTAGGGTATTCACAGTTTAGGGTATTCACATTGATCTTTCACCCCGAGCTATGTATTACGCGTGTGTCGTTGACAGAAAATATTGGTTAAATATGTAGCAAAACTTTCTGCGATGAGAAACATTGATGCAACGTTTTAAAGACTCGACTAAATGATCAACGCATTTTTTGGTTTCACAGATTTGATTAACGTTAGGTTGCGCTACTAAATGTTGGGGACTGGGTAGTCTAGAGCTGCCACGTCAGGGTCAGGACAGGGAGGACACGGGCTTGTAGTCTAGAGCTATAACGTCAGGATCATGACAGGGAGGACACGGGCTTGTAGTCTAGAGCTGCGACATCAGGACAGGGAGGACACGGGCTTGTAGTCTAGAGCTGCGACGTCAGGATCAGGACAGGAGGACACGGGCTTGTAGTCTAGAGCTGCGACGTCAGGATCAGGACAGGGAGGACACGGGCTTGTAGTCTAGAGCTATAACGTCAGGATCAGGTCAGGGAGGACACGGGCTTGTAGTCTAGAGCTATAACGTCAGGATCAGGACAGGGAGGACACGGGCTTGTAGTCTAGAGCTGCGACGTCAGGATCAGGACAGGGAGGACACGGGCTTGTAGTCTAGAGCTATAACGTCAGGATCAGGACAGGGAGGACACGGGCTTGTAGTCTAGAGCTGCGACGTCGGGATCAGGACAGGGAGGACACGGGCTTGTAGTCTAGAGCTGCAACGTCGGGATCAGCACAGGGAGGACACGAGCTTGTAGTCTAGAGCTATAACGTCAGGGTCAGGACATGGAGGACACGGGCTTGTAGTCTAGAGCTGCAACGTCGGGATCAGCACAGGGAGGACACGGGCTTGTAGTCTAGAGCTATAACGTCAGGATCAGGACAGGGAGGACACGGGCTTGTAGGCTAGAATGTCAGGATCGGGACAGTGAGGACACGGGCTTGTAGTCTAGAGCTGCAACGTCGGGATCAGCACAGGGAGGGACACGGGCTTGTAGTCTAGAGCTGCAACGTCGGGATCAGCACAGGGAGGACACGGGCTTGTAGTCTAGAGCTATAACGTCAGGATCAGGACATGGAGGACACGGGCTTGTAGTCTAGAGCTATAACGTCAGGATCAGGACAGGGAGGACACGGGCTTGTAGTCTAGAGCTGCGACGTCAGGATCAGGACAGGGAGGACACGGGCTTGTAGTCTAGAGCTGCGACGTCAGGATCAGGACAGGGAGGACACGGGCTTGTAGTCTAGAGCTATAACGTCAGGATCAGGACAGGGAGGACACGGGCTTGTAGTCTAGAGCTGCGACGTCGGGATCAGGACAGTGAGGACACGGGCTTGTAGTCTAGAGCTGCGACGTCGGGATCAGGACAGTGAGGACACGGGCTTGTAGTCTAGAGCTGCGACGTCGGGATCAGGACAGTGAGGACACGGGCTTGTAGTCTAGAGCTATAACGTCAGGATCAGGACAGGGAGGACACGGGCTTGTAGTCTAGAGCTGCAACGTCGGGATCAGCACAGGGAGGACACGGGCTTGTAGTCTAGAGCTGCAACGTCGGGATCAGCACAGGGAGGACACGGGCTTGTAGGCTAGAATGTCAGGATCAGGACAGTGAGGACACGGGCTTGTAGTCTAAAACTACAACGTCGGGATCAGCACAGGGAGGACACGGGCTTGTAGTCTAGAGCTGCAACGTCGGGATCAGCACAGGGAGGACACGGGCTTGTAGTCTAGAGCTGCAACGTCGGGATCAGCACAGGGAGGACACGGGCTTGTAGTCTAGAGATGCAACGTCGGGATCAGCACAGGGAGGATCCGGCCCAGGCTCAAAGCCCACCAGAAACGATGGTGTTTTTTTCTTTTCTTCACAAATAGTAAAAATTAATCCGTGGTTTCTTTATGGCGCTACCCTCCCTCCTTTGATCTCTTGGGTAGTGAGATCTGATGTCTAGCCCTCTCGGATATCGGCAGTAAACAGAAGGTTCTGTGTGCACTCGTGCATGGCAAAGAACCCTGACAGTTAAAATCGAAAAGTTGAGGTATGGCCGCTGCCCAGGCCAAATTGTCAGCAGAAACCTACCCATACCATGGATCCCTGGCCGTGCTGCGGACTTCGTGGGCCGGGTGGGATTTTCTCGAAGGGGATATCGGAGCACCTGTGGGTTCATCCAGTGTGCATGATTACCCTAACAACAACAAACATGTTTGGCTGTTATGGGGGATATATGAAAGGAATTTAGGACGGTAATTGTTTTCTCCGTATTCTCATCTTTGAATGCATCTTTCATTACGGGCGATTACTGGCCAGGTAAATAAGCATTTGCTTGATTCTCTTAGGGAAACATCAAAATGATCACAATAAAAGTCTGGTGACGCCTCTCCGCTCATGTCTTCTTGCTGTAGCTCACAATAAATTATGTGATTCCTTCATTACCTCTTAGTTTGTTTCCATGTACACTGAAAGCGCAAATATTTGATTGAATGAGAACGTGTGTGAACATGGTGAACACAAAAGCCCTTAATTTACCTGGAAGCTCTAATCAATGATTGATTCCAGAACTAGCTGATGAGGACAGAGACTACCTCTTTCAAGAAGATGCAGGAACCGACACACTGGCATCTCGTTGTCCTTAAATTTATCAAAGAACACCTACTAAACACACGGACTGACCGAACTGGAAAAAATAGCCACGAGTTTTCCATTGTGGAGTAGGTGAAGGACATGGCGTACGTACCTCCACAAGCTACAACTCTGAGTGGTCTTGCAAACAACGCATCACTGAAGCTGTCAACTCTCAACATCTGATGTATTGCAGTGAGTCTGGCTCAAGCTAGATTTCCGCATTGATGTTTTGTCGAGTAACTGATCTGGGGCACCTCGAGTGTTTGTGATATCAACTGATACCACATACAACTTGAAGTGATGACTTGATGCAACTGTAGCCACCAATGTGTAAGAACATACAACTTGAATTGATGACTTGATGCAACTGTAGCCACCAATGTGTAAGAACATACAACTTGAAGGGATGACTTGATGCAACTGTAGCCACCAATGTGTAAGAACATAAAACTTGAAGTGATGACTTGATGCAACTGTAGCCACCAATGTGTAAGAACATACAACTTGAAGTGATGACTTGATGCAACTGTAGCCACCAATGTGTAAGAACATACAACTTGAAGTGATGACTTGATGCAATTGTAGCCACCAATGTGTAAGAACATACAACTTGAAGTGATGACTTGATGCAACTGTAGCCACCAATGTGTAAGAACATAAAACTTGAAGTGATGACTTGATGCAATTGTAGCCACCAATGTGTAAGAACATACAACTTGAAATGATGATTTGATGTAGCTGTAGCCACCAATGTGTAAGAACATCTAAATAAGGTTACATTCTGTATCTGTTGAAATCAAGGAATGTTCTTGTGCTCGCCCTGTGTGTCGCTACATGCAGATATCGATCATTTTCTTGTTCTAGTTTCTGCCTACAAGAATATCTCGATCAATGTGTCTCATAGTTAGATATATTTCACAGTTGTTTGTCGTTGACACTTTAGTTAATTTGCTGATTGATATCGTTCCAGGAAGATAAAATACACATGCTTCCTCTATTATACATTCCAAATGATTAGAAGAAGCTATGTCTTACAACTGGAAAACTTTTGTGGTTAAAAATGGAATATTCCAGCCGCCGAAACTCTCAGCTTTTGTCAGCCTTTGATCTCTTTGTTACGAGCATTACTTACTCAAATATTATTCGTGCTTAAATGTTGAAATTAGCCAGACATTGTGCGTTTTGTTTCCAGTGTCACAAATTGAAACCACTTTGATAAAATGTCAAATTTAAGAGTGAGTGGTATGTAACATGCTCAAGACATCTTCATCCATAATGCAGCCAAATTAAGATTGAAACTAAAATGCAACTTTGGTATGAAAACAAACAGCTGTGATTTGTGTCATTACTGATATATATATATATATATATATATATATATATATATATATATATATAACTGATATCCAATATTAGGGAAATATGTTCTGTGGTTCTATATTTGTCTTATTCAAGCGACCTATGATGATATCCTATCTTGTTCCCAGACGGTCCTATTCTTACAAATAAACAACACGTGTGTGAGCCACATCAGAGTGATCGGAGTGAAAATAGTCATATTCAGAGAACCGCGTGCACCATTGTACTGCTAGCAGTATTGTTACCACTAACATTTAAGACCAGCTTCCGGGAAAGATGGTGGCCAATGCCAGGTCTCTTTAGCGCGTGTCTTTACTAAAATAGTTTTCTGGTGTTTGGTCGGTTTGTATGTGTTTCTTTTTCGAGTTATTCGAGTGAATTGGAGTTGAAAATGGGGAGCTCACTTTTCGAAGATGTCGTGTGAAATTGTTGCCCTCGCAGCAGACTCGACTGGCACTGAAGTTCAACCTTGATAACGCCACAGCCGACAATGCACAATTAAATTAGCTGCATGTCACCCCGTCTTTGCAGAGACTAACGTAGTTGCTTATACCGCTCGGTTGATTTGTTTCAAATGTGTTTTCCAGGAAATTGGAGTAAGGAAGTGACTGCATTCTCTATTCGACGGAAGTCACTTGGAATTGTGCCTGAGGTAGGGTTGCACGGTAGTTGACCTTGTCAACAGCATTTACCAAGGTGCTTTGGCTGGAGCTATGGCATGAGTGGAGCGGATATGGGGAATTCCCGATTTCAATGATACCGATTCCATGAACAGAGCAGAGCATATTTAAAGTATCCTGGAGCTGATAGCACAAGACAAACAACACACGCTGGTAGCAACAGTGTGCCCGACACGAGATTTCACTAGAGAAAATCATCATGTCCTCACTGAGTTCAAGTGAAACCTGCTGCAACTCATCAACGGTGGAAGCTGCAGTTTGGTGATGGATTCCTGTCATAACAGCAGGTGTACGAGTAGAGGAAGTTACAAAAGAGAAAGGCGCTACGTTTTGTGTCAGACATTTCTCATCTTGAACAGGCAGCTCGAGTTATTGCCCCAAGGTCCGATCTAGCATTTGACAGTTTAGTGATTGCTGGTTGCTGGTCAAGCCACCACGTTTTGTACGATTAATTAATGATGGTTGAGTACATACCACTACATCATCCATGGCTTGCTCCAAGATTTCCAGGTTCGATGAAGAGACTGCACACAGCTCACAAGTTTATTTTTGTCTCCATAATAATCCACACAAACGCTTGAGAAACTTCAACGCAAATGAGACTGTCTCGAAATATTATGGATGTACCAACTTTAGTTCTGTTTGACTCTTGCACGAGTGATTCTTTCCTTTTGATTCACCTTTGCACGAATGATTCTTCTATTTTGACTCACCCTTGCACGAATGATTCTTCTATTTTGACTCACCCTTTCATGAATGATTCTTCTATTTTGACTCACCCTTGCATGAATGATTCTTCTATTTTGACTCACCCTTGCATGAATGATTCTTCTATTTTGACTCACCATTGCATGAATGATTCTTCTATTTGACTCACCCTTGCATTAATGATTCTTCTATTTTGACTCACCCTTTCATGAATGATTCTTCTATTTTGACTCACCCTTGCATGAATGATTCTTCTATTTTGACTCACCCTTGCATAAATGATTCTTCTATTTTGACTCACCCTTGCATTAATGATTCTTCTACTTTGACTCACCCTTGCATTAATGATTCTTCTATTTTGACTCACCCTTGCATGAATGATTCTTCTATTTTGACTCACCCTTGCATTAATGATTCTTCTATTTTGACTCACCCTTGCATTAATGATTCTTCTATTTTGACTCACCCTTGCATGAATGATTCTTCTATTTTGACTCACCCTTGCATGAATGATTCTTCTATTTTGACTCACCCTTGCATTAATGATTCTTCTATTTTGACTCACCCTTGCATTAATGATTCTTCTATTTTGACTCACCCTTGCATGAATGATTCTTCTATTTTGACTCACCCTTGCATTAATGATTCTTCTATTTTGACTCACCCTTGCATTAATGATTCTTCTACTTTGACTCACCCTTGCATTAATGATTCTTCTACTTTGACTCACCCTTGCATTAATGATTCTTCTATTTTGACTCACCCTTGCATGAATCATTCTTCTATTTTGACTCACCCTTGCATTAATGATTCTTCTACTTTGACTCACCCTTGCATTAATGATTCTTCTACTTTGACTCACCCTTGCATTAATGATTCTTCTATTTTGACTCACCCTTTCATGAATGATTCTTTCTATTTTGACTCACCCTTGCATTAATGATTCTTTCTATTTTGACTCACCCTTGCATTAATGATTCTTCTATTTTGACTCACCCTTTCATGAATGATTCTTTCTATTTTGACTCACCCTTGCATTAATGATTCTTCTACTTTGACTCACCCTTGCATTAATGATTCTTCTACTTTGACTCACCCTTGCATTAATGATTCTTCAATTTTGACTCACCCTTGCATTAATGATTCTTCTATTTTGACTCACCCTTTCATGAATGATTCTTCAATTTTGTGCATTAATGATTCTTCTATTTTGACTCACCCTTTCATGAATGATTCTTTCTATTTTGACTCACCCTTGCATTAATGATTCTTCTATTTTGACTCACCCTTGCATTAATGATTCTTCTATTTTGACTCACCCTTGCATGAATGATTCTTCTATTTGACTTACCCTTGCATTAATGATTCTTCTACTATTTTGTGTCACCCTTGCATGAATGATTCTTCTATTTTGACTCACCCTTTCATGAATGATTCTTCTATTTTGACTCACCCTTGCATGAATGATTCTTCTATTTTGACTCACCCTTTCATGAATGATTCTTCTATTTTGACTCACCCTTGCATGAATGATTCTTCTATTTTGACTCACCCTTTCATGAATGATTCTTCTATTTTGACTCACCCTTGCATTAATGATTCTTCTATTTTGACTCACCCTTTCATGAATGATTCTTCTATTTTGACTCACCCTTTCATTAATGATTCTTCTATTTTGACTCACCCTTGCATTAATGATTCTTCTATTTTGACTCACCCTTGCATGAATGATTGTTATTCCACTCACCCATGCTCGAATGCGCCTCTGTTTACTTGGTCTTGATGACAGAAATATCTGTTAGTTACAAGCATTTTTGTTGAGCTTTATTTGTGGACTAAACTTATCATCTAAGTTACCGATGCTGCGTGATATCTATTTCTTTTTTTCTTTCTTGTGTCCCCCCCCCCACATGGCATCGAAAGAAATGAATTGCCATGTTCATCCCCCGCCCTTAAAAGAACGTTAAATGGGCCTAGACACATTGTAAAATGGTTATTTGCCCTATTTAACACAGCACAGTCATCTTCAGTACGGCATTTTTGATTACCTGATTGTCTTTCCTCATCGATCCCTACTCACCGGAGAGTCTTTTTTTAGGAGCACTGCTGGAAGGTGGAGCAGGGTCTTGATCAGCTTTTTCGTTCTCTCCGATCGTGTGTGTCCGCCCTCGGATCACCTACACGATGAGTGTCAAGGTCCCCTTTCCTGATATGTAATACCATAGCCAAATATAGGCCTGAGCGCAACCACTCTCATGTGACGTTTTCAGCTTTACGAGCAGGGACGGTGTATGGTGGGATTATGTCAGTCGTCTATAATTCGCATAGGTGAACCTTGACCGTCGACGTCATGATTGTGGGGCTGCGCTCAGGCCATTATCTATACAGAAGACTGAAGTATTTAACTTCACCCCGACTGTCCCAAGGCATTTGTGAATAATGGATGGGCAATGCTCTTCCTACAAAAATAAAAATTTTCAACTCAAATGTTAAGTCGGTCCTATTATATGGATGTGAAACATGGAGAACAACAAAATTGACAATCACGAAGATACAGACTTTCATTAATGGATGCTTACGCAGAATAAAAGGATGGAAATGGCAGGACAAAATCACTAACATACAATTATGGAAATGTACCAGTCAAACAGCGAAGACGATGGCGCTGGATAGAACACACACTACGGAAGCCAACTGAACGTATTACACAACAGGCCCTTTTTTTGAATCCCCAGGGGAAACGATAAAGAGGAAGACCAAGGAATTCTTGGAGAAGACAGGTAGAAGCAGAGATGAAGTTGATGGGGAAGACATGGAATGATCTTAAAAGAATGGCAAAAAACAGAACGATTTGGAAAGTGTTTGTTGAAGACCTATGCTCCACTGGGAGCTAAAAAGGTAGAAGAAGAAGAATGCTCTTCCTGGATATTAATACTTTTCTCAACTCAGGTTGACACGGTCCTTTCTTTTCTTTTAATAGTGGGAGAGTGTTAACAAAGAATTGAACCTACCTTCGTTAAACCTATGCTGCTGGCTGTCGCTCTCGTAGACAGTTTATGTGCTGTTCACAGAAAGAAGGTGATAGTATACGGCTAGTTTACACATAGAAGCTGGCACAGGACTGATGTAACTAAAATTCTATACATTTTATAGCTTGAAAAATTGATGATTGAAAAGAGGGTGGTACGGACTAAGAGTTAATGTTTGTAGTCACGATGAAGTCTATTTGTCAGGTAGATAATATTTGTAATGCGCTAAAACGTAGATAGGAAGGTATGAGCTAGTGTAATGCCAGGCCATGGGAGTGTGGTAGGCAGAGTTAATAAGGCTTGCTGGATGTAGGCAACGCTCTGAAATAAAGCAGGCTAGCTACATCTGGAGAACGTGCATGGCGCTAGGCGAGGCATTCGGCTTCTGTTTGACGTTGATTGAGACCAAGTTGTTGTAAATAAATTGAGTTCGGTCAGTGAAACGTACAAGGCCAGGATTCTATCTGACCTCAAACACCCCATGGGTCTCTCTTTAACACCGTAGTGGTTTCTGTTTCATTCATCATCATCATTGAGTGCCGTCTCCGCAACGAAGGTTGGCTACCATGGAGCGCCATTTTGCTCTATCTCTTGCTTTGATGGTGCAGGTTGTCATCGGTTGATTTGTCCATCTTTTGATGTTACTCGTCCATGTTAATCTTGGCCTGCCTCTGCCTCTTTTACCTTGTATTTTCCCTTCCAGGATCACTTTCAGTAGGCTGTTGTGTCTTTTAACATGGCCTAAGAATCGCATTTGTCTTGTTCTAATTGTGTTCAGAAGTTCTCTTTTCATTTTTAGTTGTTTTAAGACTTTGTCATTTGTTTTCTTTTCCTTCCATCCAATTCTACCTATTCTTCTATATATCCACATTTCAAAGGCTTCAATTCTCTGTTCTGTTTTCTTGTCTAATGTCCATGTTTCAGCACCATATAGGAATATTGAGAAGATGTAACATTTTGCTATTCTTAGTTTTAGCTCTGGTGTTATTTGTTTTGATGTTAGTATGTCCTTCATGACATTAAAATTACTTTTTGCCATTCCTATTCTTTTATTTATTTCAGTTGTACATTTTCCATCACTGGTTATAGTATGTCCAAGGTAGTTATAGTTCTGAACTGTCTCAAGGTCTATTCCTTCAATTTTGATATCCACTTGTGGGTTTTGAGTATTTTCTTTGTTTATGATCATAGTTTTAGTCTTTTTGATATTCATATCTAATCCATATTTTTTGCTTGTCGTGTTTATTTCATTAAGTAATTGTTGTAGGTCTTTAGGATTTTCTGCTAGTAGTACAGTATCGTCAGCATATCTTAGGTTATTGATTATCTTTCCATTAATTTGTAGGCCTGGCATCTCTATGATGTTTTTAAAGATTTGCTCAGTGTATAGATTGAAAAAGCTTGGTGATAGGATGCATCCTTGTCTTACTCCTCTTTTTATATCAATGGGTGTAGAGAACTCTTTGTTATATTTTATTATTGCTGTTTGCTCCCAGTATAGATTGCATATTAGTCGTATATCCATGTCATCTAGATGTATCTCTTTTAGGCATTCTATAAGTTGTTTGTGGTGTACTCTATCAAAAGCTTTGGTGTAGTCTATGAAGCAGGCATATATTGGTTTGTTTACTTCTGTGTATTTTTCGATTAATGTTTCATTAACAAACAATATATATCAAATCTGGTATGTTGACCATATCATTGCAAGGGTACATTATGTATACTTGTTAGATTTGTGTATGCTTCTCTTTGAAACATTTCATCAAGGTATCATTGGTCAATAAGACTTTCTAAAAAGTATGACGAATTTACTATAAATATGTAGGTATTATATAGAAATAAAGTAATGAGAAAAATATGTTTTGTACCATTTTAAGTACGCTTTAGATTTGCTTATTGTCTTCATTATTAATAAGAAGTCCCTGGGATCTCGTAGACATTAGCAATGTTGAGAGTGAACTTACCGCTGACGACGAGAGCTGGGGTCGGCTTACTAGAGATTATGTTAGCGGATTTTAAACATATGAGCTCCTGGTTATAGCATTGACCGCTTTAAATAGATTGTTGTTTGAATACTTCCTCAAAGTTGGTCAACCTTAGTTTACGAAACACTGGTCTACAGTATTGACTATTGGCAAGCAGAACCACCTACAATATCTTGAAAGATGAATGCCAGAATACAGATGTGATAGCTCAATCCAGCCTGCGAAGCATGCGCCCGATTAGCTTTGCCAGATCGGCGTCTATCAGAAGAAACTATTTTTGTTTGGTGAATTACAAAAGAGAAGACATCGGTACACAAGAAATGTTTCAGGGTTCACACTAAGAGTCTCACTAAAACACTGTGGTATCTATCAATCTGATGCTAATCGCTCAGCATTATCGTACAAGATTGCTATAGGTCCGGCAATCTCAGAGCAAAACCACTATCCTGATGTGATCATTTCGCAAGTCAAGCTTCAACATTACTTCATCCTTCTCGACAGGTCACCATTGATACATGTTCTCATGGCTACAGATGCTTCATGGAGCCGAGTGACCTCATTAACCATCTCTGAAACCGATCTAATAAAAAAACCGCGAATAACATCGATGAGAAACAACAGACCAACAAAATACATAACCTTGAATGACATCGATGAGATATAACAGACGAACAGCATACATAGCCACAATTGACATTGATGAGGTACAACAGAAGAACAACATAAATAAACACAATTGACATTGATGAGGTACAACAGAAGAACAACATACATAACCACAATTGGCATCGATGAGGTACACCAGAAGAACAACATACATAACCACAATTGACATCGATGAGGTACAACAGAAGAACAACATACATAACCTTGAATGACATCGATGAGGTACAACAGACGAACAACATACATAACCACAATTGACATCGATGAGGTACAACAGACGAACAACATACATAACCTTGAATGACATCGATGAGGTACAACAGACGAACAACATACATAACCTTGAATGACATCGATGAGGTACAACAGAAGAACAACATACATAACCACAATTGACATCGATGAGATATAACAGACGAACAGCATACATAACCACAATTGACATCGATGAGGTACAACAGACGAACAACATACATAACCACAATTGACATCGATGAGGTACAACAGACGAACAACATACATAACCACAATTGACATAACAGACGAACAACATACATAACCACAATTGACATTGATGAGGTACAACAGACGAACAACATACATCTTTATATATTCTGGTTCATTTCTTTTCTCTGGATGGAATTGTGTTGATTAAATCATTGCTTATTTTCTGCTGCTGACTTCTAGGATGTCTGTGTAATGTTATTGATTTATCTCGTTATCATTATTATTGTCATTACGTATATAATTCTACAGCAGAACTGAATGAACATAAACACACTGTCTCACCTTTGGTAACCATCCTTTTAAATTGAAGAGCAGTCTTTGTCGAGATGTATGTACCTGTTCGTAATGTTAAATATGCTTTTGGCAGTCCTATTGTTCTGTTTATTTCTGCTCGTTTTTATTGTTAATTTCTGTCACTTATTATTTTAACTCGTCCTAGCTTATCTGCCAGTAGTGCAGTATCATATGTATATTGGCGTTGAGTATGAAACTTGGTATTTCATTGATGTTATTCATCAAGCATGATAATACAAACGCAGCCCTTCCTAACTCCTCCCTCTTTTTATTTCAGTAGCTACAGTCCTCTCTCTTGCATCTTACACAGTTGTTTGACACTGATACTTTAGTTGAGAAGCTCATCTTTATCTTTCCAGGAAGATCGAATGTACAAGCTTCTTCGAAGATACATTCAAATCGATTATAAGTTGAATCTGAGCATTTTAAAATGTTTTGTTGTTAACTGAATATTTCATGCCGTTAACTCTCAGATTTGCCAATCTTTCATCTGTTGTTACACGAGCATTAACTTCTAAAATATCATCCACACATATTGACTTTAGCTGACCTTTTGTATGTGGTGTCACTGATTGAAAGCACTGACATAAAATATCAGTTTGAAGGAAGAGGAGAATGTACTAGGCTCAGGACATCAACAAACATTGCAACATTTTCAAGATAGCAACTAAAATGCCACCTTGAGTTGAAAACAAACAGCTGTGCTTTTCATTGTTGTTTGCCCATCTCGATGGTAGCTGGTGACTCCTTTCTTTCACTCATTGTTATAGTGTAGGCTGTGGGCGTTCTAAAACTGTCTCCTATATTTGTTGTTTTTATTAACATCATAGCTCAGGTAAATACTACATTGTAATTATTCCATTTCTATTTTATTTTGACATCCTCCCCAGTATAGCTTTAAGTAACAACTTTGTCACATTTTGGTTTTAAAGTTGCCATGTTTCCGGGGCTTCGATTCTCGCAGTCGAAGCTCTAAATATTAGCGTTAGATCTAGTTGTATATGTTATTAATATTGTCTAAGACTAAAACTATGATCATAAACAAAGAAAATTCTCAAGACCTACAATTAAATATCACAGTTGAGGGAATACATCTAGAGACAGCCCAGAGCTACAACTACCTGGGACATAATATAACCAATGATGGAAAATGCAAAACTGAAATAAACAAAAGAATAGGTATGGCAAAAAGTAATTTTAATGCCATGAAAATATACAACAAAACAAATATCAACAGGGCTGAAACTAAGAATGGCAAAATGTTACATCTTCTCAATATTCCTGTATGGTGCAGAAACATGGACATTAGACAAGAAAACAGAACAGAAAATTGAAGCCTTTGAAATGTGGATTTATAGAAGAATAGGTAGAATTGGATGGAAACAAAAGATAACAAACGATGAAGTTTTTAAACAACTGAAAATAAAAGAGAACTGCTAAACACAATTAAGACAAGACAAATGAAATTTTTGGGACATGTTAAAAGACACAACAGCCTACTAAAAGTAATATTGGAAGAAAAGTACAAGGTAAAAGAAGCAGAGGCAGACCAAGACTAACATGGACGAGTAACATCAAAAGATGGTCAAGTCAATCTATGACAGCCTGCACCATCAAAGCAAGAAACAGAGTAGAATGGCGATCCATGGTAGCCAACCTTCGTTGCGGAGAAGGCACACGATGATGACGATGAATATTGTCTACAAATAATATCAACGTTACTCGCGTTAAGTCTCTGCAGCTCTCAAACACCCGTAACTTCAAGTTAAAAGACATTAGCAAGCTTATTGTGGCATGTAGTTTCTCAATTTGCCATCCGTGTGTATGCACAGGGACCGACTTTTAAAGCAGTTAAGCCTGATGTCGACCTTCGCGATAAACTGACTACGGGTCGAGTCTGGATGGATAGAGATGGGGAGAAAAGGATAGGTCGTTCCTGAGAATTGTGAAATGGGGAGGTGGAGGTTGTTTGTTTTAGGCTTGTGTGCGAATTTGCTACCAGAACCGTCCTTTCTGGCATATATATGTGCGTGTAAGCGTGCGACCACTACTTGTAGTAACGTCCCGACGCTAGCCTAGCGCAGCCTTGTCAGTTTTTGTCTGCCGGCTGTTCTAAATTTAGCTCGTGTCAATGCCGTTACTATTTTTAGCTGAGCTCGTTTTAAATTGGAAAAAAAAAAGATATGAAGTGCCTTAAGATAAGGGACAACCAACACACACATTTTGAATTTGGGGCAGTTAATTAACGTCGAATTTGTTCTGTATTGAGGCGGGTTTTGTTATTTAATTATTATATACTGTTTTTGTGTAACGCCCTACTAGAGTGGTAAATTATTTCTGCTCAACTAGTGATTTTCTCTGATCGACTGCACGTATTTGAATACATCTTTTGTTTCTAGTTTTTTTGTGCGTTTAATTATTTTTGTTTCCAACAAGGGTTAGGTTTAGGGATATTCATAACCCAGGGCTCTTGTAATGACAGACTGAGGAACGACCGAATAAAAAGTACAAGGGGGGGGGGGAGTTATTCCGAACATAAATAATGTACAATGCTAAACTAGGACTTTACCGATGTTGGCTTACTTATTATAACGCATGTGTTCAGGCATTGTATTTTTGGGAGCAGCCAGGAGGGACTCTCGCCGGTACTATGGGTGAATGTAGTGAGATTTTAACGTGAAATCTTCCCCAGCTACATTAACTGTACTGTACATTCATTGATCGCTTCTGTTAGTTACACAGCAGCAGTGGCGGACAGGGCAGACATTAAAAAAAACTAACCATGTCTTGTACAGAGGATTCGCTGCTGATATCCTCCCAATGTAGGTCGTACTCCTAGTGTGTGTGTGTGTGTGTGTGTGGCCTCAAGTCCCACGCTCTGTTCTTGGCGAGCCTCTCAATACCAGCAAAGGCGCCGATGCTACTGTCATTACCTCTCTTACCAGTATTCTTTTTAGTCTGCATCTTGGTGGGCCTCTCTTTCTTATTCCTGTTTCCCATTTGAGGCTTTTGTTGCGATTCTCTTCTTATCTATTCTTATCACACATGACCGACATATGCCATGCACGCCCCGCCTTATTTCCTTGATTTTAGTTGATACTGTTGGTTGCATGAGACACCGGCAGACTAAAATGTCACTGCAGACCTTAGAGCATGAATGTTCATTTGAAGCTGGAATACAGGACACAGCACATTTCTCTCCCCTTTTCCCCAGTTCTCAGCACATAATTGCCAGCAATATTAAACTTTACCAGAATGGTGTAGGACGAGATACGTTATTACAGAGTGGGGTGGGAGTAGTACCGCCTAAGTGACATGAACAGGGGAGTGGGAGTAGTATAGGCTAAGTGGCATGAACAGGGGAGTGGGAGTATATAGGCTAAGTGACATGACAGGGGAGTGGGAGTAGTATAGGCTAAGTGACATGAACAGGGGAGTGGGAGTAGTATAGGCTAAGTGACATGAAGATTGGAGTGGGAGTAGTATAGGCTAAGTGGCATGAACAGGGGAGTGGGAGTAGTATAGGCTAAGTGACAAGAACAGGGGAGTAGGAGTAGTACCGCCTAAGTGGCATGAATAGGGGAGTGGGAGTAGTATAGGCTAAGTGACATGAAGATTGGAGTGGGAGTAGTATAGGCTAAGTGGCATGAACAGGGGAGTGGGAGTAGTATAGGCTAAGTGACATGAACAGGGGAGTGGGAGTAGTATAATCTAAGTGGCATGAACAGGGGAGTGGGAGTAGTATAGGCTAAGTGACATGAACAGGGGAGTGGGAGTAGTATAGGCTAAGTGACATGAACAGGGGAGTGGGAGTAGTATAGGCTAAGTGACATGAAGATTGGAGTGGGAGTAGTATAGGCTAGTGGCATGAACAGGGGAGTGGGAGTAGTATAGGCTAAGTGACAAGAACAGGGGAGTAGGAGTAGTACCGCCTAAGTGGCATGAACAGGGGAGTGGGAGTAGTATAGGCTAAGTGACATGAAGATTGGAGTGGGAGTAGTATAGGCTAAGTGGCATGAACAGGGGAGTGGGAGTAGTATAGGCTAAGTGACATGAACAGGGGAGTGGGAGTAGTATAATCTAAGTGGCATGAACAGGGAGTGGGAGTAGTATAGGCTAAGTGGCATGAACAGGGGAGTGGGAGTAGTATAGGCTAAGTGACATGAACAGGGAGTGGGAGTAGTATAGGCTAAGTGACATGAACAGGGGAGTGGGAGTAGTATAGGCTAAGTGACATGAAGATTGGAGTGGGAGTAGTATAGGCTAAGTGGCATGAACAGGGGAGTGGGAGTAGTATAGGCTAAGTGACAAGAACAGGGGAGTAGGAGTAGTACCGCCTAAGTGGCATGAACAGGGAGTGGGAGTAGTATAGGCTAAGTGACATGAAGATTGGAGTGGGAGTAGTATAGGCTAAGTGGCATGAACAGGGGAGTGGGAGTAGTATAGGCTAAGTGACATGAACAGGGGAGTGGGAGTAGTATAATCTAAGTGGCATGAACAGGGAGTGGGAGTAGTATAGGCTAAGTGGCATGAACAGGGGAGTGGGAGTAGTATAGGCTAAGTGGCATGAACAGGGGAGTGGGAGTAGTATAGGCTAAGTGGCATGAACAGGGGAGTGGGAGTAGTATAGGCTAAGTGGCATGAACAGGGGAGTGGGAGTAGTATAGGCTAAGTGGCATGAACAGGGGAGTGGGAGTAGTATAGCCTAGTGACAAGAACAGGGGAGTGGGAGTAGTATAGGCTAAGTGGCATGAACAGGGGAGTGGGAGTAGTATAGGCTAAGTGACATGAAGATTGGAGTGGGAGTAGTATAGCCTAAGTGACACGAAGAGGGGAGTGGGAGTAGTATAGCCTAAGTGACATGAAGAGGGGAGTGGGAGTAGTATAGCCTAAGTGACATGAACAGGGGAGTGGGAGTAGTATAGGCTAAGTGACATGAAGAGGGGAGTGGAAGTAGTATAGGCTAAGTTGCATGTACAGGGAGTGGCAGTAGTATAGCCTAAGTGACATGAACAGGGGAGTGGGAGTAGTATAGGCTAAGTGACATGAACAGGGAGTGGGAGTAGTATAGCCTAAGTGACATGAACATAGGAGTGGGAGTAGTATAGGCTAAGTAACATGAACAGGGGAGTGGGAGTAGTATAGGCTAAGTGACATGAAGAGGAGAGTGGGAGTAGTATAGACTAAGTGACATGAAGAGGGGAGTGGAAGTAGTATAGGCTAAGTGGCATGAACAGGGGAGTGGGAATAGTATAGCCTAAGTGACATGAACATAGGAGTGGGAGTAGTATAAGCTAAGTAACATCAACAGGGGAGTGGGAGTAGTATAGGCTAAGTGACATGAAGAGAAAAGTGGGAGTAGTATAAGCTAAATAACATGAGCAAGGGAGTAGGAGTAGTATAGACTAAGTGACATTGAAGAGGGGAGTGGGAGTAGTATAGGCTAAGTCACATGAACAGGGGAGTGGGAGCATTATAGGCTAAGTGACATGAACAAGGGAGTGGGAGTAGTATAGGCTAAGTCACATGAACAAGGGAGTGTGAGTAGTATAGGCTAAGTGACATGAACAGGGGAGTGGAGTGGGAGTAGTTCAGCCTAAGTGACATGAAGAGGGAAGTAGAGTGGGTGTAGTAGTCTAAGTGACATGAAGAGGGGAATAGAGTGGGAGTAGTATAGGCTAAGTGACATGAACATGGGAGTGGAGTGGGAGTAGTTCAGCCTAAGTGACATGAAGAGAGAGGTAGAGTGGTCGTAGTAGTCTAAGTGATCTGAAGAAGGAATAGAGTGGGCGTAGTAGTCTAAGTGATCTGTAGAGGGGAATAGAGTGGGCGTAGTAGTCTAAGTGATTTGAAGAGTGGGCGTAGTAGCCTAGGTGTTCTGAAGAGGGGAATAGAGTGGGCGTAGTAGTCTAAGTGATCTGTAGAGGGGAATAGAGTGGGAGTAGTAGTCTAAGTGATCTGAAGAAGGGAATAGAGTGGGTGTAGTAGTCTAAGTGATCTGTAGAGGGGAATAGAGTGGGCGTAGTAGTCTAAGTGATCTGAAGAAGGGAATAGAGTGGTCGTAGTAGTCTAAGTGATCTGTAGAGGGGAATAGAGTGGGCGTAGTAGTCTAAGTGATCTGTAGAGGGGAATAGAGTGGGCGTAGTAGTCTAAGTGATCTGTAGAGGGGAATAGAGTGGGAGTAGTAGTCTAAGTGATCTGTAGAGGGGATAGAGTGGAGTAGTAGTCTAAGTGATCTGTAGAGGGGAATAGAGTGGGTAGTAGTCTAAGTGATCTGTAGAGGGGAATAGAGTGGGTGTAGTAGTCTAAGTGATCTGTAGAGGGGAATAGAGTGGGAGTAGTAGTCTAAGTGATCTGAAGAAGGGAATAGAGTGGGCGTAGTAGTCTAAGTGATCTGTAGAGGGGAATAGAGTGGGCGTAGTAGTCTAAGTGATCTGTAGAGGGGAATAGAGTGGGCGTAGTAGTCTAGTGATCTGTAAGAGGGAATAGAGTGGTCGTAGTAGTCTAAGTGATCTGTAGAGGGGAATAGAGTGGGCGTAGTAGTCTAAGTGATTTGAAGAGTGGGCGTAGTAGCCTAGGTGTTCTGAAGAGGGGAATAGAGTGGGCGTAGTAGTCTAAGTGATCTGTAGAGGGGAATAGAGTGGGCATAGTAGTCTAAGTGATCTGTAGAGGGGAATAGAGTGGGCGTAGTAGTCTAGGTGATCTGAAGAGGGGAATAGAGTGGGTGTAGTAGCCTAGGTGATCTGAAGAGGGGAATAGAGTGGGTGTAGTAGCCTAGGTGATCTGAAGAGGGGAATAGAGTGGGCATAGTAGTCTAAGTGATCTGTAGAGGGGAATAGAGTGGGCGTAGTAGTCTAAGTGATTTGAAGAGTGGGCGTAGTAGCCTAGGTGTTCTGAAGAGGGGAATAGAGTGGGCATAGTAGCCTAAGTGACCCGAAGAGTGGGTGTAGTAGCCTAGGTGATCTGAAGAGTGGGCGTAGTAGCATAAGTGATCTGATGAGTGGGCGTAATAGCCTAGGTGATATGAAGAGTGGGCGTAGTAGCCTAAGTGACCTGAAGAGTGGGCGTAGTAGCCTAAGTGATCTGAAGAGTGGGCATAGTAGCCTAGGTGACCTGAAGAGTGGGAGATAGTAGCCTAAGTGATCTGAAGAGGGGAATAGAGTGGGCGTAGTTGCCTTGGCGATCTGAAGAGGGGAGTGGGAGTTAGTAGCCTAAGTGACCTGAAGAGTGGGCGTACTAGCCTAGATGATCTGAAGAGTGGGTGTAGTAGCCTAAGTGACCTGAAGAGTGGGCGTACTAGCCTAGATGATCTGAAGAGTGGGTGTAGTAGCCTAAGTGACCTGAAGAGTGGGCGTACTAGCCTAGATGATCTGAAGAGTGGGTGTAGTAGCCTAAGTGACCTGAAGAGTGGGCGTACTAGCCTAGATGATCTGAAGAGTGGGAGTTAGTAGCCTAAGTGACCTGAAGAGTGGGCGTACTAGCCTAGATGATCTGAAGAGTGGGAGTTAGTAGCCATAAATCTAAAAGACACCATGGCTACTGTTGTGAAAATAACAAATTTGATAAGAGGAGGACACCAGTCTTTAAATCACAGGAAGTTTTTATCATTTTTAGAGGAAGTAGATTCTAGCTACGGTGATCTCCTGCTTTATACAGAAGTAAGGTGGCTTAGTCGAGGGAAATGTTTAATAATATTTTTTGAACTGAAGAATGACATTTATGACTTCCTGCGAGAGAACTTACCATGCTCCATTGATCTTCAACATGCACTCAAAGACATTAATTTCCTTCATAATCTGGCATATCTCACAGACATCACACAACATTTGAACATATTGAATTTGCAGCTACAAGGGGAAAAGCAAACCATTTTTCAATTGATGGGATATGTTGATGGTTTTAAAAAGAAGCTGAATCTATTTAGACTTTCTTTGCAAAAAAATGATCTGTTCCATTTTTCAAGTTGTAAGCAGTTGTTGTCAGAGATAGAAAGTGCAAACTTCAGTAAGTACGCAGCTGACATTGAACATTTGATTTGTGAATTTGATCGACGATTTCAAGATTTTGAAATGTTTCGTCCGCAAACGGAACTTTTTAATAACCCAATTAAGTGCACAGTGGAGTGCCAGCCATCAGATCTTCAACTAGAGTTGTGTGACCTTCAGTGTGACCCCTTCCTCAGTACTGTAAAGGCATTAGGAGCTGACTTCTGGAAATTGCTACCAAATGAACGTTACCCGTGTCTGAGAAAATGGGCACTAAAGATGTGCTCTATATTCGGCAGCACATATCTCTGCGAGACAACATTCTCTTCCATGAAGTTAATTAAATCTAAGACCAGGAACAGAATGACCGATTCGACATTGTCCCATACTCTCCGAATCGCCACGTCAAAAATGGAAGTGGACTTCAAATCTCTGGTGGAAAGCTGTGACAAGTCACAATCGTCGCACTGAGACATTAAAGGTAATTTTAAAATGAATAATTAATGGATTTGTTACAAATCAAATATGTAGTCAAAGTGCAAGCATTATTTATATATTACTATATCGCATAGGTCCCTACTGTCATTTTTGACGATATTCTTAAGTGTGGCACGCGGGTCTTGGCCTTGGCTTTAATCCGGCCCTCGGGCAACCTCAAGTTGGCCACCACTGGTTTACACACTGCTTTATTTATCATTGGTGCCTTACATGAACTAGCAAATCGAGTATGAAGAAATTAACGGCTGGATGATGTTGCGACAGCTGGAAAACAATAAGAGGGAAGAAGAGATGCAAGAAACACGGGGAAAATATATCATGGAGATGAAGAGTGGCATGTAGGAAACAGAAGTGATAGGCAGCTTTAGAGGCAAGAAAGGTATAACAATACATAAAAGCTGCGCTAGTACAATTGTAAAAAAATATTGGTGGTGACTGGGTTAGTTTACTTGTAAATATAAATTGTATGTAGCAGATTTGTGTTTGAAAAAGTCAAATGAAAGCTACGTTTTTTGTAGGACAGATAAAGGTGTTCAAATAGTGTCAGCGCGACACGGATATGTGATTGCAGGTATTTTAGAATCATGTGCTGGCTTTGTTTCTGCTGTGGTTGGTAGCAAACAAACATATTATATTATAGCAGGTTAAGAAACAGCGAGTTGACTTAACTAAGTAAATAACATAAGTAAAACAATTCTTATTTTCTTTTGCCTATTGTGTTGTGCGTGTTGGTTGGGAGCACTAACACAATATTCCATGTACATCACACTCGAGGTTTATTTGACAGGGTTATTTATTTATTTTTTTTACTTTTATGTGTGTGTGTATATATATATATATATATATATACATATATATATATATATATATATATATAATTTGTTCTCTTTTTATATCTATTGAAAAACGACGTATGAAATAAAATTAAACATCGCTAATTTTATCTGTACTCAGGGACATTATAATAACAACAAAATATACTTTTGTGTGCAATGTCGCTGTTGACGGATTGCCACGAGTTGATGCGGGCAGGTTGCCCTTTGACTCATAAGATGTGGCGGGTCGTAATGGCTTTCTTGACATTCCCGGCTCTTACTGGAGAGGTTGGAGTTCGTCTACCACAGGCTATGCTGGGAAATTACTAGTCAAGCCCAGAGGTACTGCAATACTGGGTCCTCTATATCAGTAACAGCCACAACTACAGGGAACACGACGATCCTAGCTTCTGTTAGCCAGTCTGTTTTGACGCAGACTGTTACCAGGAAAGAGCTTGGTCAGCTGATGGTGCGCCGACCCTGCTATTGCAACCGCATGTCTCATGCGCTTCTGCTCCCCCTGTGTGCAATGTCAGAACGGTATTATTAATTAACCAATAGAACATTTCGCAGTTGAACATGATATAGTAGACATTGATAGACATTCTATTCCAGTTAAATGTAACATGCACATTTAAAAAAAGTACTAAAGTATTTACTATAAAGAATACAATATGATTCTGGAGTGGTTACATACAGAACCTGCATGGTAGAGTTAGTGTTTCTCCTGACCTCATGGTTACCCAGAAATGCGGCATAAGTTAAAACAACAAATATGGGCTCTAAAACCATATCCCTTGGGGGTTGGCTAGTCTAGAGGTGCAACGTAAGAATGACTCGGGTTCAATACCCACCAGAAGCGGTATGATTTGTCAAAAATATGACAAATTAATTCCTAGTTTCTTTATGACCCACTGATCTCTTGGGTAGTGAGATTCCATGTCTAACCCTCTCGGATAACGGCAATAAACAAGAGGTCACGTGTGCACTCACGCACGTTAAAGATCCATTGGCAGTTAAAAACGAAAAGGGTAGGCAACAGATACGGCCGTTCTCCGGGCAAAATTGTCAGCAGAAACCTACCCATACCGTGGATACCATGACGTGCTACGGAGTTCGTGCACGTTTTCCGGGATTCTCCTCAAAGGTAGCGGGATATCGGAACACCTATGGAGTCGTACGGTGTGCAGTGATGAAGATCCTAACAACAAACCTTATTCCTATATATATATATATATATATATATATATATATATATATATATATATATATATATATATATATATACAGGGTGTTTTTAAAGTTGCAGTGCAGTGAATTTCTACTCTCGGAAGAAATAACGTCACCAGAAATGCGGTTAACTAATGCGTCACACAAATTGTAAAATAAATGGTATTTTTCAAATATACTTGACTGCTATCGGCGAGCTTATAATGGGTAATGTTGGTATTAACACAATAAAGTTGTGCCTAAAGCATATGTTGAAAATGTCCACCACGGGCCTCAAGACATGTCGTGATTCGTCCTTCCATATTTGCGAAAACTTCAGAATAATGTCTGGTGATATTTGTTTAATCTTGTCTACTATTTCAGTCTTTAGGTCATTAATTGTCTGCGGATTATTTTCATAAACTTTCCCCTTCAATGCCCCCCACAGATAATAATCTGGGGGTGTTAGATCTGGTGAACGAGCAGGCCAGATTCCACGTGAAATAATGCGATTTGCAAATATGCTTTCTAAATAATTGAGTGTTGTTGTGGCTGTGTGTGCTGTTGCCCCATCCTGCTGAAACCAGGATTCCATAATTTCCCGTTCTGTAAGGTGTGCTATGAACGGTTCCAGAATTAAAGTACGGTAACGTTCTGCATTTATTGTTTCATTAAAAAATATAGGTCCTATTATCCGCATACGACTTATAGCGCACCACACTCCGAGTTTTTGATCGTAAAGCGGCACTTGATGAAATTCATGGGGTTTTCACTGCTCCACAGCCGATTGTTCTGACTGTTCACATAACCGGATAAATGAAACCAGGCCTCATCAGTGAAAAAAGTGACGTCAAGGATGGCAGCGCCATGTTCATAAATAAAATTCTGAAACACATGCAGTAATTTAAATGGGATTCATAATCTCTTTCTTGGAGTTGAGACACTTCAGTTAATTTGTATGGACGATAGTGTAGTTCACTTCTTAAAACCTTGTGAACAGAACTCTTAGATATTTGCACCTGTTGAGACAAGTGGTTTAAAGATGCATTTGGACTCATTGTAATTCTGTCTTGGAGTTCCATAATTTGGTCTTGTGAAATTGAAGGTCTTCCAGATCGGTATGCATCTACCACACTACCGGTTTCACGAAACTTTTTGATCAATTTTGTAACAGAATTTCGGTGAGGGACTTGTGAGTCTGGAAATTTCCTCACGAATTGTCTAATGACCTCATCCGTATATTTACCGCCATTACGAAAGACATGCTCAACAGAAATACCCTGTTTTCAATCGTCAACACCATTTCCTTCAAGCAATGAGACAGTGAAAGTAGCGTAGTGCCCGTCCTTTACGTAAATAAAACCTTAAAGGAAGCAGCGGTTTGTTCATAAATGTGGTTTACAAAATTGTGGTACGTAGATGATGATTACTTCATTTACTGAATATTAGAAATATTCACTGCACTGCGACTTTAAAAACACCCTGTATATCACGGGATGTTGCCGAGCTCTTTCTTCTACATTTGATGGTACGACTATGTCAATATTGCAGGGAGAGTGGCCTATCAGGTGTGTTTCACTAGCTAGAGAAACCACCAGCGTGCTTACTTTACGCTAGCGTCTTGCAACCTGGCTTTTTGGGAACCATAGGCTTCCTGAAGATGTCGCTAAGGATAGCACGAGAAGTTGTTAATAATGTTTTTGTTTGCAATGCGTTAAATTGTTTGCAACAGGATATAAATAAACATTGACTTCAGCGTGAGCAAGTGTTGATGAGTGTTCGAATACTTTTACTTTACTGCCCATCTACTTTGTGATTTACCAGTTGTAATTGGATACTTTACATTGAAGCGGAAATCGATCAGTATGTTTTTGTTTGTTTCATCTTCACAGAAAACTTGATTTTGGTCCTTCCAGCACCTCTAGGCGTCGTATAGGGCGCATAAGGAACGTAGTGTTTTTAGCCATCCATCTCTATGCTTGGCGAGATATTCTATCTTATCTAATGAGTCTATCCCTGCCAACTTTGCTTCTCTTATAAGTGTATTTCGTAGTGTCTCTCAGTCTTCCTCTTTTTCTGTATCCTGATGTTTCCTTATTGAAGAGCCTGCATTTGAATTCCATTGTTTTCTTTTCTCAACACATGCATGATTATGGGTCTATCTTCTCTTCCTAATGCCAGTTTGGATCGTTATTTGCATGGCCATTTCTCTTATCTCTATATTAGTTTTAAATTCATTCCAATGTACACATATTATTTTAGACTCACAACAACACAAGATCCTAATAACATCCGTGCATATTTTCTCCATATTGGTTGTCCTCCTAAGTGTGTCTTAGGGTAAAGTGGTCAGCTCTACTCCCAACGGTCCACGCAAGACGGAAAATAAACACGACTTCCATCTTGGAACGCACCGGAAGTCACATATAATTGCAACAACTAAATTCAGTGATTTATAAGTTCATTTTCTTCAGCTCCCTGTGGGGCACACTTCAGCAAATACCAATTTATATAAGTATCAGCATTATAATTGTTTCTTGTTGTCGTTGTCGTACAAATGATTCTTTAATATCGTTGTACAATATAAATGAAATATATGATGACACTTAGTGTTATTTTTGCCGTTTGGTTATATATAACCACCATCTAATAACTATAACATCATTGTGAAAACTTGAAACAATAAATAAAGAGGGAAGAAGATATCAAGGGAAATAGGAAGAAAAGATACAATACAGTTTTAGAGAATCGATTAATAGGAAGTCAACAACAGAATTGATAAACAGATGTAGCATTATAAAGTTGTGGAGTGACATGATCACCTACTCTAGCAGACTTGACAATGAGAGATGTAAACAGATTGATAGAAATTTGTCACTTGTTTAAAATGCTTAGAAATAGCGAGAATTGTGACATTCATGGGCGTATATGAGGAAGTTGTTTTCCTTTGTGTTATCATTTATTATTGTTATGGGAGTTGATAATATCACTGTTTACCACTCTTATCGTGTCTTGTCGTTTCTGTCTCTCCTGAATCGGCGTGGTGAACTACAGTCTGTGCCAATGTTTATCTCACTGTCTACTTTAGCCCACGTGCCACACTACTGTATGTCTGTCCTTTCTGTCTCTCATTAATCGGCGTATGGGACTACAGTTGTCCCGTCTGTGCCAATGTTTATCTCACTGTTCATGTTAGCCCACGTGCCACACTACTGTATGTCTGTCCTTTCTGTCTCTCATTAATCGGCGTGTGGGACTACAGTTGTCCCGTCTGTGCCAATGTTTATCTCACTGTTCACGTTAGCCTACTTGTAACACTTCTGTATGTCTGTCCTTTCTGTCTCTCATTAATCGGCGTGTGGGACTACAGTTGTCCCGTCTGTGCCAATGTTTATCTCACTGTTCACGTTAGCCTACTTGTAACACTTCTGTATGTCTGTCCTTTCTGTCTCTCATTAATCGGCGTGTGGGACTACAGTTGTCCCGTCTGTGCCAATGTTTATCTCACTGTTCACGTTAGCCTACTTGTAACACTTCTGTATGTCTGTCCTTTCTGTCTCTCATTAATCGGCGTGTGGGACTACAGTTGTCCCGTCTGTGCCAATGTTTATCTCACTGTTCACGTTAGCCTACTTGTAACACTTCTGTATGTCTGTCCTTTCTGTCTCTCATTAATCGGCGTGTGGGACTACAGTTGTCCCGTCTGTGCCAATGTTTATCTCACTGTTCACGTTAGCCTACTTGTAACACTTCTGTATGTCTGTCCTTTCTGTCTCTCATTAATCGGCGTGTGGGACTACAGTTGTCCCGTCTGTGCCAATGTTTATCTCACTGTTCACGTTAGCCTACTTGTAACACTTCTGTATGTCTGTCCTTTCTGTCTCTCATTAATCGGCGTGTGGGACTACAGTTGTCCCGTCTGTACCAATGTTTATCTCACTGTTCACGTTTGCCTACTTGTAACACTTCTGTGTGTCCTCTCACTCACCCAACGACTACTAAAGGAATTGATTGTCCTCTTCGCCTTCTGTCCTTAGAAGGACCTTTAAGTGGGCGTTGGTACGTTGTTTTGTAGTTTACAGTAGAACTGTGACATTTGCGCATTTCGGCCCAACACATCCGATTTCAGCTTGTAATTTATGAGTACTGGGTTGTCTTTAGTCTTCGGTCTCCAGTCGCTTGGTCAGACTAAATAGGTTAGTCTGTTTATGGAGACACCGCGAAGAGGTGGAGTAGGTTCTGGTTCACTGATCCTGGCGCAAGCCATCCGCTGTGTGTCGTTGGCAGCTTTCAGCTCTGCTGCTGTAAGGCGCGCTTCCGCCTCCCTGTATTTCTCCATTGTCTTTCTAAACACACGACTCTTGCTCTTTGACTATTATGTTGGTATTTGACTAAAGTGACACCAAACTCCACTCTCATGCTCTGTGAACGCACGTTTGGTATTTTACACAAATGATGAAGACACTTTTCTTAATGAAACTTGACGTTATTAACTCGTGCTTTTGTGTCGAAACAGTTTATTACCAAAACAATGTCCTAGAAGGTCAGTTCATTTCTCAGTTTCAACTCCACCTTCTGTAGGTGCAGGAGAAGAGAAGTGTGTGAGGGGATCCAAGAATGTCATCGCTGGACATTAGCCTGAACGTATTCTACTGTATCCCCTGAGAACAAGCTTGTAAACACCGGCATCGTCTTCATTGGAGACAAATAGTAATAAATGAATATTATTATGGAGGGAAACTTCCCAGGTGATAGATGAGCGAATCATTTCAGGTGAAGAGTATATGTTACAGCACTCGGGGGAAAAAAAATAATTAAGAAACAAAAATAATAATAATGATAGGCAGCCCTAAACAGGATCGAACCGGTACTCCTCGACAGAGCGCCTTGCCACGAGAAACAAACGCTAGTATTCAACCCTACCCTATCCGGGAGATACTAGTCTTTATAGGAAATACAGATATAGTTTTTTTTTTTTTCCGCAGTTGTGTTCGTAACCCTATGCTACGGTCATGAGTACGCATGCGTGAATGACATCGCCAATGAAAGCAACTTTTTTAGGTTGCTTTAGTTGGTCCTGTGCTCTTGTATTTGTTTCGCGGCAAGGCGCTGTGTCGAGAAGTACGGGTTCGATCACGCTTCGCGCTTTCTATTGTTCCTTTTTTTTATTCTGTTGATTATTTGTTATTTTTTTTCCCTGAAGATTTAAACATACATCTCCCCCTTTCATCCCTGAAATGACCATCTTCCTTGCCCCGAAGTGTCCCATACTAGAGTGCCTGTCTGAGGCAGAAACTATGGGTCAGCCGTCATGACCTGGGAGCTACTCCATTGGGCTCCTTCAGCTCATGGCAGAAGGGACTCACATCTGATCTGCCTGAGCTAATGATGGGGCGGTCGGATACTTCTACCAAGACGGTGTGGGTGTAGCAGCTGGAGCTGTTAACAGCAGTATAAAACGATACAAATGTGAAATGTAGTTGGTTGGGGTGTGGGAAGGGGGCGACCGTGCGAGTGCAGCTCTACCGCTTTAGGCGCTCAATCCCGGTGGAAGTCACAGCGGAAAGTGATTTCTACCTTCGAAAAATGGAAATGCCGTGGGAGAAAATACACAGACGAAATCACGGTGACAGTGAAAGCACCATCCTTTGTCGGCATCCAGCATGCGATACAAACTATGACAATAAATCAAACTCTGGCGGCAGCTCAAGTCTAGGACACAAATTAGGAGAGAGACACGAATATTGACCAGGGCCTGGCACGACTTAGGCCACGGTGTCGGTACTATTCCCAAACATGGTGCCAGACCAACATCACTTCAGACGACTTGAACGCTGAAGAAATGTTCTACTCTTTCTCTCTCGCTCCACCAGACCCCCAGGCACCAACCATGGTTCTGCCAGCGTGGAAAATATGAAGGTAGCTTCTGAATACAACGTTAAGATTCTACTACATAACTCTAACATGATGTATTAGTGGTACAACAGAGTTGAGATTCTACTATATAACTCTAACATGATGTATTAGTGGTACAACTGAGTTGAGATTCTACTACATAACTCTAACATGATGTATTAGTGGTACAACAGAGTTGAGATTCTACTACATAACTCTAACATGATGTATTAGTGGTACAACAGAGTTGAGATTCTACTACATAACTCTAACATGATGTATTAGTGGTGCAACAGAGTTGAGATTCTACTATATAACTCTAACATGATGTATTAGTGGTACAACAGAGTTGAGATTCTACTACATAACTCTAACATGATGTATTAGTGGTACAACAGAGTTACGATTCCACTACATAACTCTAATATAACGTATTAGTGGTACAACAGAGTTGAGATTCTACTACATAACTCTAACATGATGTATTAGTGGTACAACAGAGTTGACATTCTACTATATAACTCTAACATGATGTACTAGTGGTACAACAGAGTTGAGATTGTACTACATAACTCTAACACGATGTACTAGTGGTACAACAGAGTTGAGATTGTACTACATAACTCTAACAAGATGTATTAGTGGTACAACAGAGTTGACATTCTACTATATAACTCTAACATGATGTACTAGTGGTACAACAGAGTTGACATTCTACTATATAACTCTAACATGATGTACTAGTGGTACAACAGAGTTGAGATTCTACTACATAACTCTAACTCGATGTATTAGTGGTACAACAGAGGTAAGATTTGACAATCTGTGATGTTTTCGTTACGATCATTTGTCTACTGCATTATCTTTCCCAGGTATTTAGTTTAGCTAAACATTTGTACACTTTCTTGTGAGTTGTGTTACAAATTACCATATCACCCATAAACGCCACTTTTAGATGTCAACAAAGAGCTGTGCACAGTAGTCTTGTCTAACCTTTGTAGTAAATTATAGTGATAGTCTGTCTAACCTTTGTAGTAAATTATAGTGATAGTCTGTCTAACCTTTGTAGTAAAATATAGCGATAGTCTGTCTAACCTTTGTAGTAAATTATAGCGATAGTCTGTCTAACCTTTGTTGTGAATTATAGCGATAGTCTGTCTAACCTTTGTAGTAAATTATAGTGATAGTCTGTCTAACCTTTGTAGTAAATTATAGTGATAGTCTGTCTAACCTTTGTAGTAAAATATAGCGATAGTCTGTCTAACCTTTGTAGTAAATTATAGCGATAGTCTGTCTAACCTTTGTTGTGAATTATAGTGATAGTCTGTCTAACCTTTGTAGTAAATTGTAGTGATAGTCCGTCTAACCTTTGTAGTAAATTGTAGTGATAGTCCGTCTAACCTTTGTAGTAAATTATAGCGATAGTCTGTCTAACCTTTGTAGTAAATTATAGTGATAGTCTGTCTAACCTTTGTAGTAAATTATAGTGATAGTCTGTCTAACCTTTGTAGTAAATTATAGTGATAGTCTGTCTAACCTTTGTAGTAAATTATAGTGATAGTCCGTCTAACCTTTGTAGTAAATTATAGCGATAGTCTGTCTAACCTTTGTAGTAAATTATAGCGATAGTCTGTCTAACCTTTGTAGTAAATTATAGCGATAGTCTGTCTAACCTTTGTAGTAAATTATAGCGATAGTCTGTCTAACCTTTGTAGTAAATTGTAGTGATAGTCCGTCTAACCTTCTAAACCTCGCATCTGTTAGTAATGTTTGCGCTCTATCTATTTGACTCTGGCGAAATAAATACAACACACCTGCACAAGACGTGCTCTGGCACACACAAGAAACAGAACCCTCGTTTGGTCTCTGTCAGAACTGCCCCGTACCAAACTTAAAGGAGATAGCAACATTCTCAGGCTATGACGTCTACATTTAACAAACACAAATCTATTTTATAAAAAAAGGGGTTGGGGGAGGGGAACTATCTTTACAGCATTGTCCAATTGCTGGGGTTTGCGGGGGGGGGGGGGGACTTATAGAACCGAAGAATAAAGGCCGCTTGTCCAGTGCAGTCGCCGTGAGGTATTTGGTGTGAGTTTTTATTTCATCGCCGGTGGAAGAAAACGTTTGACCCTACCCCGCGTACTTATATGTATAACTTTGAGAAATGTACTTTGTGATTGATTCATTACACTTTTGTGCTGAATGCGGCGCATAGGACATAAGTCATTGTTGTCCATGTCTGCCGGTCAGCCGCGACCTGTGGTAGTTCGTGCTTGTTTCTGAGACCCATAGCTGCGCTCTCTTTGTGGTGGTTTTACACTGGTTTCTTTCGGTCTTCCTCGTTTTCTTTTGCCTTGTGGTCTCCATATAAGGGTCTGGTGAGGTAGCCTTCTAACGCCCATTCTGAGAGCGTGGCCAAGGATTATACGTTATTAGTCTTTATAAATAGTGCTAGTTTATGTGTGTAGTTTTGGGATTAGAGAGAAATTATTGTAGAGTGAGGGTTTTGAGAGATGGAATAGAAAAGGAAAGAGGGGCGATGGAAATAGATGAAGGGAAAATATTGTTGCGAATAGACTTATATAAAAGAGTTAAAGTTGGAGGGTAGAGAACATAGAGAAGTTTAAACAATGTGGGGAGATAATGGAAGAATAATAAAGAGCAAACTGGGAGAGTGCCGCTAGAGAGAGGGTGGGGGAGAAAGTGAAACAATATAGAATGGGGATGTGGGAGGAAGGGAATGATCCAAATTCACTTTAAATACAAATGATGTTTTGTAAGTTGCAGTGGAGATAACGTTTTGTAGGGATAGATGTGGTCGTAGATCATTGGGCATCACTTAACGATGTCGGCAAGTACATGCTGGAGACATCAGCACCAGCAATACATGGCTGCTAGTACTATTAGAAGTGACTGTTAACATAACACGTATGTGCTTCATATGTCTTGTCTTCCCCACTACCAACATGCCACAGAGGAAGTGTAGGTTTTAAAGGTTAAGCAAGCGTCAAATAGTAAATAGATATGATCATTACAATGCTCTATACAAACGTCATATAGTAAATAGATATGCTCATTACATTGCTCTATACAAACGTCATATAGTAAATAGATATGCTCATTACAATGCTCTATACAACGTCATATAGTAAATAGATATGCCCATTGCAATGCTCTATACAAACGTCATATAATAAATAGATATGCTCAATACATTGCTCTATACAAACGTCATATAGTAAATAGATATGCTCATTACAATGCTCTATACAAACGTCATATAGTAAATAGATATGCTCATTACATTGCTCTATACAAACGTCATATAGTAAATAGATATGCTCATTTAAATGATCTGAACAAACATCAAATAGTAAATAGATATGCTCATTTACAATGCTCTAAATAAACGTCATATATTAAATAGATATACTCATTTAAAGAAACGTCAAATAGTAACAAGATATACTCATTTAAAGAAACGCCAAATAGTAACTAGATATACTCATTTAAAGAAACGCCAAATAGTAGATATACTCATTTAAAGAAACGTCAAATAGTAACTAGATATACTCATTTAAAGTAACGTAAAATAGTAGATATACTCATTTAAAGAAACGCGAAATAGTAGATATACTCATTTAAAGAAACGTCAAATAGTAACTAGATATACTCATTTAAAGAAACGTCAAATAGTAACTAGATATACTGATTTAAAGAAACGTCAAATAGTAACTAGATATACTCATTTAAAGAAACGTCAAATAGTAGATATACTCATTTAAAGAAACGCCAAATAGTAACTAGATATACTCATTTAAAGAAACGCCAAATAGTAGATATACTCATTTAAAGAAACGTCAAATAGTAACTAGATATACTCATTTAAAGAAACGTCAAATAGTAACTAGATATACTCATTTAAAGAAACGTCAAATAATAGATATACTCATTTAAAGAAACGTCAAATAGTAGATATACTCATTTAAAGAAACGTCAAATAGTAGATATACTCATTTAAAGAAACGTCAAATAGTAGATATACTCATTTAAAGAAACGTCAAATAGTAACTAGATATACTCATTTAAAGAAACGTCAAATAGTAACTAGATATACTCATTTAAAGAAACGTCAAATAGTAACTAGATATACTCATTTAAAGAAACGTCAAATAGTAACTAGATATACTCATTTAAAGAAACGCCAAATAGTAGATATACTCATTTACAACGCTGTCTAAACAACACGCAACAGTTGTCATCCGTGGACAGGAAAGAACCCTGTCTTGTTCTCATTGATCGAGATATGAGAGTAGATGTGTTGGCATTGGATTCGTGATTCAAAGATAGTAGTGGATCTTGCGCCAATGGTACACTCCAGTCTATCCGGTTGTTTGGTCTACTCGCCTGAGTGTAATCTTATTATGCTTGATGTGAAGTACCTTCACACTTTTGACGATTAACATACGACCTAGTGTTTGGTGGGTGCCACATACGATCTCTGTTTGATGGTTGACGTACCACATACGATCTAGTGTTTGGTGGGTAACGTACCACATACGATCTAGTGTTTGGTGGGTAACGTACCACATATGATCTAGTGTTTGGTGGGTAACGTACCACATATGATCTAGTGTTTGGTGGGTAACGTACCACATATGATCTAGTGTTTGGTGGGTAACGTACCACATATGATCTAGTGTTTGGTGGGTAACGTACCACATATGATCTAGTGTTTGGTGGGTAACGTACCACATATGATCTAGTGTTTGATGGGTAACCTTTCACATATGATCTAGTGTTTGATGGGTAACCTACCACATATGATCTAGTGTTTGATGGGTAACCTACCACATATGATCTAGTGTTTCATGGGTAACCTACCACATATGATCTAGTGTTTGATGGGTAACATTCCACATATGATCTAGTGTTTGATGGGTAACCTTCCACATATGATCTAGTGTTTGATGGGTAACATTCCACATATGATCTAGTGTTTGATGGGTAACGTACCACATATGATCTAGTGTTTGATGGGTAACCTACCACATATGATCTAGTGTTTGATGGGTAACCTTTCACATATGATCTAGTGTTTGATGGGTAACCTACCACATATGATCTAGTGTTTGATGGGTAACCTACCACATATGATCTAGTGTTTGATGGGTAACCTACCACATATGATCTAGTGTTTGATTGATAACCTTTCACATATGATCTAGTGTTTGATGGGTAACCTACCACATATGATCTAGTGTTTGATGGGTAACCTACCACATATGATCTAGTGTTTCATGGGTAACCTTTCACATATGATCTAGTGTTTGGTGGGTAACATTCCACATATGATCTAGTGTTTGATGGGTAACCTTCCACATATCGCTGTAGTGTTTGATGGGTAACCTATCACATATGATCTAGTGTTTGATGGGTAACCTATCACATATGATCTAGTGTTTGATGGGTAACCTACCACATATGATCTAGTGTTTGATGGGTAACCTACCACATATGATCTAGTGTTTGATGGGTAACCTACCACATATGATCTAGCGTTTGATGGGTAACATTCCACATATGATCTAGTGTTTGATGGGTAACCTTCCACATATGATCTAGTGTTTGATGGGTAACATTCCACATATGATCTAGTGTTTGATGGATAACGTACCACATATGATCTAGTGTTTGATGGGTAACATTCCACATATGATCTAGTGTTTGATGGGTAACCTACCACATATGATCTAGTAATTGATGGGTAACCTACCATATATGATCTAGTGTTTGATGGGTAACCTACCACATATGATCTAGTGTTTGATGGGTAACCTACCACATATGATCTAGTGTTTGATGGGTAACCTTCCACATATGATCTAGTGTTTGTTGGGTAACCTACCACATATGATCTAGTGTTTGATGGGTAACCTACCACATATGATCTAGTGTTTGATGGGTAACCTACCACATATGATCTAGTGTTTGATGGGTAACCTTCCACATATGATCTAGTGTTTGATGGGTAACCTACCACATACGATCTAGTGTTTGATGGGTAACATTCCACATATGATCTAGTGTTTGATGGGTAACCTACCACATATGATCTAGTGTTTGATGGGTAACCTTCCACATATGATCTAGTGTTTGATGGGTAACCTACCACATATGATCTAGTGTTTGATGGGTAACCTACCACATATGATCTTTTTTTTGATGGGTAACCTTCCACATATGATCTAGTGTTTGATGGGTAACCTTCCACATATGATCTAGTGTTTGATGGGTAACGTACCACATATGATCTAGTGTTCGGTGGGTAACGTACCACATATGATCTAGTGTTTGATGGGTAACCTTCCACATATGATATAGTGTTTGATGGGTAACCTTCCACATATGATCTAGTAGTGTTTGATGGGTAACGTACCACATATGATCTAGTGTTCGGTGGGTAACGTACCACATATGATCTAGTGTTTGATGGTAACCTTCCACATATGATCTAGTGTTTGATGGGTAACCTTCCACATATGATCTAGTGTTTGATGGGTAACGTACCACATATGATCTAGTGTTCGGTGGGTAACGTACCACATATGATCTAGTGTTTGATGGGTAACCTTCCACATATGATCTAGTGTTTGATGGGTAACCTTCCACATATGATCTAGTGTTTGATGGGTAACGTACCACATATGATCTAGTGTTCGGTGGGTAACGTACCACATATGATCTAGTGTTTGATGGGTAACCTTCCACATATGATATAGTGTTTGATGGGTAACCTTCCACATATGATCTAGTAGCGTTTGATGGGTAACATTCCACATATGATCTAGTGTTTGATGGGTAACATTCCACATATGATATAGTGTTTGATGGGTAACCTTCCACATATGATCTAGTAGCGTTTGATGGGTAACATTCCACATATGATCTAGTAGTGTTTGATGGGTCGCTCCCCGACGACACACTTTAATATACACTCATATGTTGGCTACTCGTCCATGTTTTAGGACGAGTGCGAGACGTACTGTCAATAGGGACTCTTCAGTCCATTTGACGTTTGAGTACCCGGCACACAGTCTAGATTTCTGCTGGTCCTCAAGTATCCACATCTGTAGCCTAGTTCTGCCAGCTTCAGTCCTAATGTCATGTTGATCCAGGAGACAGGCTTTAGGTCTACCGTGCCCGCCATGCATCGGTAGAGCGTATACTGTTCATTGGTTTGTTGTAACTGTTACCTCCACCGTCGAGGAGCGCTTGTATAGCACCAGCAAGTCATATCTGGCAGTTGGTGTAATTGCTTAACTTTGTGTATTTGGCCTCGGTGCTTTGTTGTGTATGCTTTCATTCTGGCAACACAAGTCAGGCTATATCCCATAGATGTGCTCATTTCCTCAGAAATAGTTGAAATACTAATGGTCGCCAGGGAATCCAATCACACTCTCGTGTTCGTCCTCTTGTCACTCCAACGCTTGTTCATCGTCAAGCATCCACCAACAGTCTGTGTCTTCTGAATGAACATGTCCCTCATGCTACCACTGTAGGTGTGGTTTTTAAATAAGAATTACCCTCCTACCATTTAATGTATGGTTTATACAAGGATTTATTTTTTCGTTCCTTTTGTCTAATTAAATCCTACCTTATCATCATTGGGTGCCGTCTCCGCATCGAAGGTTGGCTACCATGGAGTGCTATTCCACTCTGTCTCTTGTTTTGATGGTGCAGATTGTCATAGGCTGACTTGTCCGTCTTTTGATGTTACTCGTCCATATTATTCTTGGTCTGTCTCTGTCACTTTTACCTTGTATTTTCCCTTCCAAGACTACTTTTAGTAGGCTGCTGTCTTTTAACATGCCCCAAAAATTTCATTTGTCTTGTTCTAATTGTGTTTAGTAGTTCTCTTTTCATTTTTAGTTGTTTTAAAACTTCATCGTTTGTTTTCTTTTCTTTCCATCCAATTCTACATATTGTTCTTTAAATCCACATTTCAAAGGCTTCAGTTTTCTGTTCTGTTTTCTTGTCTAATGTCCATGCTTCTACATCATACAGGAATTAATTGAGAAGATGTAACATTTTGATATTCTTAGTTTTAGCCCTGGTGATATTTGTTTTGATGTTAGTATACTTTTCATATCATTATTTTCATGGCATTAAAATGACTTTTTGCCATACATATTCTTTTGTTTATTTCAGTTTTACATTTTCCATCACTGATTATAGTATGTCCCAGGTAGTTGTAGCTCTGAACTGTCGCCAGGTGTTTTCCTTCAACTTTGATATTTATTTGTAGGTCATGAAAATTTTCTTTCCTTATGATCATAGTTTTAGTCTTTTTGATATTCATATCTAATCCATATTTTTGCTTGTCATGTTTGTCCTACCTGCCCTATTGTATATTCATCTTTTTCCAGACTACCTAAATCCCCACAACTATTTTTCGCCATTTTTTTTAAAGCTGTGTGGATACGTTATCTGATTGTTGTATTTAATGTGTATATTTTATTTGATTCATCTGATGAAGGCTTTACCGAAACGTTGTAGCTTGTCTTGTCTTTCTATTAGTCTGGCTGTTCAATACGTTTTTATGTATAAGGATTCTCCTCGTACCATTTTGGTTTTCTTTAAGTTAAGTATGTTTATTGGAAAGCCTTTCGCGATATGACATACAGATAAGAAATCATGAATAGAAATATTGCAAAGATTCAGCATAAACAGAACAATTATAACAATAATAAGTTGCTTTGGCATACAGAGGGAGAGAGAGAGAGAGAGGGAGAGAGAGAGAGAGAGAGAGAGAGAGAGAGAGAGAGAGAGAGAGAGACGCCCTACCCAATAACGACATCGGTAATCAGTGACAAATGCTGATGAGAACAATAGAGGAAAGACTAACGACTTAATTCCAAAAATGACTTGGAAAAATAAAGATGTGAAATTGATATTCAGTGCACGCATGACAACGACACGTGATGATGACACACTACGACAAGACACGTGATGATGACGGTATGAAGACTTTATAGAAATGGTTGTGCTTTTGACAGTCGGCGACCAATCTGGTGTCATTGAAACCTGTCACAACATTGTCTGTCGCAGCCCAGTTATTATTAGCGCATCTAGAATTATTCCGAAGCGATTCGTTCCTCATGTGCTGTCAAAGTCATGACCTGTTTACACAGACCGTGTAGTTAGAAGAGGTGCTTCACGTCTTATTCTTTGGAACTTGGTAGGCTAAAGTGCCGAATGCTTACAAAATAAGATAGCATGGGCTGTCACTACGACCTGACTTTTCGCATTCAAAGTAATTCCGGCCCCTTTTTTGGAGAATATGCCACGAACAAGGTCTCTACATCCATCCCTCCTATCGTGGACATTTTCTCGATTTCCTTCCAGGTAAGGCAAATGTACTGGAGGGTTTCAGCGACTACTCTTTTCCGTGTATTCCTGGGCCTAGCCTCGTTTCACTTTCCCATCTGACAGTGCTTGTCTTGCGATGCTGGCATCTGATTCTCGTGTGTATCGAATCTCCGTTTTCTGTTCATAACCTATTGCTACAATGTCTCTAGTTCTGTTCTTTTCCTGTTTCTGTATTGATATTCTTGTCATACCTTCTGCATGTTCAGATATTTCCTCTGACAATTATTCATACACGTCTGTATCATTTGTTTTCTTGTGTCAATCAGCCTTTCACCTTCAACTATTTCATTGAAATGTTAGTTATTACTTTTGTATTAGATACCGTTTTGATTAATATAAAAAATACAGAAGTAATGGTAACAACAAAGAAAAAGACATCACCTCAGTGCAAAATAAAAGCAAGTGGAACAATATTAAAACAGGTAAATGAATTTAAATATCTGGGAACAATGTTAACCTCAGATGGTAGATGTACAACAGAGGTGAGATGCAAAATGGCTCAGGCAAAAGCAGCTTTCCAAAAAAAATGAGGAAGATACTATGCAATCCTTTTTTAACAATATAAACAAGAAAAAGAGTTCTTAAATGTTGCGTAGAGCCAGTCTTAACATATGGATGTGAATCATGGACAATAGGACAACAGACAAGAATATCACTGGAGGCTGTAGAAATGTGGTTTTACAGAAGAATGTTGAGAATACCACGGACAGCTAAGAAGAGTAATGAAAACGTTCTGAAAGAAGCGAAAGCAAAAAGAGAGCTAATTTCCAATATTAGGAAGAAACAATCATCATTTTTTGACCATGTAATGAGAAGAGAACAGTTGGAATATATTGTAACAACTGGGAAAATTGAGGGACGAAGAGATAGAGGGAAGCAAAGAGAAAAGATACCAGATAGCTTAAGAGAATGGCTTGGCAGAAGGTCAACAACAGAAAAGATAACAGTCGTAATCGAAAGTTGTGGAGAGACATGATCATCTACGTCAGCAGGCTTGGTACTTGATGATGATGATGATTAGATACCGTAGTTTGATGCTTGTTCTCTGTCGTATCTACAAGCGGTTAAAAAGAGAAAGAAAAAAAAAGCATTGTGGAAAACACTATAAGATCTCTCCCTTCTCGTTTGTTTCCACTGACTAAACACAACAGTATAAGATGTTAACATTCACGTAAAATAGACGCGAATTATATTTGATGTCTGGAGGCGAAGGCACGCCTACCAGCACCAGAGCTGGAAGTTGTAAACGACCCACAGTTGATGGTTTGCGCCAGGATCGGTGAACCAGAACAATCCAGACCCTGCTCTACCTACCCGCGGTGCCTCCAGTAACAGACTAACCTGTCTAGTTTGGCCAAGCGTGCAGGGATCGAAGAGGGAAGACAACCCGATAATCAAAAATGTCGTGCTGAAGTCGGATGTGTTGGGCCGAAAGGCGCAAATATAACAGTTATACTGCAAACCACAACACAACGCAGACACGTCCACTACGTCCTTGTAAGGGCGGATGATGAAGAGGAATATTCTAGTCTACCGCGATACTCTAGAATACTCTAGAATAGTCATCGGGCGAACGCAACCATTTGATGTTGTTGCGACTGATCATAAAATGCTTGTCTTGTGTGTCATTCTTAACTATCACAGCAGTGATACCACTAGGAGGATTAAAATGACAGTCTCTAACAGAGAAACATGTTCAACATTACGATCAGTTACCGTGACTTTTACATTTGATGACATCGAATTTTGAAATAGTTAACTACTTATTGATCTACAAACTTGCAGGCTCTTCTATTTTGACCCAATGCTATATCTTCTTTTTTTCGGTGAGGCCACAGAGATGAGATTTTTCAAAAGAATGTTGAAAGTTTCCTGGACAGCTAAAATGATCAATGAAAACAATATCCGAGGACAGCACAAGAAGGGAGCTCCTAAAAAAATATCAGAAAGAAGTAATCGACGTTTTTCAGACACATCATGAGAAGAGAAAATTTGGAATACTTGGTTACAAATGGTAAAATACAGGGAAAGAGAGATCGCGGACGACAAAGAGAAGATACTATATAGCTTTGTATCATGACATGGAAAACAGTCAACAACAGAATTGATAAGATGCACTGTAACACATTAAATTGTGGAAGAACATGATCGCTTACGCCAACCGGTATGCCTCTTGATCATGGTAATGATGCGTGAGAGCTTTACCACATAAAGATGATGTCGATCACTGTATATCTAGCAACGCTGAACAGCAACAATGACGGGCCGAGAATATGTTCACCTTTAACTTGTAGCGCGTCGGTGTTGTTACTGTGTGTTGTGCCATTTTATGGAGAATCCGGTTCATAATAACGTGAATTGTAAATATAGCAGTCCGGATCTAGACAAACACAAATCATGTGGTGCGTGTATTACATTGAATCAGCACTCGATCTAGCAAAGGTACGCTTTGACGGTTGGTGGACACATGTAATGTTGCTTGTATGTAAAGTGCTTTAGTATTAGAAGACCTGGGCGAGAGGGCGTGTAGTACGTCTTGTATATAACACTGACATCAATACATTTACTATGTATTCGAAGCGTTTCTTTGTTTCTGGTCGACTTAGCTATCGCCATTCCGGCTTGTTACTCGACTCTTCATTTGTCAATTGCTCCTCTGAGCTCTGGTCTCTGGTTATCTTAGCTCCTTTGCCATTTTGGCAGATTTCTCTCTCAGCTTTCTGAGAGTTTTGGTCTCGAAGCGTTCCGCTTCTTGTCTTTAGTTGACTTAGCTTTGCCATCTCTGGCAGATCTCTCCTTCAGATGTGTAAGCCGTTCGCTTCATCTGAGGTTTCTTGGGCACTCGGCCCTTCTAGGGTTCAGGCGAACGCCTTCGCGGCGTTACCCGACCCGTCTCTCTCCAAGTGTTTTTTGCTATGTGTCATGTTCTTCTCAGTTTTGGGTTTAAGTATTACCCTCAATTTCCGGTCTTTTGGCCTGCCATTTTTCCGCGCTTTTGTCGGTGACGTAGCGCCTAGTGGCATACCATCTGGTGACGTTGCGTCTGTCCTTTATCTATAATAATTCATACACCCACCCACGCGAGACCTTGACAAAATATGATCTATTTTTAACCATTCTTCTCTCGTCTCTCAGCAACCATCTAAACATACATTGCTCTGACCTTGACTTTAATAATGTCCCAGTCCCCGTCTACAGCTTCTTAGAAATACTTCTTTATAACCATCTGTGACTATATACAACTGTAAATGTTTGTTTCTACAGTGTGCAATGTGATTATTACCAGTGGTGTGATACTCACCAGTCTCTATAAGAAAATCAGTACAACTCACCTTTTGGCTATCGCAAAACCGTGTACACGATCATTAACTCTTGTGTAATTGTTTCCTTTGAAATATTTCTGAAATCCCTACATACAAACTAATATATCATCTCTGAAATAACCTGATCTCGACTAAATGGGCGAATCTACTTTTGAATTCAAAATCTACTCTCTGTGACGTAACTTCCAACACACTGAGAAACGAATCTTTAAGATGCATCTTCACAGAATTCACAGTGTGAACTTCTAGTTCTCACACTGAACATCCAGATAAACCTTTCGTAATATGCAAATGCTGGACATGTTGCCAGTCCTGTAGTATGTGTTTGGCTGTCTATGTAGCTGAATATGTAGCTATAAGTTGTTAACCAAAAAAATGTGGCTAAATATAGTTAACCAGAAAATGTAGCTGTAAGCTGTAAACCAAAAAAATGTAGCTATAAGTTGTTCAACAGAAAATGTAGCTATAAGTTGTTCAACAGAAAATGTAGCTATAAGTTGTTCAACAGAAAATGTAGCTATCAGTTGTTCAACAGAAAATGTAGCTATAAGTTGTTCAACAGAAAATGTAGCTATCAGTTGTTCAACAGAAAATGTAGCTATAAGTTGTTCAACAGAAAATGTAGCTATAAATTGTTCAACAGAAAATGTAGCTATAAATTGTTCAACAGAAAATGTAGCTATAAATTGTTCAACAGAAAATGCAGCTATAAATTGTTCAACAGAAAATGTAGCTATAAATTGTTCAACAGAAAATGTAGCTATAAATTGTTCAACAGAAAATGTAGCTATAAATTGTTCAACAGAAAATGTAGCTATAAATTGTTCAACAGAAAATATAGCTATAAATTGTTCAACAGAAAATGTAGCTATAAATTGTTCAACAGAAAATGTTAATCGCATCTATTTAAAGAGTGCCCACCAAAACATTGTTTAGATTCTGAAAACCGTAAGTGTAACATTCAACAAAGAAAGAACGTCACAAAATGTACAGCTAAGCTGGCAAAGGAAGGTGGTAAATTATACCGGGCAGATAAAAGTGTGACTTATGAGGAATAAAAGAGGACTGTCATAAACAGATGGAATACAGAACGCCAGGGTTACCAGAACAACGATGCCTACTCGAAAGAACTGAACAAGTAACAATGTTTAGACTCGAAAGAAGCCGTGGACAAGCCACACCCCACACCAGATTGGAGTAGCACCATTTCAACACCCTAAGGATAGGTAGGAACCTCTGATGACTGTGACTGTGGCATAGACACAACGACAGCATGAACATCTGCGATAATCATGCCCAATGTATGCTATGTTACTAGCCTTGAGCTAACAAACGCTTTCTTCTAACTTCTTAATGTTGACGTCTAGAAGTGTACGCATAAGGAAACGTTTACAACGAACACTGGAGGTAAGGTGGAAAGATTATGTTGTTGCCCTGTATAACGTCGTTGCTTTATGAGTTCATGACTATTTTGCCGGGATTTACTACCAGTGATAATAGGGAAAAGAAATTAGTTGCATATACATATTTTTTTTCAATTATAAAAAATAGCAATGTAACATAAATTACGAGTTTAGCGTCCGAAATTATGTCTGCTAAACGAGTGATCTCCCCCGATTGACCGCACGTATTTAAATGTATCAACTGCTTCTAGTCATTGTTCATGTAATTTTATTTTTTCAACAAGGTTTATGGGGTTAGGTCTAGGATAATCCTAACCCGGGGGTCTTATAGTGGCAGATTTGAACTACCGAATAAAGCTGCAACGGGACGTTACTCCGAACATAAATACTTTATGACGCTAAACTCATAAAATACAGCAACAGATTCTACAGATGACACTTTTCTGTCATGTACCGTATCCGAGAACAGGACAGACGAGACACGTGAATTAATAAAAAGAACATTCTGTATGTAATCATGATATGCTTGTTGATGAAAGCCTCGAATGTTATCTTCTATTATTGTATGATATGAAAATTGCTAACTCATAGTTTCACAACTGCTGCATAATATTTCATGATTATTTGGGTTATAATTAACAAGAAAAGAGTAATCGACAGCAGAGCTATCCCTGATGTCACAGACGACACGGGTCATAAAATGGTTATGATTACACTCATACAGTCAAAAACACGAGATCTTCTTCTTCTTTTCTCTTTCACTGATACCTAAAAGGTGTCGTGGTTTATATCATTTGTCGTTCTTGTGCTGCTCGAATTGTCTGAATTATTGATTTTCCTTTGTTGTTACATGTCTCTATCACTGCATCTATCCATCTTCTTCTGGGTCTTCCTCTTGGTCTTTTTCCATGCATTCTCGAGAAGAACGCCATTGATGGTGATTGGTGAGGATTCATTCTGACCAGGTGGCCAAACCATTTCGTTCGTTCGTTCGCTTTCGTCAGCTTTGACCTCTGACGAAGTCCCACCCACTCAATTTTGTGGGACTGAATTTTGCGTGTAAAGTCTGTTTTATCCCATTACAGGATGCCCCTCGCCATGCAGGCAGAATTACTCCGACTTCAGAGGTACTAATTTTTAGGGAATTAGTAAAACCCAGGTGTCCTCGCCAGGGTACGAACCCCGGCTGTTGCCGTGGTAAGCCAACTGCCTATCGATTGCGCTAACCGGACACCCTGCCAAACCATTTAAGTTGTTGTTGTTCTATATATTCTTGGCAGGGTTTTGTTCCTACCATTTTTCTTATGGTTTCATTTGGTATTCTATCTCTTCTTGTGTTGTTTGTTACTTTTCTCAAGCATCGCATCTCACATGTATTGATCTTTCTTAAATGTGATTTAGAAAGGGTCCATGTTTTACTTTCATAGCACAAAGTTGGTATGAAGATGCTATTTATCATTTGTTGTTTAGCTGGCATAGAAATGTTTGGATGTCTTAGCAATGGTGAAAGCTGATATGTGACAGCATTCGCTTTTTGTATTCTCATGTCAATTTCTCTGTCTAGTTTTCCATCTTCTGTGAACATTGTGCCTAAATACTTGAATTCCTCTACTTGTTTTATTTCTTTATCTTTGATCTTGATGTTTAATGGGTGTCTTAATTTGCTTATTCTTATAGCCTCTGTTTTTGCTGTGTTAATTTCATACTGTAGTTTGTGCAGCTTTTATCTAGAGATGTTAAATGCTGTTGTAGCATCACGAGAAGATATATGCAAATAAACAAAAGAAGCAAAAAAAAAAAAAAAAAAAGACAATAAAAATAAAACAATTAAAAGATTTAAAAAATCAAGGAAAATCCTTCAAGAAAAACTAAGAAAGAAATTCACGAAACTCCCTAACGAAGTAAGCACAGTAGAAAAAGAGTGGAAACAGTTTAAGAAAACAGTAATCAACATCTCAAAAACAGTATATGGAACAAAACTAAGGACAAAAGAAGGGAAAAGAGTACCCCGTTGTGGAACGTAGCAATCAGAGAAGCAATTAAAGAAAAGAAGAAACTGTTTAAAAATTGGAGGGAGAAAGAATGTGAAAAACATTAGTTCGGAAATAGGTTAAAACTTTGATCAAAGGTGTTAAGCAAAACAAATGAACAGAATTCTGACAAAATATGAGCAGGGACCATGAGTAAAAGCAACAAAAGCAAACAACGATCCTTCTAAGCTTCATAAATCACAAAGACTGACAGCCAATATAAAATAACAAACATATGCAACAGAGATAGAAAAAAAAATATGTTAAATCATATTAAACATGGCACCAGCTACCAATAACACTGCAAAAAGCACGCAAGAATGCACAAACACTGAACCTAAACATCATGAAAGAGGAAATCGAAGAAGTAATGAAATACGCACAAAAAATAAAGCATCGGAGTTAGATAACATACCAGTGGAAATAATAGCAGGAGAAACAGGAGTGGCATGGCTCCACAGAATATTCAATGCAGCATGGCACCAACAAAAAGCCCCATAAAATGGCATTAGGCAATCATCGTACCGATATTGGGGAAAAAATGGCAATAGAGACTGCAATCAATATATAGGTATATCGCTTCTAGCAATGTAGGAAAATTGTACGCCAAATTGTGGAATAAGGAAAAAGACCATGGGAAAAAAATCATAGAACTACAGTTAAATCGATTCTCAAATGGGATTCCGAAGAAGAAAAAACTAGGATGTAATGATGCTCTATTCACTTTAAAACAGCTAGCAGAAAAGACGACATAACACAATCAAAATTTGGACATAGCTTTCATTGACCAGGAAAAGGCATTCGACAGAGTAAACGGGGAACAACTGTGTGAGATACTAACAACATACGGAGTAAACCAACATCTAACCAACCTAATTAAAAGTCTCTACATCAATAACAGTTGCACAGTTAGACCAGGAGTAAGACAGGGGTGCGAACTACGTCTTCCCCCCCCCCCTTTAAAAAATACTGTTTATTACATACCTGGACTATATATGCATGTTGGCCAACCCATCAGAGACGAGATCAACGAGCTTCTCGCTTCTCTTTGCAGCCGATTAGACAAGAATACATGGACAAATAGACCTACAAGAACACTTAAATAGACTCAACAGCACTGGCACACAATACAACATGAAAATCAACATCAGGAAAACAAAAGTCATGAATATCGATTGCAAAAGAGAAACAGGAGATGAACATAACTATAGACGGGAGACAGCTAAAACAAGTAGAGTAATTTAAATATCAAGGAATTCTAGCGACAAACGACAATTCACAGACACAACAAGCCTTCAATAAACATCGCGAGAACACCAGACCCAAGGACCAACCACGAAAAAGATGGATTGATGGGGTATTAGAAACACTAGGAAACACATAACCGCAGCAGAGAAGAACAGAAGACCGCAAACTATATCTCTCATCGACGCTGAAAGGCAAACGAGGAAGGAAAGAAGAAAAAGAAGAATGAAAATGGTTTCTGTGGTGTGTTTTGTTAAGAAAGACATTGGCAAACACACACACACACCCAAACGTCTAACATAATCATCCCAGAGAAGACTGAAGTAACATTGTTGGAACCCGCTTAGATTTTCTTCTAATGAGAGGATGCAGACATTGCCTGTGTTCTATTAATAACAGAGTATTGAGGGTCCTGGAGTCATTGCCCGCAGTCGAATATTTTGTTGTTAGTGACGTGGAGTTACTGCGCGCCGGATCGTGAATGTTTTTGTGCAGATGGTGTTTGAAAGGGGACAAATAGAGAAGTTGACGTTTGAAAGGAAACAAATAGAGAAGTTGACGTTTGAAAGGAAACAAATAGAGAAGTTGACGTTTGAAAGGAGACAAATAGAGAAGTTGACGTTTGAAAGGAGACAAATAGAGAAGTTGACGTTTGAAAGGAAACAAATAGAGAAGTTTATGTTTGAAAGGAGACAAATAGAGAAGTTGACGTTTGAAAGGAGACAGAAGTTGCTGCTTGAAAGGAGACAGAGAAGTTGATGTTTGAAAGGAAACAGAAGTTGATTTTTGAAAGGAAACTGAGAAGTTGATTTTTGAAAGGAAACTGAGAAGTTTATGTTTGAAAGTAGACAAATAAAGAAGTTTATGTAGTTTAGGTAAAGAAATGGTTTGAATATATAGAAATTGATGTTTGGAAGTGAACATGCAGAGAATTTTGATTGGAAAGCAAAGTGTAAGACGAAGTGAGTTTGGTAGTAACGTTGGCAAGAATAGAATTAATGATTGAAATGCACCATTGTTTTCCGAGAATGTGACCATGCAGGCTATCCTTACTTTCTTTTGGCTCAACTCGTCGTCGGTGTGCATTTCGTCAAGGCTGTCCCGCGTATCGATCCCCTTCATGTGCCACACACAACCCAGTCTCTGCGTATGCCTGGAGGCCTTGTGATCATTAGGCCTATTCTTAGCAACCCTGTGACTCACTGCTTCCCAGTTTAGCCCTTCTCCCGCCTGGAGGTCACGTGAACTGAGCTGACCTGAAACCGATTGTTGCCTGGCAGACTTGCCTCGCCGTGTAATGTCTGTGGCCCAGGTATTGTGTGATCAACGCCCGAAAATACAACAGTTTAGCTTCTACCATTTCTTGCATGATAGTTTGACAAACACAGGTATGGCCAAAATACACTATACATCTGAAGATGCATCTTCTATACACTCCGGCCTGTGCTGAAATTTCTTCTTTCTTTTCTTCAGGGTTCTATGCTACTTATTGTGTCACACAGATCTCTTGGGTAGTGAGATCACATGTCTAGCCCTCTCGAATAACGGAAATAAACCAGAGGACCCGTGTACAGTTGCGCACGGTAAAGAGCCTTGAATTTTAAATTAAAAAGAGTAGGTCATAAATATGACCGCTGCCCGGGCTAAAATTGTCGGTAGAAACCTACCCACACCGTGGGTGCCCAAGTCACGGTATGGAGTTTGTGCACGTGGACCAGGATTTTTGTAACGGAGGATATTGAAGCAGCTTTGGATTCGTCCTTTGTGCAATGATGATGATGATCCTAATAATAATAGCAATGACATAGAGAGACGATTCGCTTGTTGTCAGCTGGAAGTCATCGCATACTTTGCCTGCAAATGCTCTATCATGGAGCCAGAATTCAGTTCTTAGATCTGTTCAGTTCGCACATTTGGAGGCATGTTCTGGGGCTTGTAGAGCGGCTAAAAGGAGCACTGGAGGGATGCACTTGTTTGTCTTACATTCTTTATGCCTAGACGTTCAGTTGACTAAATCCCCGATCGGAGTCCAAAGTCTCTTGGGCTCTCTATTAGGTTCAAGATAGGATCTTGTCGGAATTGACTGTTCTAGTCTGCTTTTAGTTTGAGTGACGACAACAAGATGACACGTTGATTTATTTGCATACACTTCAGCATGGCAAGACTTAGGGAAATAAAGCGATGTTGTAACGTGAGACAGTTTTGTTGGCGAGATCTGAAACCTGATGTTGTACTTGCCATATTGCTGCGTGTTGTATGGCAATCTGGAGAATTAGTTTACTTGTAGTAGTTCAACAGATTTTGAATTACCTATACTAGATACTGCAGACAACATAACAACAACGCGGTTATGCCTGTTGTTACTATATTACATTATGCTCTGTTGTTACTGTTGCGCTAGCTACGATTCATCTGAATATTTACATTCTAGACACCTCGGTTGCAAGGTTCAGCAAAGTAGCCTATTTCATCAAAATACTCACTCATGTTTTCTACGAACCCTGACGCCAACGCTATGTAGATACCCAAGCGACCCCTTTTCTTGCTGTTTGTTCGCCCATAATTAGTCCGTGCTTCTTCACCAGAAATTAATGAAACAATCTCTTTGTTACTCGGGGAGGTGAAGAATATTTGCATACCTCAACTGTTCACAACATATGTTATTCTTGAAGTTAGCTCCTACAGGCTGTTTCTCGACTGCTGTCGTGGTTGACACTATCTGTCATATACGTCCGACAGAGTCATGTCAATTTGGGCATTGCATTTGTCTACCGTCTTCGATCATTATTTGGTTGGGGTTACTTGGGGTCTTTTTAGTGATATAATTTTACTGGTTTGTTTAATTATTTGTATTCTGTTGTTTATTTTTGTGCCACTTGAAGACTTTTCGGTTAAAACGTTGGTTCTTTGTTTATAGAGTGCCAGATGGCCTGGCCTATGTGAAGAAGCCGACGCATGACATACAATGATAATGAAGACATTTGTTGCCGCAAGCAACAGTTGTGGTCTCTTCCAGTCATTGACCGACGTTTCTGGTTTAGGGTCAGCTGTCCCCGCCCCTGTATCACGTTACCCGCCTACTACAATCCTCTCATGATCGGAATTCGTTTTCCAGGAAGGGAATGCATTGCTCCATATAAGTTATTAGGTCAGGATCATATTCTCTGCGATCAACGGCCCAGAAAGCGAAAACAGCAAAGTGTGTGGTACACATAAGGAATATTCAGAACACGAAAGACGAATATGGCTGACCACCGTGAAAGAGATTGGAGCCTCATCACGTACAAGTCCAGAAGAAGCCATGGAGAGGAATTCGAACTTATGTCGGAGGAAAGAGCTTAAAATAAGTACTTGGAATGTTAGGACTTTATATCAAGAAGGGAAATTGGAAAATATGATTCAAGAAGCAGAACAAATGAATATAGATATTTTAGGCATATCAGAGACAAGATGGAAAGGATATGGGTACATACAGTACGAAAAATATACATTTATATACTCAGGAAACACAACAGAACATTAAAGAGGGGTAGGAATACTGATAACAAGAGAGCTACAAAAATATATAAGTATCCACTGGACATGCAGTGATAGGATTATACTACTCAAGTTGAAAGCAAAACCATTCGACATAGCAATAATACAGACATATGCACTTACTCAAGACTACACAGATGAACAAATAGAGGCATACTATGAAGACCTAAATAAAGTTATGAAGCAAGTGAAATCTTCAGACATCTTGATTGCAATGGGTGCTATGAACGCTAAAGTAGGAAAAGGTAGATATGAGACCATTATAGGAAATCATGGTTTAGGAAAAATGAAATGACAGAGGAGAAAGATCAATACAATTCTGTGAAGAAAACAGGCTGATAATATGTAACACCTTCTTTGAGCAAGAGAAAAGGAAACTATACACATGGAAAAGCCCTGGAGATAAGAAGAGGAATCTAATAGATTACATAATGATAAAAGAAAGGTTCCGTAACAGCGTAAAGAAAGCCAAAACCTACCCAGGAGCAGATATTAATTCAGATCACAATCCTGTAATGATTAAAATTAAAATCAAACTAAAGAGAAACAAGCAAAAGTCTAATTCATCAACAAATCCACTAGATATAACAGCTTTAAATCAAAAAGATATTAAAGATACCTATACAATACAAGTAAAGAACACATACCAGAAGCTGCTGGAAGAAGGAATTGAACAATACAGAAGAGAAAATCCTGATGAAAAAGTAACAACCAAATGGCAATGCATAAAGAAAAGTATACAAGAAACCTGCGACGCCTTACCCAAAAGAGAAAAGAATAAAAAACAAAAATGGATAACTAACACCATCTTAGAAAAAATGGAAGAAAGGAGATAAGCGAAGAACACTGCCCAATACAATAAAATAGATAATAAAATACGCAAAATGTGCAAAAAGGCAAAAGATGACTGGCTCAGCCAAAAATGTATAGAAATAGAAACTATGGAAAGCAAACAAGACTTAAGAGGAATGCACACAGAAATAAAGAGAATGACTAATACAAATAAAAAAAAGCCACAGAAGGTGGATGCATTGCAGACAAAAAAGGAAAAATGCTAACAGACAATAAAGATATTATAGACAGATGGCAGGAATATAACAGAACTAAACTATTTCACGATCAAAGGGACAAGAAACTAGTTATAAAATGTACATCAGGCTATACTATCTTAAAATCTGAGGTGGAAGAAGCTATACAAACAATGAAAAAGGGAAAAGCAGCAGGACCTGACAAAATACAGATAGAGATGATACAGGCACTAGAAGATTTTGGCATTGAAGTGATTACAGACATATGCAACGACATATACCACACAGGATACATACCAAATGAACTAAAAACATCAACTTTCATTGCATTGCCTAAAAAAGAATGGTGCAGTTGAATGCAGTGACTTTAGAACAATAAGCCTAATGAGCCATGTTACAAAAATCTTGCTAAAAGTTATACAAGGAAGGATTCAGAATAAAATCAATACTGAATTAGATGAGCAACAATTTGGATTTAGGAAAAATAGCGGGACAAAAGAAGCCATATTCTGCATGAGAACATTAATTGAAAAGTACACAGAAGTAAACAAACCAATATATGCCTGCTTCATAGGCTACACCAAAGCTTTTGATAGAGTACACCACAAACAACTTATAGAATGCCTAAAAGAGATACATCTAGATAACATGGACATACGACTAATATGTAATCTATACTGGGAGCAAACAGCAATAATAAAATATAACAAAGAGAACTCTACACCCATTGATATAAAAAGAGGAGTAAGACAGGGATGCATCCTATCACCAAGCTTGTTCAATCTATACACTGAGCAAATCTTTAAAAACATCATAGAGATGCCAGGCCTACAAATTAATGGAAAGATAATCAATATCCTAAGATATGCTGACGATACTGTACTACTAGCAGAAAATCCTAAAGATCTACAACAATTACTTAATGAAATATACATAATAAGCAAAAAATATGGACTACATATGAATATCAAAAAGACTTAAACTATTATCGTAAACAAAGAAAATCCTAAAAACCCACAAGTGGATATAAAAATTGAAGGAATAGACCTGGGGACAGTTCAGAAATACAACTACCTTGGACATACTATAACCAGTGATGGAAAATGTACAACTGAAACAAACAAAATAATAGAAATGGCAAAAAGTAATTTTAATGTCATGAAGAACATTCTAACATCAAAACAAATAACACCAGGGCTAAAACTAAGAATAGCAAAATGTTACATCTTCTCAATATTCCTATATGGTGCAGAAACATGGACATTAGACAAGAAAACAGAACAGAGAATTGAAGCCTTTGAAATGTCGATATATAGAAGAATAGGTAGAATTGGATGGAAGGAAAAGAAAACAAACGATGAAGTCTTAAACAACTAAAAATGAAAAGAGAACTACTAAGCACAATTCAAACAAGACATGCGATTTTTGGGCCATGTTAAAAGACACAACAGTCTACTAAAAGTAATCCTGGAGGGGAAAATACAAGGTAAAAGAGGCAGAGGCAGACCAAGACTGACATGGACGAGTAACATCAAAAGATGGACAAATCAGCCTACGACAACCTGCACCATCAAAGCAAGAGACATCGCAGAATGGCGCTCCATGGTAGCCAACCTTCGTTGCGGAGACGGCACTCGATGATGATGATGATGATCTTCTCTATACTTGGCCAATGGTCTGTAATAAAGGAAGGCCTCAACGCGGTGTTCTGTCGCATCACCGAAGCCCTTCATTTCAGAAAGCTGATAGAAATTTGACTTCCATTTGGTGACATTTCCCGGAATTTTGCCTTTTACATGCAAGCTAAGCTTTTCGGTGTTCGGCTGCCAAGGGTTGTTCTTTCTTGCTCAGTTCAAACTGGAGACCTCCGTTTTTTGTTACCGACTCTTATTGGATGAATTGATCTCAACTACCTTGAAATCACGACAGATGTCTTGTTTGTTTCAAACTATAGGACTTCAGACACGGTGTTAAAACACGGTTCCTTCATTCTTCGTCACTGAACTCTACTACGTGCTTGACATTACACGCATGGCTATGTTACAGTATGTTCTGACAGCAAAGAAAAGAGATACCAGACAGCTTAAGCGAATGGCTTGGCAGAAGATCAACAACAGAAATGATATATAACTGTGGAGATCGTGAGTTGTGGAGAGCCATGATCACCTACGCCAGCAGGCATGGAACTTGATGTTGAGACTATTCTAATACTTTTTTCACTGACCTCTTACTTATTTTCAATGAAATTGTTAATCAAGAAAAAAAAAGAAATTGTAAAAGAATAACAGCGATGATACACAATGATGTAGATGTCAAAAGTGACGGAGTTTGTTAGCGATGGCATCAACTGATGTGTACCAGCTCACTAACTCTGATTCTGTTTAACTATCATTTCTTTCTTATTCTCTCTCTCTCTCTCTCTCCCTCTCTCTCTCTCTCTCTCTCTCTCTCTCTCTCTCTCTCTCTCTCTCCTTTTCCACTTATAATATTAATTCCCACTAATCTAGTTCTACTGTTGACCTAGCTAAGTTGTGGTAATACGTTTTAGAACACTGCTTAATAATCCCACTACTATAGACAGATGGCTGTGAATAAATCAATGGAGAAGTCAGCAGGTAGTATATCCTCACTGCCGCAATATCAATCCTGCAGGTCCTCAACGGAGACAAATGAACAGAGCTCATCAAAGCCCTATGTAAACTGAATACCTAGAGAAGTGCAGTACTTCAGTGAAAATACTATCACACTGTGGCATACCAGGAAATGAGAGCGCAGATAAACTGGCAAAAGGAGTAACGCAAGCATAGACAAAATAAACCATGGCATTTTAGTAAAAATAGATCCCCCTCACGAAAGCTATGAGGAGATCGACTAACAAAAGGACAACTATCACTATAATAAGATTAGCAGAATAGGTGCTGCTAGACCTCCTCTGAACTGGACACAAGAGACTAAACAACCATTTGTACAGATTGAAACTAGTCGCATCCACCCTTGTGTGCGTGTGGACAGCCGAACACATACTACAGCTGAACTGCAACATGTACAGGCAGTTGTAGAAGGAGCTCAGGCCAACAGAAACAAACATCCACGTCAAGATGTTTGCATGTTCAGAAGAACTCTCAAATCAGCCACATGCATTTACGATTAAAAAACAAAACAGGACTGCTGGTATAAACAGCAATCGACAAGAACGCTCCTCAGCGGTACAGACTGTCACAGCAGTGGTCACCGACCGGTCACTTGTTCGTCTTCATTGTCTTAAGTCACTTGACGTCATATTTCATCAAGAAAAATTAAATATTACAAGAAAAACTATTTTTAATAGCTGATATTCTCTTTGATTTTACTGAGGCATGTCGTTCAACGACCACGAGGTTGTTTACCTTCTTGATTCTCTAGAATTGTATCGTTTCTGTACTGTTGCGCTGCTATGATTCTATTCTATTACCTCATTTCTGTATGAAACTTCCAATAATTCCGTTCTTGAACATCAAAGAGGTATCTTGTGTGTAGAATATTATATGCTGTTAGAGAATGATAGTACAGTGCATACAAGGAATTCTGAGCTAGTGGTGAGCATCGTGGCTATTAGGTGGCAGAAGTTTTTCTGCTTGTTTTATTTGTCATGTCGGCTACCCACATTCATGTTGTATCGATTGCTGCTTTCATTCAATCTGGGAAAGGACTAGTAGTTGAGTGGTCGGCTCGCTACTGATCACAGTGCTCTTTTCAATACTCAGACGTGACGATTTTTTGGTTATTAGCAAAACTTTGACGACCACAGCCGGCAAGTTTTTTTTTTTTTAAAGTAAGGGCGACTTGACGTCATACCGACCACATCACCAAAAAATGTGCCGTATTGCAGAATTTGTTAGAATCCAAATCATCACTGACGATGATGTAGTTTAAATGAAGTATATTGGATCGTCGTCTCGGTCTTCAACAAGATATAACACAGTATGATCAAAAACATGATTAAAGTCATTCATTCTGAGATGCTCAATTAGGTTTATCACTGTTCTTTATTTGAGACCTCTGACATAATAGTTTTCTTTATAATTCTACAGTCAGTGGCAATTCTGGGGTTCTATGCTTACTTTCATAATTCTACTTCTGCTTATGGCTACTCACCCACACTCAGCTGATGAGTCGACTTGAGTTGTTCTAGATATATTCTCTATATTATTTATCTTCTTTGAACACACTTATTGGAATCACTGCACTATATACTTCTCTAACTGAAACACACAAAACTCCTGTCTAACTTTAGACAAATATATACCTATCAGCTAAATTATCTAAGTCTTCATGACTCTTTCTCAATACTTAACTTTATTGGCGTACACTGTCTAGTTCTGAAATCTGACTTCTCTCTGTCTTGTTCAGTCAATACTTTCTTTTAAATACTCATGTCTCATTAGCATAATTTATCTGTTTAGTGGCTAGCAGTTATCCATTCAGCCAATGGCCAGAAACAAAGTTCAACTCTGGAGAAACTTCGTGGCTAAATATGAATAACAAGGCGCCAATTGAGTCCTAACTAATCCATTCACTGTCAAAATAACTGCAGTGAATGCATTTCATGAGTGATATATGAATTAATTTACTCCTTGATACCTTGCCTGTTTCCCTTCCTCAATTTTCAGTTGTTATTTACCAAGTGCTGATTTCTTGACTTGTGACACGGGCTTTGGGTGGAAAGTCACATTCTAGTTAAATTCTCATACCCTTTTCTAACAGCTATAATGTTTCTATGTCCATTCCTAAAAATGGTAACTGCTATTGAATCCTTCGTTATAGGTAACAACTAACATATAGGACACAAAGCTGTATCTCTCATTCTGCCCTCTTCATAGGTTATGAATGATGTGAAGCCGTTGGTCATGGAAGAAAATGTTGGCCACCAACACTATATTCTCCGTAAAAAAAGTATTATCAGTAAATAAGTTGTGAAAGTAATAAAAGTACAGATATATGACATAATAACAGCAGTTGTTATATAGCATATTAGTGTGTCTAAAATAGCAGTAGTTATAGCATATTATTTCTAACAGTGATACTTATAGTTCTAGTAGCTAGAAAATATAAATAATGGCAGTTAAGCAGACCGAACTAGAATAATTTGAACGTGTCTAGTTCGCAAAGAAAAAGGCGCTTTATTTTGATCTTTATACAGATTTAACCTAGTGAGCATAGTGGCAATAGTACAATAGTAGTAGTGGTGGTAGTAGTGGTGGTAGTAGTGGTAGTAGTGGTAGTAGTAGTAGTAGTGGTAGTAGCAGTAATAGTAGTGGTAGTAGTAGTAGTAGTAGTAGTAGTAGTAGTGGTAGTAGAAGTAGTAGTAGTAGTGGTAGTAGTAGTAGTAATAGTCGTAGTAGTAGTAGTAGTCATAGTAGTAGTGGTAGTAGTAGTAGTAGTGGTAGTAGTAGTAGTAGTAGTGGTAGTAGTAGTGGTAGTGGTAGTAGTAGTAGTAGTGGTAGTGGTAGTAGTAGTATTAGTAGTGGTAGTAGTAATAGTAGTAGTAGTAGTAGTAGTAATAGTTGTAGTAGTAGCAGTCATAGTAGTAGTAGTAATGGTAGTAGTAGTAGTAGTGGCAGTAGTAGTAGTTGTAGTAGTAGTAACAGCAACAGCACGATCACATTCTTAGGTTATTGTTCATCGTATTTAGTGTTATCGTAGGTGATCAATAATTCGTCCTCCACTTATATGACAACGTGTATTCACTGTTTCAGCTGGGTTACATTTGATGGAAATACCGATTTTACTCTATCACATGCCAGCAGCCTGATTCACAAGCAGAAACATTGGAGGCTGAGATACCTGCCTGCAGCTGGGTTGGGCGCTGTTAGAGACTCATAGCTGGCTCGGCGAACAACAGAACTGACCGAGATCAAACTCTACGTCAGTAGTATACCAGGAAGGATTTGGATATTATTGTGGCGCTAAATTAACAAAGATATATAGGGCGGCGCGCGGCGCGCCTTTCGCGTGAAATGTACACGAGAGACAAGGGAGTTAACCATGACCGCGCGTGTCCGGATGTTGACCTCTAGTCTCGGTGACCCCGGAAGTGACCTGCTTATGTCTGGTGTGTGCGGACTTTGGTGTTCTTTATGTACTTGCTCGATAGTGATAGGTTAGTAGATTATACAACATCAATGAAAAACAATAGCATTAAATATAAAACAGAAAGCAAAAGATATACTTTATTCTTTTATTATCTCAATAGGTGTATAACATACAGTGGATATTATATAACATTACAAACATATTTAGTACACTGAGTAAATATATAGTACAGGGATAACATTTATTTATAGCTATGTAGTTGGGTGTCTGCTTAGCGTTGTGTCATAAATGAATCATAAGGGGTGAAACAGTTAGAGATTCTCGGTTAGTCTAAACTGGTAGTGTAAAGAGTTAAATATCTAGAGGCGTAGTCGAGACGTTATCATCAGCTACCTTTCTTTTTATATAGAAATAGGAAAGAGCATTTCTTGTTTGACTGTAGGAAAATATGGAATTATTTAAGACTTTGAAACCTACATTTTCCCCACCCTTAGCCTTAAACCCATTAGCTCTACTTAGCCCCCCTAAATCTCCCTCTCTCTCTCTCTCTCTACTATTCCAGCCTAGATTTCCCTCCATTGAAACACTTACTCATTCTCTCCATTTATCCCTATCATCGCGCCTTCCTTCTCTCTCTCTCTCTCTTTCTCCCCTATCCTCTCTTAGACTTCTAACCTATCAGTCCACCCTCCGCGTCTCCCTTTAGCTCCCCCGCCCTCCCTCATATTTTTAGCGTCCCTCCTATTGTAACACTTGATTATTCTCGTCATTTATACCTAGCATCTCGCCTTCTTTCTCATAGGCTTCTCTCTCTCGCTCTCTCTCTTCTAACCCCTACTAGACTTCTCTCCTACCATTCCACCTTTCTTCCTCTCTCTCTCTCTCTCTCTCTCTCTCTTTACCTCGCCTAGCGTTCCACCTTCATTCGTATTTTTACCTTACCGCCAGTGTAACACATTAATAACATTGAATATCAATTACAAAAAGACTTGAAATATCTACTTTTTAAAGAACCAATAAGATAAACATATGAAAAAACGAAGGAATAATACACTCGACAAGGCTTAACATACATACTTTATACATATTACCATTAATACAATCGAGTAGGCTTTTATTGATAACCTACCACATCGTTATGAGATAAGAGAAAAACAGAAGAAGAAAAAATTCAACTTACACCGTAAAATATTCCACTACAACACAGACCGCTAGACTGAACAGTACTATGAAAATAAACTTCCGTGAATCAATCGCGCTTATAACACGAAGTTTCACATGCGACTAGTTTAAATATAATCTGGTTTAATAAAAGTTGGACGACACTATTCCACCCTCGACTAACATCTAGGTTAACCAATCAGAGAAGAAGATTTCTATCGGACACCCATCAACAAAATGACTGACCTTTAGATTAACCAATCAGAGAAGAGGATTTCTATTGGACACCCACCAACGAAATGACTGGACTCTGGATTAACTAATCAGAGAAGAGGATTACTGTTATCGTGATAATTGACTTCATTTTCCACTTGAAGTGCTGTCGAGTCTGACGCATGGGTTACTTCAAATCGATTCGGCCCCTGATACAATCCACCTAGCGGGTCAATGGTGGGGGGAAATAATACAAGTGGCGGGTTACTTGAACGCGTTTTGACCCCTGATGCAATACCAGGAGTTCCATGACAGTTATAAATAGTTGGATACAACGAGCAGGAAGTTATATCCAAGGTCCAAAACGTTAGACCAAATCACTAAGATTTTACCACCAGAACACACAAATTTAGGCTCACATTCAAAAAGTCGACCTTAAAACCATACAAATCTACTTCCATACTCATAAAAGTTAGACACATCAAACAGATAATTACTTCCAAACTCCAAAACGTTAGAACAAATCACGCCTCGATCGTTCTCTAACATTGCCATGATCGTTCTTTAACACTGCCTCCAGCGTTCTTCGATCGTTCTCTAACATTACCTCGAGCGTTCTCTAACATTGCCTCGATCGTTCTCTAACATTACCTCGAGCGTTCTCTAACATTGCCACGATCGTTCTTTAACATTGCCTCCAGCGTTCTCTTCACAAGTTTCGGAAGGGAACCATTTGTCGTACTGGGAGAAAAACTCGTTTACCCTATCCCTTTTAACGACCCCTTCTAATGATGACTCGCTGAGTGTCAAGTACAGACTATATCCATTTCACAGAGTTGAAAGTCGGACCTCTCTACGAATCTATCCAGGAAGTCATAGTAAAATTCCAACATTCGCAATTTGGCGTACTGGTAGACGAAAAAACCAATCTGTGAAGGAAGATCCCACAGGATACTTCGTTTTCCAAGCGACACCTCATACAGGTCTTCACCAATAGGCGTCATGGTTTTAAACGGGGGTTATTTACCAACTTTGTTGTATTGGCCCCCTCTTTAACATAGGTCAGGTTCACATGTTTCCCCAAATTCGTCAAGGTCTTCACATAGGCCGAGAAAAATATTACCACCAGATCACAAAAATGTAGGCAGAAACCTAGGAGGCAAGGTCAGAAACCTAGGAGACAAGGTCAGAAACCTAGGAGGCAAGGGCAGAAACCTAAGAGGCAAGGGCAGAAACCTAGGAGGCACGGGCAGAAACCTAAGAGGCAAGGGCAGAAATCTAAGAGGCAAGGACAGAAACCTAGGAGGCAAGGTCAGAAACCTAGGAGGCAAGGACAGAAACCTAGGAGGCAAGGGCAGAAACCTAGGAGGCAAGGGCAGAAACCTAAGAGGCAAGGGCAGAAACCTAAGAGGCAATGGCAGAAACCTAAGAGGCAAGGGCAGAAACCTAAGAGGCAAAGACAGAAACCTAGGAGGCAAGGTCAGAAACCTAGGAGGCAAGGGCAGAAACCTAGGAGGCAAGGGCAGAAACCTAGGAGGCAAGGTCAGAAACCTGGGAGGCAAGGGCAGAAACCTAGGAGGCAAGGTCAGAAACCTGGGAGGCAAGGGCAGAAACCTAGGAGGCAATGGCAGAAACCTAAGAGGCACGGACAGAAAACTAGGAAGCAAAGCCTGAAAAACACTCGTACTGCGATTTTTACCTATGATGGCAATTTTATGATTGTTACCCCCCTTACCGTTTTTTTAGGGTTACGCCCATGAAATCGGTAAAAATCGTAAATTTTCACTCTAGGCATACCCCAAACTTTATTTTAGACATCCCCACACCAAAAATTAACTTAAAAATCACTTTTGAAATTGTTACCCCCCTTACCATTTTGAGGGTTACGCCCATGGAATCGATAAAAATCGTAAATTTAGCACGCAGGCTTACCTAAAACTTTATTTTAGACATCCCCATTGCAAAAATTAACTTAAAAATCACTTTTGAAATTGTTACTCCCCTTAACATTTTTTAGGGTTACGCCCCTGAAATCGATAAAAATCGTAAATTTAGCACGTAGGCTTACTTAAATCTTTATTTTAGACATCCCCATACCAAAAATTTACTTAAAAATCACTTTTGAAATTGTAACCCCCCCTTACCATTTTTGAGGGTTACGCCCCTGAAATCGATAAAAAATTGAAATATAACCTCAAGGCATACCTCCCACATAATATTTGACACCGCTACATATCCAATTCCAACAAAAAAACAACAAAAAGTAGTAGTAGGTGTGGCGGTGAACATACCCGAACATACTACTTCTCGTGCGGTTTTGGCACCGATACTGTACGAAACAGTATCGGTGCGATACTGTACGAAACAGTATCGGTGCCAAATCTATTGTCTTTCGGTGCATGTACATGCACTTTTAGTATGGGTAAACAGCCACACCAACTACTAGCTTTTTGTTGTTTTTTTGTTGGAATTTGATATGTAGGGGTGTCAAATATTATGTGGGAGGTATGCCTTGAGGTTATATTTCAATTTTTTATCGATTTCAGGGGCGTAACCCTAAAAAATGGTAATGGGGGTTACAATTTCAAAAGTGATTTTTAAGTAAATTTTTGGTATGGGGATGTCTAAAATAAAGTTTTAGGTAAGCCTGCGTGCTAAATTTACTATTTTTATCGATTCCATGGGCGTAACCCTCAAAAATGGTAAGGGGGTAACAATTTCAAAAGTGATTTTTAAGTTAATTTTTGGTGTGGGGATGTCTAAAATAAAGTTTGGGGTATGCCTAGAGTGAAAATTTACGATTTTTACCGATTTCATGGGCGTAACCCTAAAAAAAACGGTAAGGGGCGTAACAATCATAAAATTGCCATCATAGGTAAAAATCGCAGTACGAGTGTTTTTCAGCCTTTGCTTCCTAGTTTTCTGTCCGTGCCTCTTAGGTTTCTGCCATTGCCTCCTAGGTTTCTGTCCTTGCCTCCTAGGTTTCTGTCCATGCCTCCTAGGTTTCTGCCCTTGCCTCCCAGGTTTCTGACCTTGCCTCCTAGGTTTCTGCCCTTGCCTCCCAGGTTTCTGTCTTTGCCTCTTAGGTTTCTGCCATTGCCTCTTAGGTTTCTGCCCTTGCCTCCTAGGTTTCTGCCCCTTCCTCCTAGGTTTCTGTCCTTGCCTCCTAGGTTTCTGCCCTTGCCTCCTAGGTTTCTGCCCTTGCCTCCTAGGTTTCTGTCTTTGCCTCTTAGGTTTCTGCCCTTGCCTCTTAGGTTTCTGCCATTGCCTCCTAGGTTTCTGCCCTTGCCTCCTAGGTTTCTGTCCTTGCCTCCTAGGTTTCTGACCTTGCCTCCTAGGTTTCTGTCTTTGCCTCTTAGATTTCTGCCCTTGCCTCTTAGGTTTCTGCCCGTGCCTCCTAGGTTTCTGACCTTGCCTCTTAGGTTTCTGCCCTTGCCTCCTAGGTTTCTGACCTTGTCTCCTAGGTTTCTGACCTTGCCTCCTAGGTTTCTGCCTACATTTTTGTGATCTGGTGGTAATATTTTTCTCGGCCTATGTGAAGACCTTGACGAATTTGGGGAAACATGTGAACGTGACCTATGTTAAAGAGGGGGCCAATACAACAAAGTTGGTAAATAATCCCCTGTTTAAAACCATGACGCCTATTGGTGAAGACCTGTATGAGGTGTCGCTTGGAAAACGAAGTATCCTGTGGGATCTTCCTTCACAGATTGGTTTTTTCGTCTACCAGTACGCCAAATTGCGAATGTTGGAATTTTACTATGACTTCCTGGATAGATTCGTAGAGAGGTCCGACTTTCAACTCTGTGAAATGGATATAGATAGTCTGTACTTGACACTCAGCGAGTCATCATTAGAAGGGGTCGTTAAAAGGGATAGGGTAAACGAGTTTTTCTCCCAGTACGACAAATGGTTCCCTTCCGAAACTTGTGAAGAGAACGCTGGAGGCAATGTTAAAGAACGATCGTGGCAATGTTAGAGAACGCTCGAGGTAATGTTAGAGAACGATCGAGGCAATGTTAGAGAACGCTCGAGGTAATGTTAGAGAACGATCGAAGAACGCTGGAGGCAGTGTTAAAGAACGATCATGGCAATGTTAGAGAACGATCGAGGCGTGATTTGTTCTAACTTTTTGGAGTTTGGAAGTAATTATCTGTTTGATGTGTCTAACTTTTATGAGTATGGAAGTAGATTTGTATGGTTTTAAGGTCGACTTTTTGAATGTGAGCCTAAATTTGTGTGTTCTGGTGGTAAAATCTTAGTGATTTGGTCTAACGTTTTGGACCTTGGATATAACTTCCTGCTCGTTGTATCCAACTATTTATAACTGTCATGGAACTCCTGGTATTGCATCAGGGGTCAAAACGCGTTCAAGTAACCCGCCACTTGTATTATTTCCCCCCACCATTGACCCGCTAGGTGGATTGTATCAGGGGCCGAATCGATTTGAAGTAACCCATGCGTCAGACTCGACAGCACTTCAAGTGGAAAATGAAGTCAATTATCACGATAACAGTAATCCTCTTCTCTGATTAGTTAATCCAGAGTCCAGTCATTTCGTTGGTGGGTGTCCAATAGAAATCCTCTTCTCTGATTGGTTAATCTAAAGGTCAGTCATTTTGTTGATGGGTGTCCGATAGAAATCTTCTTCTCTGATTGGTTAACCTAGATGTTAGTCGAGGGTGGAATAGTGTCGTCCAACTTTTATTAAACCAGATTATATTTAAACTAGTCGCATGTGAAACTTCGTGTTATAAGCGCGATTGATTCACGGAAGTTTATTTTCATAGTACTGTTCAGTCTAGCGGTCTGTGTTGTAGTGGAATATTTTACGGTGTAAGTTGAATTTTTCCTTCTGTTTTTCTCTTATCTCATAACGATGTGGTAGGTTATCAATAAAAGCCTACTCGATTGTATTAATGGTAATATGTATAAAGTATGTATGTTAAGCCTTGTCGAGTGTATTATTCCTTCGTTTTTTCATATGTTTATCTTATTGGTTCTTTAAAAAGTAGATATTTCAAGTCTTTTTGTAATTGATATTCAATGTTATTAATGTGTTACACTGGCGGTAAGGTAAAAATACGAATGAAGGTGGAACACTAGGCGAGGTAAAGAGAGAGAGAGAGAGAGAGAGAGAGAGAGAGAGAGGAAGATAGGTGGAATGGTAGGAGAGAAGTCTAGTAGGGGTTAGAAGAGAGAGAGCGAGAGAGAGAAGCCTATGAGAAAGAAGGCGAGATGCTAGGTATAAATGATGAGAATAATCAAGTGTTACAATAGGAGGGACGCTAAAAATATGAGGGAGGGCGGGGGAGCTAAAGGGAGACGCGGAGGGTGGACTGATAGGTTAGAAGTCTAAGAGAGGATAGGGGAGAAAGAGAGAGAGAGAGAGAGAAGGAAGGCGCGATGATAGGGATAAATGGAGAGAATGAGTAAGTGTTTCAATGGAGGGAAATCTAGGCTGGAATAGTAGAGAGAGAGAGAGAGAGAGAGAGAGAGAGGGAGATTTAGGGGGGCTAAGTAGAGCTAATGGGTTTAAGGCTAAGGGTGGGGAAAATGTAGGTTTCAAAGTCTTAAATAATTCCATATTTTCCTACAGTCAAACAAGAAATGCTCTTTCCTATTTCTATATAAAAAGAAAGGTAGCTGATGATAACGTCTCGACTACGCCTCTAGATATTTAACTCTTTACACTACCAGTTTAGACTAACCGAGAATCTCTAACTGTTTCACCCCTTATGATTCATTTATGACACAACGCTAAGCAGACACCCAACTACATAGCTATAAATAAATGTTATCCCTGTACTATATATTTACTCAGTGTACTAAATATGTTTGTAATGTTATATAATATCCACTGTATGTTATACACCTATTGAGATAATAAAAGAATAAAGTATATCTTTTGCTTTCTGTTTTATATTTAATGCTATTCTTTTTCATTGATGTTGTATAATCTACTAACCTATCACTATCGAGCAAGTACATAAAGAACGCCAAAGTCCGCACACACCAGACATAAGCAGGTCACTTCCGGGGTCACCGAGACTAGAGGTCAACATCCGGACACGCGCGGTCATGGTTAACTCCCCTTGTCTCTCGTGTACATTTCACGCGAAAGGCGCGCCGCGCGCCGCCCTATATATCTTTGTTAATTTAGCGCCACAATAATATCCAAATCCTTCCTGGTATACTACTTTCGTCCCTGTGTCTGTAGAAACAGACTAAACCAGTAGGTTAAGGGATCGAAGTGGGAAGACAACTCGGGGCTCAGTTTTCCTTTTCGTAAGGCGGAAGCTTGAAATGTCTAGACTTACTATGAAAATAAGAAAAAAAAAACTTCAGATGTAGAACTTGAGAGGTTTCGTTGATGTGAATTTTTACAGGAGTTGAGATTTGAGCGAGATGAAAAATTTCTCGTGGACTTTATTATGAGTTGTAAAGGTATGTAGACCGCAAGAAATGACAAACAGAATCTGACCAGTAGCATCACACAAGTAGTCAGCTGCTAGCAGTCGATCATAGATTGTTGTTGTTGTTTTTTTTTTTTGTTTGTTTCTGCGCTTAAAGCCACAGCCAGCCTCAGTTCTCGAGAATCAATCCTGATATGCATGGCATTGGCATGTTTCAGCGTCATGGCAGATCGCAAATTACTGGTCTGTAACTGTCGAGAATAACTGCGAGACTGATGCATCTCTCTCTCTCTCTCTCTCTCTCTCTCTCTCTCACACACACACACACACACACACACACACACACACACACACACACACACACACACACACACACACAAAGTGATAAGTTTGTCATATTGAGCAAAATGATAAGTTTGACATATACATTCAGCAAAGTTATAACCTGTCGTAGACGTTCTAGTGATAACTTTGTTATTTCATGAGAAATTCAATCCATAGTGCCCCATTTAATCTGAAATTGAGTTCTGCTGAGCCGCTATCACCCACACAAAAAAAATCTATCTTGAAAGCGCTATTAAGGTGACTTTTCCCAACTATTTTCTGTCAACACTTTGCATGTTCTCAGATCTGGCATTGAAATCCCAAGCTTCAGACACCTGTTACCACGTACAGCGGACATTGATACCAGGAAATACCAAGCTTCAGACACCTGTTACCACGTACAGCGGACATTGATACCAGGAAATCCCAAGCTTCAGACACCTGTTACCACGTACAGCGGACATTGATACCAGGAAATCCCAAGCTACAGACACCTGTTACCACGTACAGCGGACATTGATACCAGAAAATCCCACTTGTTTACAACAAACAGCTGTTCTTCGTGGGCGTACATGCTGTCAATCAGCCCGATAGTTTTTCTAATCTGTATTTTAATAACTTGCAATGTCATGCCATCAGTGGTACGGTCGTCCACATCAACTATTCGCAAGATAGACGAGCTTGATAATAAGGACCCGTCATCGTCTACACAGTGCTCACAGAACCAAATATAATGGTTTGCATTCTTTGTATCTTATTGCCACATTGTATTTCAAGTTAGTTTCATACGCCATCACTATATTACAACTGTAGACTAAGGTTTGCTGGATGTTCCTTCACTGATAGCTATTACCACAAATCGCAGTACCTACACGTACTATCAAGACGGAGAGTGGTTTGTAGAATGTTAACAGGTTTTGTTTTTTTTTTGCGCGCGTTCGCCAGCTTTTACCTCTGGCGAAATCCTTAGAGACTAGGACCGATGTCGTATGCCTTGGACGAAAAGGTTCAAATCTCATTGTTGTTTTTAAACTGTCAGAAGTTCAACAAACGGTCTAAGACGATGAGAATAAATGGGGCACCTGTTATCGGTTCACACATCGAGCTACCAGCTTCGTTCTGACGATGATCTGGTGATCGTAGATCCAATAACAACCAGCGGGCGGATATTCAGATCGACCTTGTGTTGTGAACTAATTAGGGAGGCTATTCCAGAAATCAGTTCACCGTTCATATGGTAAAGTTGAGTGAGCCAATCAGATGATGTTCTATCTCTATCGTACCGTATAGCAATACAGCAATAATAAAATATAACAAAGCGAACTCAACACCTATTGATATAAAATGATGAGTAAGACAGAGATGCATCTTATCACCAAGCTTGTTCAATCTATACACTGAGCAAATCGTTAAAAATATTACAGAGATGCCAGGCCTAAACATTAATGGAAAGATAATAAATAACCAACGATATGCTGATGATACTGTATTACTAACTGAAAATCCTGAAGACCTACAACAATTACTGAATGAAATGAACATTACAAGCAAAAAGTATAGATTAGATAGAAATATCATAAAGACTAAAACTATGTTCGTATGCAAAAATAATACTCAAGACCAACAAGTGGATATCAAAATTTAAGGAATAGATCTGGAGGCAGTTCAGAACTACAACTACATTGGCCATACTGTAACCAGTGTTGAAAAATGTAAAACTGAAATAAACAAAAGAATAGAAATGACACACAGATATTTTAATGTCACGAAAAATATACTAACATCAAAACAAATAACACCCGGGCTAAGACTAAGAATAGCAAACTGCTGTATCTTCTCAACATTTCTGTATGACGCAGAAACGTGGACATTAGACAAGAAAACAGAACAGAAAATTGAAGCTTTTTAAATGTGGATATATAGAATAATATGAAGAATTGGATGGAAAGAAAAGAAAACAAACGATGACGTCTTCAAATAACTAAAAAATGAAAAGAGAACTACTAAACACGATTCAAACAAGACAAATGAGATTTTAGGGGTATGTTAAAAGACACATCTGCCTACTAAAAGTAATCCTGGAAGGGAAAATACAAGGTAAAAGAGGCAGAGACAGCCCATATTAACATGGACGAGTAACATCAAAAGATGGACAAGTCAACCTGTAACAACCTGCACCATAAAAGCAAGAGACAAAGCGGAATGGCGCTCTATGATAGTCAATCTGCGGAATGGCGCTCTATGATAGTCAATCTTCGATGCGGAGACTGCGCTCAATGATGATGATAGTAATTTATAACGGAATGGAGTAAAAATAGAATAGTGCCCTACCTCTAGGCCACTGCACTACGTCTTTATATAAAAAATTGAAGAAAACTCTAATACATTTTAATTAACAGCAAAGCAATGTTCTTTTTCTAACTTACAATGCAAATAATTAATATATTATGATAATTTATAGCAATAATTGTAGGAACTATTTTACATAGCGTAAATTGGTGTAACATTTGTATTCAAATTAGCAGATTAAAGGTCAACCTAAAGATTTGGGTGCAAAAATAACAGTGAGAAATGAATCCAGATGATAAAATTATTGTTTCATTTATTGGAAATTCCCTTTTTATAACGAAATGACGCTGAGAGAATTATCTTTCAGCAAGATAAGCCCATTCCAGAATTGTCACAACTTCAAACAAAAAAAGGCAGGGGCAAAATATTTAATGACATATATGTGGTAAGATCAACAAATTAAAATCAAATGGCTATCTAGCAGTACAGCAAAGTAAGAAGTAACCGAGACTAACATCTTATGACACATATTTAGTTTTGACGCACAAACAAAGGTGTGTGGTCATCTGAAGTCTATAGTGACTTGAACAACTTATCTAGCTAGGTCTGTAGTTAGACGCGCTTCCAGTAGAAACTGTTTGAAAGAAAACAGATCGACGAGTGAATTTGCTATACGAGTATCAGTTCAGTATATCATAATGTAAGTATGCAAGTAGTCTGTGTATTTTATTTTTATTATACATGTAATGAGACCACTCCTCACGCCCAGGCCTCCGGAAGTTTCGAACTCATCGTCCGCCGCTGGTAAGAATAAGAATTGGTTCATATTTCTTTTCAAAGGGTCAACACGAGTATTTACTTGTTAGATCCAGAATGATGAAATAGAGTGTTTGTAATGGCATTCTTGATTTTGTTCTGCTAGATCAGTTGGATTTAGTCCATCTAAGATATACTGCAATACCTAGACAACAGACACCACCGGACGGCGGCCGGCAGTCTCCCCGGATGCACGCTGAAGAGTCCGTCTAAAAGAGGAAGCGATGCTGCAATTAGCTTGACTTCGCTGCTGTGGCCAGCACAGGTCGTCCAGCTTGTAACATAAGAAAATATCATGACAATATCATGCATGATACATTCATCGACGAGACACGCACACTTAATAACGGAATCCGTCTACCATTGGTCATATTTGAAGCAAGAATTGTTTGCCACCCATTGACAGATGTAACCAGTCATTGATCCTTCTAATGTCAGCAGAAATGCCAGCTAAACGTGTGGATCCGAAGGCGTAGACTGAAAGTTAGGGTGGGTTGAGAGGAAGAGTGGCAGAGAGGTTGTCTGTTGGATTCAAATGCGTGGTTTGTGAGGACACACTGGCAGGGTTCACAAATGTAATAATAGCGTAAAAGATCCCAGAACACGGATAGCTACAAAAGCAATAATAACAACACACTGCACTTGGACGACTTTATACACTTTTGTGCTGTTGGTATATTATCTCCTCGTCTTACAACATGTTAGACTTCAATGACAGTCTTAACTTGAAAATGGGTACCAGAGATTTTTCTGTGAAGTAAAGGCGGCCTGACGTGATACCGACGGAATCACCCAAAAATGTGCGTGGTGATAGAAAAATATGGTCACTAACACCATATTCCACATTCGCTTAGCAAGGCGTGGAATGAACCTTTACTTAACTCGAAACACTGCACCTTCCTTCCTCATTGCTGATTCGTTCATCTGTGTCGCTGCACTTGCTACATACGGACACAAATCAGTGAAATCAACAAAACGTAACTAAAAAACTAAACATCAAGCTGTGAAAAGGACAAGAACACTACTCATTACCAAGAGTTTTTGCGAGTGGCAGGGTAGGCGCTAGTTGACAAAGCGAAGTCGAAAGTTCCAAGATCATCGATTATTGTAACATGCTACCTTAACCTAGCTGAAGCTGTGCTGGCAGCGTGGTTAGCGCTCACCTACTCAACACGAAAAAGAGTAAAGTACCCCCGTCACGTCAGGTGGCGTATAGGGAAATATGGTGTTAGTGACCCTATATTTTACAGACTTTCAGCACATGATTTTTGGGGTAATGTGGTCGGTATTACGCCCGTGCTGCTTTACTTTCCCAGAAAAAAATCCGGTATCCATTTAAGGCTGGGTGAACCCGGAAGCCGTCGGTTGGGATCGAACCCTACCCCTTGTCCTTTGTAGTCCAGTTCACTAACCACTGAGCTATCGCGGCTCTCACTCAACACGAGGTCCCTGTTCAATTCCCCTGTGATGGACGTCTTACTGGATCGTTACAGCTTCGAGGTTCAACCAGTCTCTGGAAATCGATTCTCGAGAATTTATCTGTGAGAGTCTGGCGTGTTACCTAGCACAAGAGCTTTGATAGTGCTGATGGTCAGGGAAACACAGCGGCTAGTACCAGCCACGGGAAACGGCCCACTAGTTGTGACAGCAAGGCTGTAGTAATGATATTGACAGGCTATATTGACTCCCACTAGTTGTGACAGCAAGGCTGTAGTAATGATATTGACAGGTTATATTGACTCCACTAGTTGTGACATCAAGGCTGTAGTAATGATATTGACAGGTTATATTGACTCCACTAGTTGTGACAGCAAGGCTGTAGTAATGATATTGACAGGTTATATTGACTCCACTAGTTGTGACAGCAAGGCTGTAGTAATGATATTGACAGGCTATATTGACTCCCACTAGTTGTGACAGCAAGGCTGTAATAATGATATTGACAGGTTATATTGACTCCACTAGTTGTGACAGCACGGCTGTACTAATGATATTGACAGGTTATATTGACTCCCACTAGTTGTGACAGCAAGGCTGTAGTAATTATATTGACAGGTTATATTGACTCCCACTAGTTGTGACATCAAGGCTGTAGTAATGATATTGACAGGTTATATTGACTCCCACTAGTGGTGACATCAAGGCTGTAGTAATGATATTGACAGGCTATATTGACTCCCACTAGTGATGACATCAAGGCTGTAGTAATGATATTGACAGGTTATATTGACTCCCACTAGTGGTGACATCAAGGCTGTAGTAATGATATTGACAGGTTATATTGACCCCCACTAGTGATGACATTAAGGCTGTAGTAATGATATTGACAGGTTATAAGTGACACCCATCAGTGGTGACAGCAAGGCTGTAGTAATGATATTGACAGGTTATAAGTGACCCCCGCCAGTGGTGATACCAAGGCTGTAGTAATGCTATTGACAGGTTATAAGTGACCCCCACAAGTGGTGATAGCGCGGCTGTAGTAATGATATTGACAGGTTATAAGTGACACCCATCAGTGGTGACAGCAAGGCTGTAGTAATGATATTGACAGGTTATAAGTGACCCCCACCAGTGGTGACAGCGCGGCTGTAGTAATGATATTGACAGGTTATAAGTGACCCCCCACTAGTGGTGACAGCGCGGCTGTAGTAATGATATTGACATGTTATAAGTGACACCCACTAGTGGTGACAGCGCGGCTGTAGTAATGATATTGACAGGTTATAAGTGACCCCACTAGTGGTGACAGCGCGGCTGTAGTAATGATATTGACATGTTATAAGTGACCCCACTAGTGGTGACAGCGCGGCTGTAGTAATGATATTGACAGGTTATAAGTGACCCCACTAGTGGTGACAGCGTGGATGTAGTAATGATATTGACAGGTTATAAGTGACCCCACTAGTGGTGACAGCGCGGCTGTAGTAATGATATTGACATGTTATAAGTGACACCCACTAGTGGTGACAGCGCGGCTGTAGTAATGATATTGACAGGTTATAAGTGACCCCACTAGTGGTGACAGCGCGGCTGTAGTAATGATATTGACATGTTATAAGTGACACCCACTAGTGGTGACAGCGCGGCTGTAGTAATGATATTGACAGGTTATAAGTGACCCCACTAGTGGTGACAGCGCGGCTGTAGTAATGATATTGACATGTTATAAGTGACCCCACTAGTGGTGACAGCAAGGCTGTTGTAATGATATTGACACGTTATAAGTGACCCCACTAGTGGTGACAGCAAGGCTGTTGTAATGATATTAACATGTTATAAGTGACCCCACTAGTGGTGACAGCGCGGCTGTAGTAATGATATTGACATGTTATAAGTGACACCCACTAGTGGTGACAGCGCGGCTGTAGTAATGATATTGACATGTTATAAGTGACCCCACTAGTGGTGACAGCGCGGCTGTAGTAATGATATTGACAGGTTATAAGTGACCCCACTAGTGGTGACAGCGTGGATGTAGTAATGATATTGACAGGTTATAAGTGACCCCACTAGTGGTGACAGCGCGGCTGTAGTAATGATATTGACAGGTTATAAGTGACCCCACTAGTGGTGACAGCGCGGCTGTAGTAATGATATTGACATGTTATAAGTGACCCCACTAGTGGTGACAGCAAGGCTGTTGTAATGATATTGACACGTTATAAGTGACCCCACTAGTGGTGACAGCAAGGCTGTTGTAATGATATTGACATGTTATAAGTGACCCCACTAGTGGTGACAGCGCGGCTGTAGTAATGATAAAAGCAGTCTGCCTCATTGACCCAGGATACGCAAGGTAAGTCTGCTCACCCAGCACCTCCACAACAGGCCGCCTGGTTGTCCACACCGCCTTCGTGAGGTCTTGACCTCGGCTTACAGCTGTTACAACTCACAGCAGCTAGGAATGTTTTCATCGATTACCCTTTTCCCCCCTTTGTTTAAATGTGTTGTCGGGGGTGGTGAGAATAGACCGATCCAATTCAGGCCTATCCGAGTGACAAACCTGCTCTCCATTTCTCAGCTTTCTATTTGGATTCTGCACGCTTGCTGCCAACTCTTCAGCTGACGTTGCTCCCCCTATTTGTCTGACACACTGGGCAGTGGCGTAGTAAGAGTTGTTAAAAGTCTGGAAAGGAAAATGCTCCGCGATTTTGTTTTTCCAGATCTACTCGTGTTGTAGACATGAAACTGACGTCTTAAAAGTAAAATAAATATATCTGTCGTTGTCATAATCACCGTTATCGCGTACAGTGCCCGCTAGCGTCGTTGATAATACCAGTCCAGAATGTTGTGTCCTGTTTAGTTTAGTCGACAGGTCCATGCACATAGAACAAGTCCATAGATGCTTCAGTTCTCTTCCGAAGGATATCCACCAACGTGTAGCGACTAATGACATGTGTTTGTTGATAAGTTTTCTTTAGATTCTTGTGTAGACTCTCGTCTGGCATCTCTCACCTACACATGATATTCGTGACCTCTGTTCATGGTTCTATCTCTGCAATTGTTTAACTAGTTGTCCAATATTTAGAATGTGTTTTCTTTTTTATATCAACAATGTGATTATTAGCTACCGTCGTCACACATACGTTTAATTGATTTAGGTAATGTAGGTACTGTAGTTGACAATGTTAATGTAGGTACTGTAAGTTGACAATGTTAATGTAGGTACTCTATGTAGACAATGTTAATGTAGGTACTCTATGTAGACAATGTTAATGTAGGTACTGTAAGTTGACAATGTTAATGTAGGTACTGTAAGTTGACAATGTTAATGTAGGTACTGTAAGTTGACAATGTTAATGTAGGTACTGTAAGTTGACAATGTTAATGTAGGTACTGTAAGTTGACAATGTTAATGTAGGTACTGTAAGTTGACAATGTTAATGTAGGTACTCTATGTAGACAATGTTAATGTAGGTACTGTAAGTTGACAATGTTAATGTAGGTACTGCAAGTTGACAATGTTAATGTAGGTACTGTAAGTTGACAATGTTAATGTAGGTACTCTATGTAGACAATGTTAAAATGGGTACTGTAAGTTGACAATGTTAATGTAGGTACTGTAAGTTGATAATGTTAATGTAGGTACCTATGTAGACAATGTTAAAATGGGTACTGTAAGTTGACAATGTTAATGTAGGTACTGTAAGTTGATAATGTTAATGTAGATACTGTAAGTTGACAATGTTAATGTAGGTACTGTAAGTTGACAATTTTAATGTAGGTACTGTAAGTTGACAATGTTAATGTAGGTACTCTATGTAGACAATGTTAAAATGGGTACTGTAAGTTGACAATGTTAATGTAGGTACTCTATGTAGACAATGTTAATGTAGGTACTGTAAGTTGACAATGTTAATGTAGGTACTGTAAGTTGACAATGTTAATGTAGGTACTCTATGTAGACAATGTTAAAATGGGTACTGTAAGTTGACAATGTTAATGTAGGTACTGTAAGTTGACAATGTTAATGTAGGTACTGTAAGTTGATAATTTTAATGTAGGTACTGTAAGTTGACAATGTTAATGTAGGTACTCTATGTAGACAATGTTAAAATGGGTACTGTAAGTTGACAATGTTAATGTAGGTACTGTAAGTTGACAATGTTAATGTAGGTACTGTAAGTTGATAATTTTAATGTAGGTACTGTAAGTTGATAATGTTAATGTAGGTACTGTAAGTTGATAATGTTAATGTAGGTACTGTAAGTTGATAATGTTAATGTAGGTACTGTAAGTTGATAATGTTAATGTAGGTACCTATGTAGACAATGTTAACATGGGTAGTGTAAGTTGACAATGTTAATATAGGTGTCTCTACCGTCATGCCAGGGAGCCGCGATAGCTCAGTGGTTAGTGAACTGGGCTAAAAGGGACAAGTGGTAGGGTTCGATCCCAACCGATGGCTTCCGGGTTCACCCAGCCTTTAATGCGTACCGAATTTTTTTCTGGGAAAGTAAAGCGGCACGGGCGTAATACCGACCACATTACCCTAAAAATCATGTGCCGAAGGTCTGTAAAGTTTACACTAACACCCTATTCCCTATACACCACTTGACGTGACTAGGATACTTGACTTTTATATACCGTCATAACAATCGACAGCACTAGTGCATCTGTTTACCTGTGGATATATTTGTTGCTGTTAATAGAGACAGCTCACAACATTTGGGTGGAAAACGGTATGTTTTGACACACTCTTTCACTAGTGCTGTCAAAGTTGAGGAAAATACGTCATAGAGTTCTTGGTCATTTGGGGCTCAAGAGTTGATTGTATGTAATATTATCACAAGGTCAACACAAGGATGGAAATGGCAAGACAAAATCACTAACATAGAATTATAAAAAAAAGTAAAATACAAGAGGACAAAAAGATACAACGAAGACTATGACGCTGGATAAGACACACACTGCAGAACCCAACTGAAAGCATTACCCTTTTTTGGAATCTAGAGGAAAAGAGACAAATAGGAAAACCAAAATATTCTTGGAGAAGACAGGTGGAAGCAGAGATGAAAATGATGGGGAAAATATGGAATGATCTTAAAAGAATGGCAAGAAACAGAACGACTTGGAAAGCGTTTGTTGAAGACCTATGCTCTACAGTGAGCTAAAAAGTAGTAGAAGAAGACGAGGTCGACACAAGGTGTTAGCTTTATGACTAACGTTGTTGTTGAGGCTGGTTACATAGATTTTCTTTACTACCCTAGTTCTGCTGGAGAAGTTTGAGCGTTGTCCTTCAAATGGCTGCTGCTGTGTTATTATAATATATGAATATTATATTTATAGCTCCACCACTGCGCGGACTAACGGGCTTACTTATTACTGTGGTATTAATTTCCATATTTTTAATGACAACACTGCAATGTATGTGTTAAGTAATCGGGACCACGCCAGACCTCTCTATTTTCCAAGAAAAATCCGGTCCCCTTTAGGCTGGGTTATCCTAGGAGTTGTCGTTAAGGAACTTGTCGGATCAAACTTGATCTTGAATCGGTAGTCCAACTAAACACTGGTGGTAAAATCCTAGTTTAGTCATGTAAAATAAAGTTCGGAAGAGTAAACTCACCTTGAGTAACACATTATTCGTACCCCTAATTGTAGAAAAAGAGAAACCACGCGAAGGTAAAGTCATAAACCAAACCCTAATCTAAACCCAAACCCTAAACCCAAAAATAATTTATAATATTTGAGAATGACTGTATTTTGTTGCTAAACATTATACATTTATATTATTAAACTAGGCCCTTACCCATACAGATCTACCATAGCTCCACTGAAAACAATAAACACTAATTCACTAGAATTGCCTCATAAGCACACTAGTCCGCTACGCCACTGACAAGACTTAACTCTCGCACTCGTAGTACGATCACTGACACTCTTACAGGACATCTGCCCTCCCTGGTGGACCCACCTTGTCAGCGGTATTCCCGTTTTGCCTCCACATCGTTTCTCAACGACAGTTTCACTTTTTCAATTCTCAGCCAACGCTTTCTGTTTGCCTCTTCTATTTTCATCACTTCTGAGCGCGCCGGCTATTTATAGCCTGAGTTAATTCACGGATATTGATTGGTGGAAGCGATAGTTTGAAGCCAGGCTGAGATTTGTGCCAGCGTTTACAAGCTGTGCGCTCCGCTCCGGTTGTCTATACCAGGCGCCCGGCGAGTGAAGAACGATGGAATGTTGAATGCAGGAAGGAAACAGCGGTATGATGCACTCAGACTTTGGCCGATATAAATTTGATAACATATAAAACGGACATACATTTGTCAACAAATATCATAGACATACATTTGTCAACAAATATCATAGACATACATTTGTCAACAAATATCATAGACATACATTTGTCAACAAATATCATAGACATACATTTGTCAACAAATATCATAGACATACATTTGATAACATATAACATTGACGTACATTTGATAACAAATAACACGGGCTTACATATGATAAACAAATATCATGGACATACATTTGTCAACAAATATCATAGACATACATTTGTCAACAAATATCATAGACATACATTTGTCAACAAATATCATAGACGTACATTTGTCAACAAATATCATAAACATACATTTGTCAACAAATATCATGGACATACATTTGTCAACAAATATCATAGACATACATTTGTCAACAAATATCATAGACATACATTTGTCAACAAATATCATAGACATACATTTGTCAACAAATATCATAGACATACATTTGTCAACAAATATCATAGACATACATTTGATAACATATAACATTGACGTACATTTGATAACAAATAACACGGGCTTACATATGATAAACAAATATCATAGACATACATTTGTCAACAAATATCATAGACATACATTTGATAACATATAACATTGACGTACATTTGATAACAAATAACACGGGCTTACATATGATAAACAAATATCATAGACATACATTTGTCAACAAATATCATAGACATACATTTGATAACATATAACATTGACGTACATTTGATAACAAATAACACGGGCTTACATATGATAAACAAATATCATGGACATACATTTGTCAACAAATATCATGGGCATACACTTGTCAACAGATAACACGGACATACATTTGTCAACAGATATCATAGACATACATTTGTCAACAAATATCATAGACATACATTTGTCAACAAATATCGTAGACATAGATTTGATAACATATAACATTGACATACATTTGATAACAAATAACACGAGCTTACATTTGATAAACAAATATCATGGACAAACATTTGATAACAAACATGGACATACATTTGATAACAGATAACACGGACATACATTTGTCAACAAATAACACGGACAAAACATTTGATAACAAACAACATGGACATACATTTGATAACAAATAACACGGAAATGCATTTGGCAACAAATAACACGGACAAACATTTGTCAACAAATAACACGGACTTACTTTTGATAACGCACATACATTTGGCAACAAATATCACGGACTTGGATTACGGATTTGGCAACAAATAACATGGACTTGTATTTGGCAACAAATAACATGGACTCACATTTGACAACAAACAACCTAGGCGTTCATTTGACGACACATACACACGTACGCACGTACATATACATATTTTTAATACCCGGGGGGGGGAGGGGAGGTGTTTGTCTTTTTTCTTTGCCAGGCACAATCCGTTCAATATCTGATTATTTTCATTGCTTTATTCCACCATTTTGGCCTCTTCTTTAAGATGTTTAACTACCAAGTGTTCTATAACGTGGGCAAAGTGTACGCCAGATCTCTTAATGTATTATCCGAGAGGGCTTACTTCGGATTTGAATACCCAGAAGAAGGTGAAGCCACGAAGACAGCACGGGTTTATAGAAGAACATCTCTATCTGGCATGACTTGAACGAGGGATTTGTCTGAATGCAATGATGGGCGTTATTTAATGTGCAGGCGTAGTGAGCTACAGAGTAACAGGATGAGAGGAGGCAGTGCAATCGTGTGTGACGGCACTTCTTAGACTGCTAGAATGAACCCCACCCTTTTTCAGCATCGATGGTAACAGGTACTGGATACAGAGATGAATAATCACAACACTCGTACAACCGTTCTTTCACCGCATGGACCAGGCTGACATTGCAGCAAGACACCAAGCTTGTCCACGTGACGCTGGTGACGTCGTGTTAACTTTCAGCAACTACCGATTATTGTTTTGTCTTACCTTGACCTTCTGTTTCCTCTGCCATCGAACACGCTTTGGGATAAACTGGTGTGTAGACTTCGGAGAAGACAAAGTCGTCTTGAAAACGGCAAGCAGATAGAGGACAAGGAGAAGGTAGCAACATGCCACAAACAACGGTGCCAGTGTCTCATTAGCTCCATGGGAATGCCCTCTCAAGTAGCGATAACAGCTCGAGTACACGGACTGAGATCAAGATGTCATTCTGTTTGTTCGTTTTTGGGCTGCAATACTTTAGCTTGTATCTTCCCTAACACTGTCACACAACACTTGCTGTAGTCAGTCACAATGTGCACCAAGTTTTGTAGTCAATCAAATGTGCACCAAGTTTTGTAGTCAGCCAAATGTGCGCCAAGTTTTGCAGTCAGCCAAATGTGCACCAAGTTTTGTAGTCAGCCAAATGTGCACCAAGTTGTGTAGTCAGTCAAATGTGCACCAAGTTGTGTAGTCAGTCAAATGTGCACCAAGTTTTGTAGTCAATAAAATGTGCACCAAGTTTTACTTCATGTCGCACAAGAAATCAAGCACAGCCAACTATTTAGTGCTACACACGTACGTCCTTTTCCTTGTCATCAATAGCAATGGTCTGGAAGTGAAGTTCTGCTAGTGCCTTCCTTATCTTCTTCAACACTTGCTGCAACAACAAATGGATGGTCAGGTGGGAAAGTATCTGGACCGAATAAAATCGACTAAGCTTTATGGATCGTGATGCCTGAACCACTACTTCTTAGTGCTCAACCGATAAGTGGGCGTGGATGTGTTCTGTCGCTAGTTCACCACACTGTCGCGATATTTGCGCCTTTATGTCAGAGACACCTCTTTCGGCATATCCACTGTTACTGTTTCAACATCATGCTAGTCCCCGTGCTATCTACCTAGTAGTGTGTAGTTGTAGCTGATTGATTTGGTGGTCATGTTCACGTCAACTTTACCAGCCGCACCACACCATCAGAAGGTAGATTCACTGGAAACTGCCTTCTATGCCTAACGTGACAGCCAAATATTTGTCCTGTGCTATGTTTGGTAGACATGCACTGCTGCTTGTGACGATCCCTTTCAATCAATACTATCGTGCATGTTTGTTTTGCATGGTTCTTCCCCTTCCCACTCCTTCCCTCTAAAAAAATTTTACAGAGGGCGCTGTGTGCACGACAGAATTGTTTTCTCTATCACCATAGCGATGCCAGCAACTCTTTGGAGGCCGTTTTGCGGTTTGGTTGGGGATTTCGTGAGGACATTTTTGTGTGGGGGTTTGGGTGTTTTTGTGTGGGGGTTTGTTTTAGTGTCTTATTGTGTGTTTTTAAATCGCTGTTTAGCGAGTTTTTGTAGAGTTCATTTCAACGTCTGTGTGTGCGTGCGTGAAAATAAATATGGTAAAGCAGTACTTCTCTTGTGTTGGAAGATATATTGTGTGAAGGTTTATATAGGAATGTTTGTGGCTTTCCTTGTTTTGGTGGGTTCGTTTTTGACGTTTGTGGGTTTGCTATCGTGTTTGTTTGGGTTATCTTGTGTACTTGATCATGCAGATTTGTACGAATGTTTGTGATTCATTTACACTTGCTTGTGTTTATGTCTGTGTACTAATTGTAATGGGTATTTCTATATTTATCTGTTGTCCTTTCGAGCGGAAGATGGGGCATAGGGCAGAAATGTTAGACTCTTGTATCTGACTATCTTGAACTGTCAGACCTTGCACAGGACCTGCATTGTGTCTCGCCGCACGGCTCTGAGCGAGTTCTTCAATCTCGGCGGGGGAGATGATGTCTGCTGTTGTTGCCTCTCATTTTAATGTTCTTTTTAGTGTTTCTCTAGATCGGCCGTTATTTCTTTTACCCTCTTCCTTTTATTAAGATACTTTTATTGTCTATTCTCATCACATGACCAACATATGACCACCTTCTTCTCTTGATTATAGTTGATATTTTTGAATGCTTTGTCATTTCTCTTATTTCTGTACTAGTCTTGAACTCTTTCCATGGTATACGATGTATTTTTATCAAGCATTTGTTTTCAAATGCATCCAGTTTATTTTCGGCTTCTTTAGTTGATTCAAGCTCTGTGTGGTTTTTTTTTGGGGTGGGTGTAATGCGATTAATGACCTTGGGAAGGAACCAGCATCGATGTGAAGTGAAGGCCGGTGTTATCTGATGCCAGTTTGAAGTAAATGTAATGCTTCGTTGTCAACTAATTATTTATTTTTGATTCCGCTTCCGGTATTTCACAAGATGGTGGAATTATTTTTGCCGGTTCGGCGAATTTTCGTATTTTTCATTTTGTGTTAATTACAGGTGATATTTCTCTTACGGGTTATTACAGGATGGGTATACGGGTATTACAGGATGGGTATTCTTTTCGCCGGTTTGTCTGAAAGTGTAGTTTTCATGTTATGTGTTATTGAATGAGATTTTTTTTTCTGCGGAATATACCAAGTTCAATGTTTATCCACGTGATGAAGAACTGTATGATGCGGTTAGCCAGTCATTTACGTGGAAATGGGTTCTGAACCTTTGCGACCGAGTGAGTGAGTGCATGTGGGCCTGGATCATCCAGTGCAGATCTCCGACGTTCAGCGACGAAATCATGACGACTAAAGGTGGTACGAAACAGATAAGGCCTGAACGACAACATCGAATGTGGAAAACAATAACAGGCAAACGTGCTGGAATGTGTAAGAAACGGTCGAAGTGCTTAAGGCTAGACCTAAAGTATGCGTACGCTACATACTGAACTATGTTTCAATAAATCAACGATGGCCCATTTTTTTATAAGCTACTGTGCTGCGCCGATATAACGATTTTGCAAGTAATTTTGGTGAAAGGACAGTTAGTGTCCCTGGGTTTCACTGTTTCTACGTCAATAGACGACACCTTGGACAGGCCATCCTTGTGCGAAACAATATATTGGCAGCTGAGGTTGATATGTGCGCTGGAGCGTGACGACTTGCAGGTTCATTCGCTTAGGGTGCAGACCCCAGTTCCTTTTGTGGTTGTAAATGTGTACGCCTGTAATGGGAAGGTGGACACGCAGTGGCAGAATCTCTTCGCGCTCGAGGAGAACGTATTTTCTGCGGAGATTTTAATGCTAGAGGCAACCAGTGGGGTTGCTAATAATCAACGTCATAATCAACAAGCAGGGAGAAGACCTAGAGAACGCACTGATGTCGGCCGATTTAGTCTGCTTGAATGATGGAAGGCAACCTGGCACTAGTGCCTTCCACCCACGCACCGGTATGCAGGTGGAGTGTACTGGGATTCCTCGGAAGTGATCACTATCCATGTGTCATCCTAAATGAGGAAGGCAGAACTAGCAGCCAAATAAATCAAGCGCAACACATTCCACTATAAGAACACAGGTCAGGATGTTATTAGTAAAATCAGACATAGGAAACAGGGCATCCATTGCAGGAAGCAGGAGAGATGGACGCAGCCGTCTTGGTGCAACGAAGGCGGCGAGGAATATTGGCGGAACAATAGTCGGCCAAGACATGGCAGAAACTCAGAAAGAGTGGAAGAATATAACATGAGCTCTTGAGGCATCTGAAAGAAGAGGTCGACCATAAAATGATGCACTTTAAACTATGTGCTAAGCAAGTTAAGGATGCCAAGTCGGATGATGTCTGCAAAAAAAAGTGTGCTCAGAAAAATCGCTAGCCACGCTCAGGTGCCTTCATCATAGCATGAATGGCACAACACGACAAAGAGCATCCCATACTTCCAGAGCACAGGCCATATATGGCACAAATCTAATAAGAGTAAAGGGAAGGCCTGCTTGCCCGCTACATTGAGCAGACTGACCAAGAAATAAGGCTGTAAGAATGAGGATACGGGGGTCACTCTCAGAATTGTGTGAGGATGTAGTGATGGAAGAAGATCTCACGATCACAACCGATGCCATTCGCACAACACTTACAAGGTCACACAACACTGCTCTGGTCCAGATGGTGTTTGGTACGACGACATAGGGGATTAAAGCTGACAACGGCATGAAAAAAACTGTCCACAGAGTTTAATGCCAGCATTCAGAGTGGTCAAATTAAGGAGTTGCAACACAGCTGCTTACTACCGCTGCCGAAGCCAAACAAGGACCATTCTCAGATCAGTGCTACAGAATCATCATAATGCAGAACACTGCGGGCAAGCTGCTGGAGAAAATAGTTGCCCGTGTCCTCACCTGTCACCTTCAACAGATACACGCATTCCACCAACACTCGGAGGTTATAGATATAACAAAGACTCACGGCTCAATGCGGCGGTCTTCGCCTATGACGTCTTCGAAGGCTTCCACAGACGAGAGGAGACATGTGCTGCTGCTATAGATCTGGAGGATGCATACAACAGGGTACCATTTTTCCCTCATCAGATGAATCGCTGCAGCACTGTTTCAGAGGAAGGTGATAGTTGGTCTGTGAAAGTTGGTCATCCGAGCCAACATGAATTTGTCCAGGGCTGTCACAAGGGTCACGCTGGTATATGGACAGGGAAGAGACAGACGGGAAATCGCCTCCACACTACAAAACGAACCCGATCGCATCTCTTCCTGCTGTTCGGATTGAAAGATAAGGGACACATTAGACAACTTTTCTTTCTTAAACCAAAACTGCATGCGCATGGATTGTCAACAAAACGTCTTCCTTGCGACCTTGACAATGTCCATTTCTTGCGGCCACGACCTCGTCAACTAATAGTTTTCCTTTTATAGTTCACATTTGTTGTCGCTCTCTCTTTCTCGCTCTCATTTTATTTACATATTAAAAAAAAAAAAAAAAAAAACAGGATGCTTTTTTTTAAATCAGTGCTGCTTTTGTTTGCACATTTCTCCTTTTCTTCTGATAGTCTTTTAATATTCGAAGATTAAACGCGCACGCACTCGGACACACAAATGCACGCTATTGGAAACTTTTATTTTTTACACACCACTACAAGAAGGCTAGTGAAGTCGTGAGGAGAACTACCGCGATCAGCCAGTGTTTGGGAGTATGGGAGCGCTGCGGTAAAGCTGGTCGACGCAACAAGACGTAATGAAACTAGTTATGGTTACAACTTGACGGCAATAAAAGACGGACACAAAAACGTTGAGACGGCCTCTAGATAACTTTCATCAGCAACACAAACATTACATAGAAACACAAAGTTGACACGACAGTGTGCGTCTTCTTTTTATCGTTCACCTGTTAATTGGTGTGAATGCGTTATGTTGCCAGTTGTTGGCCATATCTGCGCCTTTCGGCCCGACACACCCGTCTTCTGCATTGATGGCTAGATTTGCTTAACAATCTTTGCCCGGACAGCAGCCGTTTTGGTCTGTTCTTTTCGGCCTTATACTGACCAGTAGGTTATTTAACGTGCGCGAGTGCGCACGGAGCCTACTGTCTTTCGCCGTGTTCTGAGAGGGTTAGACATCGGATCTCACTACCCAGAGAGGAGACTATGGGTGGTTAAAGCCACGAAGAACCATGGATTCGATTTTTCACCAAATAATCCCACCGCCTGTGGTAGGAATTGATCCCAGGACCTTCCTGTTCAGAGGCCTACGTCTTACCTCCAGACCACCCAACCCTCGATGTTGTTCTAAAACACAAGAGCTTGAATAAGTAGTTAAAAAAAACATCATTGGTTAGAATAAGTAATGGGCACTTATCTGTTTACGAACATCCCGTCAGCCTTTGACATTTAGTGAGTGAACATTGGTTAGTGTCTGCATGTGTTTTTTCACCTGTTGCATCATCATCATCATTGAGCGTCGTCTCTGCATCGAAGGTTGGTTGCCATGAAGCGCCATTCCGCTGTCTCTTGCTTTGATAGGGCAGGTTGTCATAGGCTAACTGTCTATCTGTTGATATTACTCGTCCATGTTAATCTGCCTCTTTACCTTGCATTTCCCATTCCAAGATTACTTTTAGTAGGGTGCTGCTGTTGTATTTTACATGCCCCAAAATATAATTTGTTTCGTTTGAATTGTGTTTAGTAGTTCTCTTTTCATTTTTAGTTGTTTTTAATCTTCATTGTTTGTTTCCATTTCTTTCCATCTAATTTTTCCTATTCTTATATATATATAATATATATATATATATATATATATATATATATATATATATATATATATATATATATATATCCACATTTCAAAGACTTCAATTTTCTGTTTTGTTGTCTTGTCTAATGTCCATGTTTCTGCATCATACAGAATGTTGAGAAGATATAAACAGTTTGCTATTCTTAGTTTTAGCCCTGGTATTATTTGTTTTGATGTTAGTATATTATATTCTTCATGGCATTAAAATATCTTTTTGCCATTCCTATACTTTTGTTTATTTCAGTTGTACACTTTCATCACTGGTTATAATTTGTCCAAGGTAATAGTAGCTCTGAACTGTCTCCAGTGTTTTCCTTCAACTTTGATATCCACTCGCAGGTTGAGTATTATTTTTGTTTATGATCATAGTTTTAGTTTTTTTTTAAATATTCACATATAATCCATATTTGTTGCTTGCTTGCCATGTTTATTTCATTAAGTAATTGTTGTAGATCTTCAAGATCTTCTACTAGTAATACAGTATCATCAGCATTTCTTAGGTTATTGATTGGCTGTTGCATGCTGAGCCTGAATACGGGCAAATAGAAATATTCTGTCTAACTACCGCCCCCTATCTCCAGGTTAGGTGGCCCTAACTCTATAGTACACAAGTTGTCCTAATCAAGCCATGTTCTACAGCTAGGCATAACTGCTTAATACAGTCACTTCGTGAGAAAACCTAATGTTGCGTCTGTAATGTGGGTGTGTGTGTGCGCGAGCGCCTCGGGCACATCGTGAGTAGAGTAGAGAAAAGTTGAAATATTTGGTTACAATTAGCAATATACAGGGAAAGAGATGTCGTGGACGTCAAAGAGAGAGGATACTGCATAACTTGATGTCATGGCACGGAAACGGTCAACAGCAGAAATGATACGATGTACTGGACATACTCGCCTACGTCAACTGGTATGGCACATGATGATTTTTTTTTTTTTTTAAATTTCTCAATGAAAGTAAAGTAAAAGTTCCCTCCCCTGTCAAGTGTTTGTGACCAGATTTTTCCTTGACCACGGCACAATGTTGAGTCATGTGCTCGTTATCACTCCAGCCACATTTACCTCCCATTAAAAAAAAAAAAAATAATACAAATACAATTGTCTTACCCATTTTTAGAAAGCTGGGTGAACCCTGGAACTTTATGTTCCGGGAAGAAGAAAAGAAAAAATCCACTACTTCCTGCAATCGAACTCGGACCATTCTAATCAGAAAGCGAACACATTTGCCACTCAGCCACAGAGGTTCTTTATTCTTGTATTATGTTTAGTTGTATGATCATACTACTGTAGGAGCTATGGAAGTGCTTATCATTAACTTTTAACTACTCTAACTAATCTTCCCATATGTCCATCCACCCATTCACCTTTCTCTTCTCTCTCTCTCTCTCTCTCTCTCGCTCCCTCTCTCTCTCTCTCTCTTCTTCTCTCTGCCATTTACAAATCTCTCCACTCTCCCCCTCCTTCCATTTTGCCATTAACAAATCCGTTCGCCCCTCAGTTTTTGCATTAATTGTTAACCTATCTCTCATTCCGCATTGCTTCACTTTCCTCATTATCACCTTATTCTCCCCCTCATTTCTTGTCTTTCGCTTTCTACTCTCTTCCTATCCCAATCCCCATTTGGCCGTATCGTAATTTATAAAAAAAAAATCCCACCATCTTTCACCACCCTCCCTGTTATCCTATATCTTTCCCTCTTTGTTATGTCTTAATCGCAAAGTCTGCTAGAGCGAGCAAACGATTGCATTGACGTCATTTGACGTAATCCCCTTTCCGCTGTCACTCACTGATTATTGACAGTGGCACGCGGGCTCTACCTTTTGTTGATCGCTTGTCATCTCCGCTTCAGCTGTGGCAGTGGCTGTTCCAGCACAGACATGGTTCCGCCAGTTGTTCTCCAATTACTCTTGCCTGGGAACTTCTTTGTTCCTCCCGGGACAGCCATTAAGTAGGATTAGCATGTGCACCCGCCTGCCTGTGCACAGTTGTGTGCTAATGGCATGTTAGCGAACACTTGGACATGTTCACTCAGGACGTTCATCAATTCGTTAAACATCTTCTCCAAACGTAGCTCACATTGTAATGTTTTCTTTCTGTTTCGTCACTTCCTCTTGTACCTGTTCGGGTGTCGAGAGAGATAACAAGTTCGGTTCTGTAGACATGTTTACTTGTAAGAAATGTATTTGCACTTTTAGCTTTTTAATTTTAATAATGCTTTACTATTTACTACTACTATTGGGTGTCCGGTTAGCGCTCGATAGCTTGGCTTACCACTACTGGGGTTCGTACCCTGGCGAGGACACCTAATTCCCTAAAATTAGTACTCTGAAGTCTAGCGCCTGATGGCGAGGGGCATCCTGTAATGGTATAAAACAGATTTTACGCGCAAAATTCAGTCCACAAAATTGAGTGGGTGGGACTACAACCGAAAGCGACGAACGAACGAACTACTACTATCCCTCTCTGTGCTCTACTACTACTATCTACTACTACACTACCACCACTACTCTACTACCACAACACCACACCACATACTACCACCACCACTACATTACCACCACCACTACATCTCTACACCACCATTATTACTACCACCACTACTACTACCACCACTACTACTACCACTAATACTACCACCACCACACTAACTACTACTACCACCACCCACTTCTACTTCTACTACCACCACCATTATTACTGCTACTACTCACTACTACCACCACTACTACTACCACCACCACTACTAATACCACCACTACTACTACACCACCACTACTACTACCATCACTACTTCTACTTCTACTACCACCACCACTAACTACTACTACCACCACTACTACTACCACCACTACAACCAACCACTACTTCTACTACCACCACCATTATTACTGCTACTCCTCCACCACTACTTCTACTTCTACAACTACCACCACCATTATTACTGCTACTCCACCACTACTTCTACTTCTACACCATTACCACCCACCATTATTACTACTTCTCCAACTACCACCACCATTATCTCTACTACTACTTCTACTACACCATTATTACTGCTACTCCTCCACCACTACTTCTACTTCTACCTTTATTACTGCTACTCCACCACTACTTCTACTTCTACTACTACCACCACCATTATTACTGCTACTCCTCCACCACTACTTCTACTACTACCACCACCATTATTACTGCTACTCCTCCACCACTACTTCTACTACTACCACCACCATAATTACTGCTACTCCTCCACCACTACTTCTACTACTACCACCACCATTATTACTGCTACTCCTCCACCACTACTTCTACTACTACCACCACCACTATAAAACTACCACCACCACTACTTCTACTACTACCACCACCATTATTACTGCTACTCCTCCACCACTACTTCTACTTCTACTACTACCACCACCATTATTACTGCTACTCCTCCACCACTACTTCTACTACTACCACTACCATTATTACTGCTACTCCTCCACCACTACTTCTACTTCTACTACTACCACCACCACCATTATTACTGCTACTCCTCCACCACTACTTCTACTACTACCACTACCATTATTACTGCTACTCCTCCACCACTACTTCTATCACTACCACCACCACTACTACTACCACCACCATTATTACTGCTACTCCTCCACCACTACTTCTACTTCTACTACTACCACCACCATTATTACTGCTACTCCTCCACCACTACTTCTACTACTACCACCACCATTATTACTGCTACTCCTCCACCACTACTTCTACTACTACCACCACAATTACTGCTACTCCTCCACCACTACTTCTACTACTACCACCACCATTATTACTGCTACTCCTCCACCACTACTTCTACTACTACCACCACCACTATAAAACTACCACCACCACTACTTCTACTTCTACTACCACCAATATTACTGCTACTCCTCCACCACTACTTCTACTTCTACTACTACCACCACCATTATTACTGCTACTCCTCCACCACTACTTCTACTACTACCACTACCATTATTACTGCTACTCCTCCACCACTACTTCTACTACTACCACCACCACCATTATTACTGCTACTCCTCCACCACTACTTCTACTACTACCACTACCATTATTACTGCTACTCCTCCGCCACTACTTCTATCACTACCACCACCACTACTACTACCACCACCATTATTACTGCTACTCCTCCACCACTACTTCTACTTCTACTACTACCACCACCATTATTACTGCTACTCCTCCACCACTACTTCTACTACTACCACCACCATTATTACTGCTACTCCTCCACCACTACTTCTACTTCTACTACTACCACCACCATTATTACTGCTACTCCTCCACCACTACTTCTACTACTACCACTACCATTATTACTGCTACTCCTCCACCACTACTTCTACTACTACCACCACCATTATTACTGCTACTCCTCCACCACTACTTCTACTACTACCACTACCATTATTACTGCTACTCCTCCACCACTACTTCTACTACTACCACCACCATTATTATTGCTACTCCTCCACCACTACTTCTACTACTACCACCACCATTATTACTGCTACTCCTCCACCACTACTTCTACTACTACCACTACCATTATTACTGCTACTCCTCCACCACTACTTCTACTACTACCACCACCACCATTATTACTGCTACTCCTCCACCACTACTTCTACTACTACCACCACCATTATTACTGCTACTCCTCCACCACTACTTCTACTTCTACTACCACCACCATTATTACTGCTACTCCTCCACCACTACTTCTACTTCTACTACTACCACTACCATTATTACTGCTACTACTCCACCACTACTTCTACTTCTACTTCTACTACCACCACCATTATTACTGCTACTCCTCCACCACTACTTCTACTACTACCACTACCATTATTACTGCTACTACTCCACCACTACTTCTATCACTACCACCACCACTACTTCTACTACTACCACCACTACTTCTACTACTACCACCACTACTACCACTACTGTATTTGTCTCATCCCTTTGTCCAATGCTGTTTGTCTAGTACTTTTCTACATAGTTATTGTTAGTAATTTTATCTTACAATTTCCATCCTTTTATTCCCCGCAAGTAGTCATTAATGAAAAGCTGCCGCTTTTGTAGTTCTCTATGTTTTGTGATCGTACAACAGGACTAGCTTAACATTGCAGGTTAACATTTTATCTTTATGTTGAACTTCATTTCTTTTGATTTCCATATATTTCATAGTGCAATATAGTCTCTTCTTTCTTTCTATTTTCTTGACAAATCTCTCTCTCTTCTAAGCCACAGAGCTGACACATGTAGACCATGTTGACCATAAGCTTCTATAACAATTTGATCAGTTCCTAGCCTTCTGTATATGCCTCTTCCCAATATTTCAGTGCTGAAGTTGCTGTTGATGTATTGCTACGAGTTGGTGTGGGCAGGGTGCCCTTTTACTTATTGATGTGGAGGGTCGTAATGGCTTTCTTGATATTCCCGGCTCTCACTTCAGAAGTTGTCTAGTCCCAGCCTATGCTTGGAAACTAACTACTAGTCCAGCCTAGAGGTACTGCAAATCTAGGTCTTCTATATCAGTAAGAACCACCACTTCAGGGAATACGGCCATCCTAGCTTCTGTTAGCCAGCCTGTTTAGACGCAGACTGTTGCCGGTGGAGCCCACCAGGAGGTAGAACTGCTAGGTCTTGGCCAGCTGATGTGCGCCGACCCTGCTATTGCAACCGCAGGCGCGCACCCCCCCCCCCCCCCACCTCCCCTCCTTTTTCATGTAAAATGCTCTGTTCTGTATGTAGCAAGTCATAGAGGCATGTGTAACCCACTGGGCGTGTCTGACTACTAGTTATTTGCCCGCCTAGTTGTATTTATTTGCCAGAACAAATTAAAATTGCAGCCAGGAGATGTGTTTTAATCTCTTCTCTCCTCCACTTCACTCACCCAAAAATGAACACATCGATTTACGTCCCTATGTTTACTGTCTGCTTCACTTCACTCCCGTTTTACCACATTATGGCTTTGAATAAATGTTTTAAGACATTTTATGGATTCTCATTTGTTTTTAAATATTTTATTAAAGTCTGTCTGTTATTGTTTGCTCCTGGTATGACGTCATTGTGGCGCGATGACAAATGCTTTTTTCGAAACAAACATTGGAATTTGACATTGCAGCAAATAAATGTGTCCTAATAAAAGGCATTAATCCTGCAGTAATGATTTATCAAATTGGAGTAAGAAAATGGTTACCTTTGAATTGTTAATTACAGAGAAAGTTTGAGGTGTAGTTGGTGTGCGCAGTTCGGCTGATGTCAGATTCAGTTTACGACATTCTTCTTTACAACCGACACCTGCAACTTTGTGGTTGACCTTTCTAGTAGGATGGTTTGACAGCTGCTCTGGTGGTAGCAATACCACCAAGGTATTATCCAAGCTGGGCATGCCAAAGGGATGGGACCAGGAAAAGCAAGACACAAGCTGAAATCGGATGCTTTGGTTTACATGCCTAACATAATAGTGCAACGTAGCTCTCACTATGAAGATATAGGTTTTATGACATGAACTGCTGCTCTATCAGATCTTTATTCAGCTTTCTTCTAAGGAAAGAATCTTCTCCAGCTCATGGTTTATCAGGGTTTAGTCAGAAAGAAACGGGAGGTGGCGGGTGGTGTCGTCTGTGTGTTATTAAACCCCACACCCCTGGTCGCGGAAAATTATAAAATCCTAACTCAGCTAGGAGATAGCTCACCCGGATCACAGCATGAGGATTTCTATTGAAGGATAGTATTTAAGACTTGAAATTGTCGTTCCTTTAAGTGTTATCGCAAACCCCCCCCCCCCCCCCCCCCCAAAAAAAAATGTATTGAATGAAACATTACTACTGCTTATGATCAATCCAAGTCTGGTAGAGCCAACAACAACAAAAATCACCAATGGTTGTTATGTCATTATATAAGGAAATGTGCACACATGTATTTTTAGAGAACCATACACACTCTTAGAACCTTACACCCATGGACATAAAAAGAGGAGTAAGACAAGGATGCATCCTATCACCAAGTTTGTTCAATCTATACACTGAGCAAATCTTTAAAAACATCTCAGAGATGCCAGGCCTAAACATTAATGGAAAGATAATCAATAACCTGAGATATGCTGATGATACTGTTCTACTAGCAGAAAATCCTAAAGACCTACAACAATTGCTTAATGTGATAAACACAACAAGCAAAAAATATGGACTAGAAATGAATATCAAAAAGACTAAAACTATGATCATAAAGTAAAAAGTAAAGTACCCCCCGTCACGCCAAGTGGCGTATAGGGAAATATGGTGTTAGTGACCCTATATTTTACAGACCTTCAGCACATGATTTTTGGGGTAATGTGGTCGGTATTACGCCCGTGCTGCTTTTACTTTCCAGAAAAAATCCGGTACCCATTTAAGGCTGGGTGAACCCGGAGCCGTCGGTTGGGATCGAACCCTACCCCTTGTCCGTAGTAGTCCAGTTCACTAACCACTGAGCTATCGCGGCTCCTACTAATTTTTAGGGAATTAGTAAAACCCAGGTGTCCTCGCCAGGATTACGAACCCGGGCTGTTGCCGTGGTAAGCCAACCGCCTATCGATTGCGCTAACCGGACACCCAAAAAACTCAAGACCTACAATTAAATATCACAGTTGAGGGAACACATCTGGAGACAGTCCAGAGTTACAACTACCTAGGACATACTATAACCAATGATGGAAAATGCAAAACTGAAATAAACAAAAGAATAGGTATGGCAAAAAGTAATTTTAATGCCAAGAAAAATATACTAACAACAAAACAAATATCAGCAGGGCTGAAACTAAGAATGGCAAAATGTTACATCTTCTCAATATTCCTGTATGGTGCAGAAACATGGACATTAGACAAGAAAACAGAACAGAAAATCGAAGCCTTTGAAATGTGGATTTATAGAAGAATAGGTAGAATTGGATGGAAACAAAAGATAACAAACGATGAAGTTTTAAAACAACTGAAAATAAAAAGGGAACTGCTGACACAATTAAGACGAGACAAATGAAATTTTGGGGCATGTTAAAAGACACAACAGCCTACTAAAAGTAATATTGGAATGAAAAATACAAGGCAAAAGAGGCAGAGGCAGACCAAGACTAACATGGACGAGTAACATCAAAAGATGGACAAGTCAGTCTACGTCAGCCTGCACCATCAAAGCAAGAAACAGAGTAGAATGGCGATCCATGGTCGCCAACCTTCGTTGCGGAGAGGGCACACGATGATGATGATGATGATACACACTCTACTCGCCTTTTTTAACACAGAATTTGCCTCTGTTTGAGGTGTGTGAGTGCAGTGGGGACACAAATAAACTTGTCTAGGAAGTAGCTGTATCACTCAATATTTGTATATACTCTGTAGATATAATTGACGGGAGACCAAGTACAGAATATTACAATAAAAATGTCTTCATTTTGCTACGAGTATGAATGTTATATTGTTTTTACTCAACCAACTTTTCAAAATACATTTCTCTGAAATGCTTTCATAGACTTTTACTTTCATTAAGTAGCCCCTTCTAGGAAAACACATTCTACCAAACGAATGCCTTCCTGCTGTTATTGTTTAACTGTGTACACTCACTGCTGAGCATAACCTTGGGTTTGAGTTTGTCATCAATAGCTATGAACCCTCATTTGAAAAAAAGATGAAAGAAGTTAATCCGAAATAAGCAATATGGTCTCTCTCAGAGTGGAAAAAAAGCTTTCATGAAATTAAGCCATGCAGATAAAAGTCAGTACATGAAGTTGGAATTATGAGTTCCACAATAATATACAAGCAGAACGTTGTTAATGTTGAAAATAGTGGACAGTGGTGTTCTTGTGGCAGCGGAGACATGATCTTGACTTGCAGATCATGTCTTCGTGAGTAGATGGTGCCCACACTATAACTACTTGTGCTGCATCGTGATGTGGTGCTAATATATTTTTCTATGACCATCTGCACTTTCTGTGTGATGTGGTCAGTTTCATATCAGGCCACCCTACCCAGATGTAAAAGTTTGGTGAATCTGCACATCACTGGTGGCAATACAATTAAAACATTGTAGGAAAAACAGACTCACAAAAAAAAAAAATTAAAAATAGCTAGGAGGATGACAAAGTTTATTGGACTTAAAGAGGTTGTGGACAATCTTGTGACAATAGAACAAATCAGTTGGAATACTTTCTGGTCAGCTAAAAAGAAACAAAATATATGATACTAAGGACACTGAAACTCAAAATACAAGCTTGCCATCTCAAATACAATGTGGAGATTGCAAATGTTCAGCAGGCACTGAAACACAAAATGCAAGCTAGACACCCCAAGTACAGTGTGGAGAGTGGATGTTTTCAGCATTCTATGTTATTTTGTGTCACACTAATATAAGACAGTAACACCTGTACTGCAAAACTAAAAGTACAGGTACAACCAGCCAGTAGAACACATTTCACTAGCTGATATGCCAACAAAACATTTCTATAGGACTGTGTCTGTCATGGTGGCTATGGAAACAGGAGCAGACAAATACACAATCTAACAGCTTGTTATTTACATGTGTCTTGTTCATGTTACAGATCGGGGGGAGGGGGGGGGGGCTGGTTGGTCTCGAGGCAAGACGCCGGCCTTCGAGACAGAGAGGTTGTGGATTCAAATCCCAGCTAAGTGGGATTTTTATTTATGATTTCTCCCTGTGGCAGGTGCCTCAGCAGCGAGGCCCGGCTTGAAACGTCAATTACTCATGGACTGAAAAAATATGAGTACCTCCGAAGTTGGAGTTTTTTCCCATTGCGGCGAGGGGCCCCTGTGTGCACAGCTGCCAGGGAAAAACAGATTAAGACGCAAAACTCAGTTCCTAATCTCTGTAGATAGAAGATTGTGGAGGGACATGATCGCCTACGCCAACCGGCAGGGTACATGATGATGATGATGAATCTCTATGGACTTCGTCAGAGGTAAAAGCTGGCAAAAAAAAAAAAAAAAAAAAAAAAAAATCTGGAAGACAGGTGCTAGTTAACATGTGTCTTATTCATGTGACAGATTCAGGTAGACAAAATTCACATTTTGAGGCTGTTCAGCATATGTCACTACCATGTGGCGTGTTGAAGATATGTCAAAACAGCCATCATTTGAAATATTGAAAGTAGAGATTTTCTCCTTGCTTTTGGTAAAACATTAATTGTCACCATTTTATTTAACATTTGTAAATTTCACCATATTGTTTGGAGCTTAGTGAAATCATTTCATTTTATTTATTTCATGTGTATATTCATTTTATATCTTGCATTTTATATCTTAAGTTTTAATAATTTTATCATATTTGTATTCTTTTATTTTGAACTTTATTCATTTCATCATATTCTTCTTCTGCTACTAAGTTAAACTTTATTCATTTCGATATATTTACATTCTTCTTCATTCATGCTATCTAATTATATCTTCATATTTATATAAATGGTTTTCTATTTTGAGCTATAGACATCACATGATATTTACATTCCTCTCTATTTAATAATATCTATCTCATATTTATATGCCTCTCCCCTGAGCGATATCCATCTCATCATTTTTATATGCCTCTCTCTCGAGTGATACTCATCTTATCATATTTATATGCCTCTCTCTTGTGTGATACTCATCTCATCATATTTATATGCCTCTCTCTCGAGTGATACTCATCTTATCATATTTATATGCCTCTCTCTTGTGTGATACTCATCTCATCATATTTATATGCCTCTCTCTCGAGTGATACTCATCTCATCATTTTTATATGCCTCTCTCTTGTGTGATACTCATCTCATCATATTTATATGCCTCTCTCTCGAGTGATACTCATCTCATCATTTTTATATGCCTCTCTCTTGTGTGATACTCATCTCATCATATTTATATGCCTCTCTCTCGAGTGATACTCATCTTATCATATTTATATGCTTCTCTCTTGAGTGATACTCATCTCATTGTATTTATATGCCTCTCTCTTGAGGGATACTCATCTAGCCATATTTATATGCCTCTCTCTTGAGTGATACTCATCTCGCCATATTTATATGCCTCTCTCTTGTGTGATACTCATCTCGCCATATTTATATTCTTTTTGTTTTATCTTTTAAGACAACAGCAACCTGTCCATCTGTACATGATCATTTTTTTTTTTTTACATCATATTGACGTCCTAGATATGTATCCTTTCTGAGTACAACACTTAAATGTCTACAGCACCACTGTTTGTGTTTCCTTTTGTTCCACTGACAACATGCTGTCCTCATGCAAATCTTATCAACATATCCACATATACCTTAACTGCTTTCACTCATACCTTGTCTGCTCTTACATATACCTTATTTGCTCTCACACATATGTTATTTGCTCTAACACATATCTGCTCACACTCATACCTTATCTCCTCTCACATATACCTTATTTGCTCTCACACATATGTTATTTGTTCTCACTCATACCTTGTTTGCTCTCACGTATACCTTATCTGCTCTCACACATATCTTATCTACTCTCACACATATCTTATCTACTCTCACACAAACCTTATCTGCTCTCACACATATCTTATCTACTCTCACACATATCTTATCTACTCTCACACATATCTTATCTGCTCTCACACATATCTTATCTGCTCTCACACATATCTTATCTGCTCTCACACATATCTTATCTACTCTCACACGTATCTTAACTACTCTCACACATATCTTATCTACTCTCACACATACCTTATCTGCTCTCACACAGTGTTCTGTGTTCACCTCATTATTCAATCACTTTCTCAATCCATTGTTGATCAGTTTATTATTTAGTACTTACTACATGATGGTATAATTGTCATTTGGGCTGAAACATGTGTTTTCTTTTGTTCTGTTTACAGTTTTTTAGACAGAGTCCACTTAATCAAGCAACCAGAGTACACTCCATCAGAACAGGATATACTTCGGTGTCGAGTGTTAACTTCAGGGATATTTGAAACTAAGTTCACTGTTGATAAAGTTAACTTTCAGTAAGTATCATAGGATCATCTGATTGTGAACTTTTAATAAATTACTCGCTGTGCAGTACATATTTTGTTTAGAAAGTTATATGTCAGTACATATTTTGTTTAGAAAGTTATATGTCAGTACATATTTTGTTTAGAAAGTTATATGTCAGTACATATTTTGTTTAGAAAGTTATATGTCAGTACATATTTTGTTTAGAAAGTTATATGTCAGTACACATTTTGTTTAGAAAGTTATATGTCAGTACATATTTTGTTTAGAAAGTTATATGTCAGTACATGTTTTGTTTAAAAAGTTATATGTCAGTACATATTTTGTTTAGAAAGTTATATGTCAGTACACATTTTGTTTACAAAGTTATATGTCAGTACACATTTTGTTTAGAAAGTTATATGTCAGTACACATTTTGTTTAGAAAGTTATATGTCAGCACACATTTTGTTTATAAAGTTATATGTCAGTACACATTTTGTTTACATAGTTACATGTCAGCTTACATTTTGTTTAGAAAGTTATATGTCAGTAGGAATATTACTGGATGTCTTTCTCAACCATGTTGTGGAGTCAGGGGGCGAGGGAATAGAGCTACTGGCGAATCCAAACTAAGACCACTTAAAATAATGCACTGGAGTGCTGAAGATATCAACAGCAAAAGAGATGGGTATAGTAAAAAGATAGAGTTAAAAAATATCCTGCATGAAGGCTAAGTAAGCATATGCTGTTTGCAGGAAACCCATCTAAACAACAACATAGCCTTGAAGATTAGGGGATACCAGTGCTACCGATCTAACAGAAAAAAACAGACAAAAGGGTGGAATATTGACACTTGTTAAGAACAACATCAATGCATGTCAGCTTAAAGTATATATGGATGGGGCTAAATATCAAATACTGCACCTCAGGACAGAAAATACAGACTTCATCTACTTAACTACTACTGTCCGAGCTAGTCCCACTAGCACTAGAAAATTCCTTTAAAAGAAAGAAAAATTGTATGTGGAGACTTTAAACTTTAACAGCCATTCACAGATCTGGGGCTATGAACATATGGACAAGAGAGGTGAAGAACTTGAAAATTGGCAGGATGACAATGGGCTTATACTGCTAAAATAGACAGCAGATTCACCAACGTTCTATTCCAGATCATGGCATACACATCTACACCAGAACTTGCTTTCCATTCACCAGACCTGGATTGGAATATCACACGTATTGTTGGGAAACAACTTGGAGGCAACGACCACCGACCAGTCTTTTTAGTGGTGCAAAATGAGGCCACAAGGGAGAGCAGCACTCTCTCCAGATGGAATTACAAAAAGGCATATAAATATGAGATATATCAGGCTAGCTGAATGATGAGGGTACAGAAAGGAACACCAAAATTACGCTGAAGAAGGATGGAAACATACTAACAGGTCAGTGGATCCCATCTCACTGTGGAATACCAGGAAATGAGAAAGCAGATCAGTTGGCAAAGGAAGGTTCAACAGGCACACAACTAGATACACCTGTTACATACCATCATAAGAAACAGATAATCAAATCAATCAGAGGACCACAAGCCCCAAATCAGGATGCCTTTTATAATATGAATAGATATGAACAAGTTATCATTATACGTCTCAGAACAGGACACAATCGACTCCATAGTCACATGTATACAAAATTCAAGATCGGCACCTCAACTACTTGTACATGTGGACAGGCGCCCCAGACTGCTGAACACATACTTCAAGACTGCACTGAATATAGTAGACTGAGGAAAATCCATTGGCCCATAGATACAACACTACAGACAAAACTATATGGGCCACTGCAAGAATTACAAAAGACAGTAACATTTATACAGGAAACGACATTGCAGATATAGACAATGCTTCAGGCGAACGAAAGATAGATAGATACTAACAGGTAAGCAGGCAGCAAATCACTTTGCAGACTCCTTTGCAAATGACAATAATATTGAAATTAGCCTAGAGAAACGACAAGAGACCCGTTTAAAACAACAAAATGCAAGACAAGAAGACTTGACCACACATGAAGTCATGGAAATAACCATTACACAAAGAGACCTAGAGCTGGCAATACCCAAATCAAAAAAGAAAAAGTCACCAGACAGTGATGGAGTGTCCAATCAAATGATTAAGTACTTGGGAACTGCAGCTAAAGCAAAACTACTGCAGATCTACAGTATTTGCTGGATCACAGGTAGAGTGCCACAGGCATGGAGAGAAGCAATTATGATACCATTACTAAAACCAGGAAAAGATGGTTCAACGACATCCAGCTATAGACCACTCAGCCTTACAAGCTGTGTGTAAAACAATGGAACGTATAATCAATCTGAGACTGCAGTTGTACATGGAAAGTGAAAACATTCTTGTCCCACAGCAAGCAGACTTTAGACAGCGATACTCTACGAAAGATCAGGCAACCTATCTTTCCCAGGAAATTGAGGATGTGTTTCAAGAAAAGAAACTGGTACTAGCAGCATGGGTAGAACTAAAGAAAGCATTTGATAAGGTATGGAAGGAAGGGCTTTTGAAGAAACTGAGAAATGATGGAGTAAATGGCAGGATGTACAAATGAGTCAAAGCATACCTGCATAACAGGAGAGCCAGAGTGCAACTGGATGGTCTTAAGAGTAAGAAGGTCTTACTGCGCCAGGGCGTTCCACAGGGAGGAGTACTATTTCCAACACTTTTCCTAGTCTACATCAATGACCTAGTTACTGAACTACCACATGGTATCAAAGTGGCAATGTATGCAGATGACTTGGTAATGTGTTGCACAGAGGAGTATGCAACAGTGGCTTCCAATTTGTTGCAAAGAGCTATGAATGCACTGAATTCATGGACAAATAGATGGTGTATCAGCATCAATACAGACAAATGCAGTACTACGCTTTTCATTCTCTCCCCCAAAAAAAGAGCAGGAACTATCTACATAAACAATGATCCTGTGAAAGAAGAAATAGAAGTTACATATCTCGGAGTTACATTTGACAAGAAACTATATTGGAAACAGCAGATGAATAAGGCAACCCAAAAAAGCAAGGAGGAAGTTGGCTATTTTAAGAAAGCTGTGTGGAACCATGTGGGGTGTGAGTGGAAAAATACTCAGTAAAGTTTACCAATAGAGTATACGCCCACATTTAGAATATGAATCATCCGCATGGTACTCAGCATCAAAAACCACACTGCAAGAACTGGACAAAGTACAAAATCAGGCACTTAGGGTCATCACAGGAGCAATGAAATCAACATCTTTATTGGAGATGGAGAAATTGTGGAGGATACCAGCACTGAGAGAACGGAGAGGCACAAAGGCTCTGATACAGGCAGAAAAATTGTCATGCATGCCCAGACATCCAATGAAAGACCAGTTCCAAAATCTTGCATTGGGACAGTTTAAGAGAAACAGTTTTATCCACCAAGCCAAGCGAATTTGTAGACAAACACCAGACATGTCAAGAATTGTTAACCCCCTACTGCCCACACCCAAACAGACTCCCTGGACAGAGGAATCAGGATTATCAGTTCAAATACAGACAGAAGTGAAAGGAATACTTAACATAGAGGAACAGAATAGTCTACAGCATAAAACAATAACTCTCAGTTTCTTGGATGAAGAATACCCACAAGACCTATGGATTTGTGTGTACACAGATGGATCAGCACAGAATGCAGTAAAGAATGGGGGAGCAGGTGCATACATAGAGTACCCAAATAACACTAGGGGTATGAGTAAAAGAGCAACAGAGAAATATTGTCACAATTACGATGCAGAAATCCAAGCAATAAAGTTGACAATAAAAAAACTGCTAAACAGCAATCTTAACCCATAGACTGTAGTGTTTTTGACAGATGCAAGATCAGTACTCCAGGCACTATAATCTAGAAAATTGCCACATCTGCAGACCTTATTGACTGAACTCTGCAAGCACTACCAGGTTGTCCTGCAGGAACACAAGGAAATGAGAAAGCGGATCATTTGTCAAAGGAAGGTTCAACAGGCACACAACCAGATGCACCGGTTACAACCCATCAGAAGAAACAGATAATCAAATCAATCAGAAGACCACAAGCCATAAATCAGGATGCCTTTCATAATATGCATAGATGTGAACAAGTTATCATTATACCCCTCAGAACAGGATACAATCGGCTCCATAGTCACTTGTATAAAAAATTCAAGATCGGCACCTCAACTGCATGTACATGTGGACAGGCGCCCCAGACTGCTGAACACATACTCCAAAACCGTGCTGAATATAGTAGACTAAGAAAAATCCATTGGCCCATAGATACAACACTACAGACAAAATGATATGGGCCACTGCAAGAATTACAAAAGACAGGAAACAACATTGCAGATATATCCAATACTTCAGGCGAATGAAAGATAGATAGATAGATATTTTTGCAGGATGTTGACTATCATATTTTGACATTAATTGTACTGCCTATCCATAGCTGCACAGTGTTTATAGCACTCGTCTTCTGACCAGTTGGTACATTTTTTAATTATGAAATCTAGCAAATTATTTTGTCAACTACCACATCTTTGCATTCCCCCCATTCTCTGAAAATAGGTACCATAAATTTTGTCTCGGACTGTAGGGTGACCTGGCATGGTACCAACCACATGATCCACATTTGGCTGATGGTCATGGAAAATTATTGTTACTTGCCATGAACAAAAAGTGTGACAGGAACCCTCTACCTGTTTATTTTTATGCATTCCATACATAATCAGCAGACTATTTTGTCTTGAAAAAAAAAGAACTAGTCTTGCAGTGAATACCAGCATACTGTGGCATTCCTGGAAATGAGAAAGAAGACAAACTTACAAAAGCAGGTTGGAGCCTCTAACAGTCCAGCACACCTCACATCCTCAGAGAAGTAAAGACACTTCTGAAACAAGCCCAGGAATACATAATGGAGATAACTGTATGAAGATTATGAGCAAGAACAAAACAGGCTTAGCAGACATAAGCAGACATAAACAGACCAAGAACGTCAGTCTCAGAACAGGTCATTATGGTTCTCAGAGCACACCTACACAAGATAGGACTCGGTGACACTGAAATAGGTGAATGGGGAGCATCCAGACTTTGGAGCATATCTCTCAGGACTGCAGTACTCTCAACAATGTTAGGCTCAAATATGGTCCACAAAAGCAAGCCTGACAGCAACATAAGTCTCAAATATGGTCCACAAAAGCAAGCCTGACAACACAACATAAGTCTCAAATATGGCCCACAAAAGCAAGCCTGACAACACAACATAAGTTTCAAATATGGCCCACAAAAGCAAGCCTGACAACACAACATAAGTTTCAAATATGGTCCACAAAAGCAAGCCTGACAGCAACATAAGTCTCAAATATGGTCCACAAAAGCAAGCCTGACAACACAACATAAGTCTCAAATATGGCCCACAAAAGCAAGCCTGACAACACAACATAAGTTTCAAATATGGCCCACAAAAGCAAGCCTGACAACAACATAAGTCTCAAATATGGTCCACAAAAGCAAGCCTGACAACACAACATAAGTCTCAAATATGGTCCACAAAAGCAAGCCTGACAGCAACATAAGTCTCAAATATGGTCCACAAAAGCAAGCCTGACAACACAACATAAGTCTCAAATATGGCCCACAAAAGCAAGCCTGACAACAACATAAGTCTCAAATATGGCCCACAAAAGCAAGCCTGACAACACAACATAAGTTTCAAATATGGTCCACAAAAGCATGCCTGCATGATAAATTGTGGGGAATCGGTAAAACCCTCAAATGCACCATTTTGTTATTGACCCATGCTGGCCTAAATGTATGTTGATCACTGAAGAAGAAGAAGAAGAAGAAGATAATAAAATTAATATTTACAGAATAAAGATGACTCAGTGTTGGCAGACTTTTTAACAGAATAAATTATATGGTAATTAAATGAGGGTAGCATCAATAGGATGCTACCTGATAATAAAGTGAATGTTGGTTCTATTTCAGCTTGATGCTCTCCAGTGGCTTAGTACAGTTTGGTTCATTTTCATTTCCTTTGACAGGACACTCTCAACTTTATACACAGTATACTAAATGAACTAAAAATGAAAAGAGAACTACTAAGCACAATTCAAACAAGACAAATGCGATTTTTGGGCCATGTTAAAAGACACAAGAACCCACTAAAAGTAATCCTGGAGGGGAAAATACAAGGTAAAAGAGGCAGAGGCAGACCAAGACTAACATGGACAAGTAACATCAAAAGATGGACAAATCAGCCTATGACAACCAGCACCATCAAAGCAAGAGACAGCAGAATGGCGCTCCATGGTAGCCAACCTTAGTTGCGGAGACGGCACTCGATGATGATGATGATGATGATGACTAAATGTTTGTATAATATATTGTTTACAGTCAGCAAGCTGTAGGTTTTCTGTTATGAACTGAAACTTGTGAAACATCTTCTTTCTTTAGCATGTTTGATGTAGGCGGGCAAAGGGATGAAAGACGTAAATGGATCCAGTGCTTCAATGATGTCACAGCCATCATCTTCGTTACAGCTTGCAGTGGTTACAATATGGTTTTACGAGAAGATGCCACACAGAATCGTCTGAGAGAATCGTTAGATCTTTTTAAAAGTATTTGGAACAATAGGTAAAGACACAAGTTTTGTTATTTCTTCATTAAGATATCAGCTTTACAGTAATGTTTCTTCATTAAGATATCAGCTTTACAGTAATGTTTCTTCATTAAGATATCAGCTTTACAGTAATATTTTTTCATTAAGATATCAGCTTTAAGAAATATTTTTCATTAAGATATCAGATTTACAGTAATATTTTTTCATTAAGATATCAGCTTTAAGAAATATTTTTCATTAAGATATCAGATTTACAGTAATATTTCTTCATGAAGATATCAAATTTGTAAATGATTGTGTAGAGCATCTGCTCCCCATGAAATGTCTTCTGGAGTGGTTCTGGTGCTGGTCTCACAAGCTATCATCTTCCTTCTTATGCACAGTATTCTGATCCACAAAATAATTCTAGACTAGAGAGTTTCTACAATAATCAGGGAGAATTTAGAATCAGGTTTGGCATGAGTAGTATATGCTGACAGAAATTACTTTTGTAATCAGCAAGTGGCAGGAATCAGCATCATATTCCTCTACATTTATCCTTTGAATAAGACAAAGCAGTCATGAGTCTGTTGAAAGTGCAGCAACCACAGTTGTAAACATGTTTAAAGCCACCATTAGTCATTCTGTTGATCTCTGTCAAGTTTCTCCAGGACAACTTTTGTAATGGCCTTCCTCTCCTGATATCATTGACTCTTGCTTCTTTTTACCTTCCTCATTGGCCTTTCAGCATGGAGGGGAGGTATAATTTGTGGTCTTTTGCTCTTCTGTTGACCTCTGCTGCTGCTATGTTTCCTAGTGTTTATAATATTCCATCAATCCATCCTTTTCATGGTCAGCCCTTGAGTCTGATGCTCTTGCAATGTTTATTGAAGGCTCCTTGTGCTGTGTTTTGGTACTTCTGTCTTATCACGTGCCCAAACTATTTTATCTGTTATTTCTGTACAGTTTCTATGGTGGGAATTATTCCTAGCATTTTTTAGTTCTTCATTTCTGATCTTATCTCACAGACTGTTTCCTGTCTTACACATTTCATCTCATTAGTAGTTATTTTTCTTATCATTGACTGAATATAACAAAATCTTAAGCTGCCTTGTAGTCATTGTCACAGTTACCCTCTTTAGAGGCTGATTTCTTGATTCTCTGCTTCTTAATGTTTTTAAAAAAAATATAAATATCTATTTTACTCACACTAGACCAATGGCACTTTCCACGTTGCATGTAATAGAAAAGGCATCAATGAAATCATTCTTACGATAGGGAAGAAAACTGAAAAAAGATGCTAGCAATCTAAATAGTTAGATATGCATGACTCTAAGACAGTCGATTCTAATCATTGCAGAAATTGATTTGAATGTAGTAAATCAAGTTGAGTGGTTATGTAACCAAGTAACTGAAATAAATAGAATTTGAAGAGTAGACCAGGTGTGATCTACAGGTAAGACGTTTGCCTCTAGACAAGAAGGTCTTGGGTTTGAGTCCTACCACATGCTGTGGGAATTTTTGACTTCACAACTGTGGTTTTTTTTTTCATTTGCCCTACCCCAAGTCTCTGGGTAGTAACATCTAATGTCTGGCTCTCTGGGAATAAGCACAAAACACAGGAGGTTCTGTGTGCACTCACACACATTAAAGAACCATTGGCAGTTAAAAGTAGAATGAGTATGTCATAATAGCAGCTACCTGGACAAAAATGTTCAGCAAAAAAAAATGTTTTCTTTGACTCGTACACGAGCAATATTTTTTGTTTTGAGTGTAGAAGATGTTATGTCTATATGTACAAGAGTGTGTCAAAAAGTGTTGCACTTTAGTATGAGAGAGTAAGGCATTTACCTGACAGCTCATGTGAACTTTAGTTTTTCTCTACAAATTCATGCCCTTAAAGTGATGCACTTCTCCCATCACTTCTTCAACTTCCTAAATGTAGAGTTCCTCTGTCTGGGCCTCAAACCACTTCTTAAATTAAGTACTCAAATCCTAGCGTTTGAAAAGTGATATTCACAAAGTGGAATCTTCATTTTTGAAAACAGGAAGAAGTCACAAAATGCCAAGTCCAGTGAGTATGGTGTATGGGACATGATGTTATACATAAATTGTGCAAGAAGAACAATGGGACAAATGCTTGTGGACAGCATCCTGTCAATGTGTGTATAATTTCTTCTTGTAATTTCTTTACAAGGCTTTGGTAGCATATGGAGTTGTTAGTATGACCACGAGCATGGTAGTTGGCCAGTGTTATCTCACAACCATTCTAAAAGATGATAAGCATGACTGTTCCTGCAGAGGGACTATCTTTGCCTTCTTTGGTTGACAAACAGAAATGATTCCATTGTTTGTTCTGGTTTTTAGTCTCAGGGTCACATAAATGCACTGAACATTTCTTTACAGTAACTGGTCTGCTTAAAAAAAGTCATCTTCATCAGCATTGGAAATGTCAACATCTTTGAGGCTGCTTCAGCTCAATGCTCCTGCTGGAATGGCATGAGAAGATGAGGGAGCCCACCTGGTGGACACTTTTGACATGTGAAGCTGCTGATGCAAAATCTTCAGTGGTCCCATCATATCGTATAATCTCAGCCATGATATCGTACAATCTCAGCCATGATATCGTACAACCTCAGCCATGATATCGTACAATCTCAGCCATGATATCGTACAACCTCAGCCATGATTTACTCAATGATTATATGACTGCCTAATAAAACTAAGGCTGCCACTCATGCAAAGATGCTTGTGTCATCCGCAATGAATGGCCTGAGATTCATCTCGAACACTGCTGTGCCCTGGTTGAAAGTAATTTTTTCCAACACTTCACAGTAACATATGAAAGGGCAGATTAGAAACGCCAAACATCTCATAATAAATTTGCCCTGCAGGTACAGCAATTTGATTATGCACCTGGTGCCACTTGATACACAACTTTACCAGATTCCCACAGATTTATCTTTAAAGTAGCATGCCACATCTCAGTCTAGAACAATTCCAACCTGTCTGCCATGACAATCTTTTAGTAAAGTGCAAAAGTTTTTGAATGACCCACATTAGTCTTCAGAACAGCCTTGGGCAAGGTGGAGTACCCATTTATCCCTGTAGCCAAAAAGATATAACCATCAGGAGCAGGTGGTGGATACATTTATGGAAGCATCTGAAAGTTATTACTGGTGTGGTCGCCACTCATGGTAGACATCTCAAATATAGAGATAATACCCACCATCACTTACTGCCTAGAAGGAAAGGAACAGCAAACTACCAGATTACATAGCCTTAAAACTCATGACATGTGTTCATATCTCAGACAGCCTGGCATTACCTGCTCCAAATACTGGACATCTCATGCAGGACAGAGAGGGAGTTGTTCTCATGGGAGCCCTAGTTCTATTAGCCAGATGATGACATCAAATGTTTTATGATAATAGTTGAATTATGTCATAATGTTGTTTATGGGTAAAATCTGTAATTTATGAGTTTAGCATCATAAATTATTTCTCTTAAGAGTAACATCCCCTTGCACTTTATTTGGTCATTCTCTAATTTGTGTTTAGAAGATCCTTGGCAGCTGATACATTCAAATACATGCGGTCAGTCAGAGGAGATCACTCATTTAACGGAAATAATTTACAACTCTTAACATAGAAAATTACCTAAAATCAATATTTATATTATTAGTATTCTACTTTAAAGATGTGTGTTTTTAAAAAAAAAATTTTTTACATAATTTTATCAGTTAAGAATGATTTTTTTTCAGTTGTTTGCATAAAATGCATTTTTACTCTCTTGAGTAAACTAGCATTCCTTCTGTTGGAAGCAAAGATGTTATCTTTGTTTCATTGCAGGTGGCTGAGAACAATATCTGTGATACTGTTCCTAAACAAACAAGATCTATTAGCAGAGAAGGTGAAAGCAGGAAAATCAAAGATAGAAGACTATTTTCCTGAGTATACCAGGTACCAAGTTCCACCTGATGGTGAGTGATGCTATTGTAGCTTGACTGGTTTTCTTCTTTGTCACTTGTACATAAGAGTCTATATATGTTGTTCTTGTACATTACCTATGCAGGGCAGGAGAGAAGGTTACACAGTTTTCATGTGCGTTGCCGTCACAAGATGGCAGGACAAAGTAACCAACTCTAATGTCTTACAACAAGCCAAACTCCTGTCCATCATGGCAACACTTAGGAGTTGGAGATTAAGGTAGTTGGATCTCATGAGGATAATTGAAAACAATCATATTCCCAAACAAATATTGTATGACGAACTTAGTGGACGGTAAGAGATCAAAGGACAGACCAGTGCTGAGATATAAGGATGTTTGTAGGACTTCCTTGAATGAATTCTCTATCAGTGTAAGAAACTGGAAAAATCTGGCTTAACTACTGACTAATTGTGATTGCTTACTCAACCTTATTGTAATAGCTAACTATTAACCCAATTGTAATAGCTTACTATCAACCTAATTGTGATTGCTTACTATCAACCGTCTGTCAAGATGTCTAAGGCCATATATACACAGTGCTTCTACATTTGTTTTGAAAAGAGATTTTGCTACTGTCTAATCAATTGCTAGTTACTGATGTCTTTCTAACAGCTGTTCTTCACAAACACTGTTCATTAAAAATTTTGATTAATTTGTGGATATTGTACAGCGCAGTACAATAGTTTACTTATGCCACGTAACCATAATGTTGTGTAGGTAAACAATACCCATTGTTTAGTTTGGTAACAATTATGATATCACTGTGATATGCCAATATGAGAGGAGGAGATGTATGCATCTTTCTAAGCAAAACATCCTCCAGCACCTGGACTGAATGTTTCCACCAGGATCAGTGATCCTACATCTTCCTGTGCTGGCTTGATGACAGACTAAACCAGTCTGGTCAGATGACAGACTAAACCAGTCTGGTCAGATGACAGACTAAACCAGTCTGGTCAGATGACAGACTAAAACACTCTGGTCAGATGACAGACTAAACCAGTCTGGTCAGATGACAGACTAAACCAGTTTGGTCAGATAACAGACTAAACCAGTCTGGTCAGATAACAGAATAAACCAATCTGATCAGATAACAGACTAAACCAGTCTGGTCAGAAGACAGACTAAATCAATCTGATCAGACAACAGACTAAACCAGTCTGGCCAAGCAATGAGGGATCAAATGGGAGGCAACTCTCAACCCAAAATGCAGTACTGCAGTTGGATGTATTGGGCTGAAAGATTTCAGAGCTTGTGGTAAGCCACAACACAAAGCATCTAACCTCACTACATGACATCCTTTTAAGTATGTAAAATCAAGAGGTGTGTTTGTCAGGTGACACTAAGAAAGGTTACCTTGCATCCCATTTTTAATATGAGCTGCTGGCCATGCTCTTTTTAAAGACTGTGGACTATTGAAGTGACTTAATTCTTGTTTCTTAATTTAATTTTAATTTTTTAATTTTATATTTGTATTTCAGACGTAATCATTGTTTGTGATGTTTGCCAATTTGCCAGTTGTCATGCTTGTATTACCCATTTGATGATACTGTGATGTTTGTATTACCCATTTGATGATACTGTGATGTTTTTATTACCCATTTGATGATACTGTGATGTTTTTATTACCCATTTGATGATACTGTGATGTTTTTATTACCTATGTGATGATACTGTGATGTTTTTATTACCCATTTGATGATACTGTGGTTTTTTTATGTGATCATTTACTTTTTTTGTAATGTTTTTATCATCCATTTGATGATACTGTGGTTTTTTATGTGATCATTTACTTTTTTTGTAATGTTTTTATCATCCATTTGATGATACTGTGATGTTTTTATTACTAGTTTACTGTTTCTGTGATAGTTTTGTTCATATTTGCTGTTTCTGTTATGTTTTTACCATTTGCTGTTATTCTAATGTTTCTATCCATTTCAGCCACATCTGAGCCAGGCGATGATCCAGAAGTAGTGAGAGCAAAGTACTTCATTAGGGATGAGTTTTTGGTATGTGTCTGTGGTCACTTTATTTTTAAATAATGTTAGGAGACTAGTTGGTCTTGAGGCTAGACACTGGCCACGAGACAGAGTTCCGGCTGCACCAGTTGGAATTTTTATTTATGATTTCTCTCTGCTGCAACCACCACTGATCTCAGCAATGAGGCCCTGCATGAAACGTCAATTACTCATGGACGGAAAAAATATGAGTACCTCTGAAGACAGAGTTATCTGCCTGTGTGGCGAAAGATCTCTGTGAACATGGCTGCTAGGGAAAAACGGATTAACATGCAACATTCAGTTCCTGGTTTGTAGGGACTTTGCCAAAGAATTGGCTAACACAAAACAAAATGTTTTAACGAGGGAACTAAACTGGGCGATTAAAATATCAATTTTGAAATATACATTTTGATGTGGTCCATTTATTTGTTGAATATTTTGACATTGAAAGAAAAGTGGATGTCTGTAGATTTCTCATGTTTCTGTATTCATATCAAAATGATATTGAATATATGCAATGTCCTTTCACCTGGATGGAGTGTCCAGACATTTGTATACCAGTTCTAGTGCCCCATAACTGTTGCTTCACTCCTTGGCCAGACAGGTCAATCATCTGTCACATACTTTCTATATGTTTGGAGGTAAATCTGTACACCAGACCAAAAAGGTATATAAATTAGAATTTTAAAAACTATCCTTTTATTTTTAAAGTGCTAAAATAGAATATATTCTGTGAAGTTACGATGATTGGATACAACAGAATCCGATAACTTTTATATTTTGTGGTTATTATGTTTTAGTAAGCATTCCTTTTTTTTTTTTTTAAATATTATCCAGTAAATTTATAAAAAATTCAGAGCTATAGACAGAAGCGAGGAATTTAACAATAAAGTAAGATGTAAGATGCTCCTTGCATACAGTCATAAACAAAGATGACCTCGTAAATTGTTTATTATTGACATTATGCAATCAGCAGATCTCTTTCAAATTTCCCACAAGTGGATGCTGAATTCAAGTATTGATATCATTTAAAAAAAAAAAGATTTTAAGATTATCCAGTAAATTAATCATTAAAGTATTTAAAAAAAAAAAAAAAACAGAGTGCAGAGAGTGTTTGTGGCGATTGATATAGTGTTTTTGACCAGAAAAATGCAAGTACTTGCAGCCATTATAGGTAACTCTCTCGCAAATTTAGAAAGAAAACAAACTTGGCTTTTTCACTGCTTCCAGAAATTTGCCAATTTCAACTTGACCGCTCTCAAAAACCTAGCAGTTAATTTCAAAATGTATTACAACGAGATCGAAAGTTGTGGAGAGACATGATCACCAACGCCAGCAGGCCCGTTACTTGATGATGATGATTACAGTGCTAAATTATTGTAACTTTTGAACAAAATTATTGTTAGAAATACTCATGCACAATCAATAATATTAATGTAAATTGAAGTTTCTCACTGCGTTTGAACAGTGAAGTGTTGCATGATTGATAGTTGTAGACTTGTGGAATTTCACCTTATTGTTCTTAGTAGAGATTCCCAATAAATACAGGCCCTAGCTTCCTCACAACTTTATTTATAACAAGCTACCTGTAACATATGCATCTTTCAACTTGATACATCCAATTTCAGTGTGACAATTTGTACTTTCCCTTTTTGATCCATACTTGTTTGGTAAGACTAGTAGGCTGTCTTTGGAGCTATTCAAGCAGGCTGACTAGTATCTTAAACTCTGATTCACAGATCCAAGACATCAGCCATGAGTTGATGACTGTTTTCTAACATCACAATGTTCAGTTTCATTTGAAAATACATACAAGAGAGAAGAATGCATACATCTCCGCCAACTTCACCTATATTGCTTGTTAAATACCACAAACCTAACGATGGAATAAGTTTAATTTAGTCAGGAAATCCCGGCTCCATCACCTGTCACAGCATTTCCCAAAGTGGAAACATCTAACCATTGAATGGCAGCTTATTTGTAACAATGAAAGCTCTCTTCTCAAATCCTCTCTGCTATCTTGAAAATAGACTGAAGTCAGCTGATGACTGGTATATACAAAACTAAAGAAACAATACTTATCTCATTGTAGCCAAACACTCCAAGATATACTACTGCCTATACTGAAGTAGTCAAAAACCCAACAAATAACATAAACAAGCACATATCTTTCTGATAACTGTTACTAGTTTCTGCAGCAAAATATTGTTTTATCTTTTTCCTCCATTAACAGAGAATCAGTACAGCAAGTGGAGATGGTCGACACTACTGCTACCCTCATTTCACTTGTGCAGTCGACACAGAAAACATCCGCAGAGTTTTTGACGACTGTAGAGACATCATTCAGCGAATGCACCTACGACAATATGAGCTTCTGTGATTTTTTGCCGGCTGTGGCTGAACTACTAATTTCTATTGTGATGCATCTCTGCTTTTTGTTGATGATTTGTAACATCCTGTGTGCGTGAATTCTCAGACTGTGTGCCACTGATTTAGGGGATGGAAACGGAAGGGTTGGCTGTGAAAGGGGCTCAGCGCTTCCTGTGACTTTCTTCCGTCCTTTTGCCTTGCCAGAGTTTTGGAAACCTCAATTTAAGATCTTTATTGCTGGAAGTTTTGCAGGGGAAAAGAAGAGAGCCTGAATCTTTCTTCCTGATGTTTTTGACAAGGCTGAGTTTAAAGTTTCCTGAATTGACAATTTTGTGCCATTGCAAGAAATAATAGACATTCTGGGACAGTATATGCTAAATATGTAGATGCAAAAGTTTGATTTTGCTCATACTATGCTTTTGTTATACTGCAAACTATCAGAAAACAATTCTTGATAGTTGACAGTGCTTTTTTGGCAGAGGAAGAAGTGTCAGATAGCAAGATTTTGTGTAGATTTAAGTTTTTGTTATTTAAATTCATGTGGGATTTCATTGGTCTAGTTTGCTTTATACATTATGATGTCTATTTCTCCTGAAGGAAATCACTGCATGTGTGAGATTGTGTTCAAACTTAAATCCACAAGTCATTAAAGGACTTGAGTTTTAAAGCAGGGGAGATTTGGACGAGAAGAAGAAAACTGAATGAGGCAGGACCAACCAGCTACCTGCTTGGTAGCCAAGGAGATGTCAGCAAAGTTCATGGTATCAAGCCACACGGAAGTTATTGCTAATGTAGACAAATTTTGAAAGTTGAACAAAATATTGTTGTGTTAAAGTAGATATCCTATAGCTAGGTGTCTCAGAGCTCTTTATTATTGGTGCCATCAGACAGAGTTGTTATGCTACAGGGAGTACATCAGTTAAAGCTGAGATATTTGGATAGTTTGAGTAGCTTGTAACAGTTCTGTGTTGTTTGCAAATCAAATTATAAATAAGACATATCTTCATGGTGTTTATGTTACCCTTGAAATAAGGAAGGAGTCGTGAGTAAAGTTGTCTACAGAGGACAACAGGTTGGCTTTGATCCTGATCAGTGGCTTCTAGGTTCACCCAGCCTTAAAAGGGTATCAGATTTTTTTCTGAAAAAGAAAAACGGCACTGACAAAGTGCTGACCAACCATATTATCCCAAAAGTATGGGCACTAAAACCATATTTTGTGTATGTCACTGGAGGTGTGTGTGACTAGGTTTTTTCTTTCTATTAACATTGACAAATAGGCTGTGACAGAATTCATTTGCTGTTCTCAGTGGCTGTTGGTAATTGGGGTTATGATCATCTGTCTGCTGGAAGTAGTGTCTTCAACAAAGGGACAGCATTTGTGTGAGGTGTCATGTCAGATATTGTAGGTACTTCCTAGGTTAATCTGCTTGAAAACATTGTTGGTTTTAATTCACTGCTGGGAGTGGTGGCAGGGCCTTTGTCATTCACATTTTTCTATTGAAGTTTAGCTTTCATACATTTTTACAGTAACTTTTGAATGCTCCTAAACACAGAAACAACTTGTATTATTCCACACAATTTATTTATTGCTTTGCTTCTTTGAACACAGAATTGTAGTCATCACAACTTACTGTTTGTGGTCCCATTTATGTCAGCATTATTTGTGGCCTATTAAACAATAGTAATGTGTCAACAAATAAATCATTTTGACTGTATTCACATACAAGCACTCATTGTCAACTGTAACAGCTACCTGTTCTTTTTATTTTGTTTTTGCAAGTAGCAAAATAGAACACAAAATGTGATTTATTGCAATTTTGTGAAATTTTGATTCAAATAAATGAAAGTATGAATTCTGTTGGATGGAGTGAAGACTATTTGGTGCAACACTTTAATGTTATATGGGAGGCACTTGTTATGCAGACTCTACAAAGAAAATAATAATTTGGGACAGATTGTGTGTTGTTTTTTTATGTGTTCTAGGCATGAAATGATGTGATTGTTGCTGCTGGTTGGCTTTTGCTGTCAGCACTAAATTACTGACAACTGGTGATCTGCTGTTTGTGTTTGTAAATGTCAGCCAGCGCAGTAGAGGAGACTTCAACCTGCCCTCCCATCCGTTTGAATCAGTTGAACAGCCTGATTAAATCAGAGAAATAATTCAGAGAACTACTGCACTTGACTTGTATCATTGATGTTCCTGAATGAAACACACAAGTTCTACCTGTCTGTGTGGGCTTTCAGGTTTCTCTTCAATTATAATGACCTTTCCCTCTGCCTGGCTGAAAGAAATCATATGAAGTCTACATTCATATTCATTGTAAGTATTCGGTTTTGAGTTTGTGTCAGATGTTTGTTAAGCATTGCTACAATTGTTGAAAATATCTCTCTCTTTCTCTGTTTCTCTCTCTCTCTCATTACAATTTTTTTTTTAATTTTACAATTTTAATTGAGGTATTGTTTACTTTGGGATTTATTCAACTAGATTGTTCATACAATCATGATTTAATTATGAATGTGGAACATTCAGTTTAAGATTTAATGACTGGTTTCCAGGTTTTACTGACCGGTTGCCAGGTTTTAATGACTGGTTGCCAGGTTTTAATGACTGGTTGCCAGGTTTTACTGACTGGTTGCCAGGTTTTACTGACTGGTTGCCAGCTTTTAATGACTGGTTTCCAGGTTTTAATGACTGGTTTCCAGGTTTTACTGACTGGTTACCAGGTTTTAATGACTGGTTGCCAGGTTTTACTGACTGGTTGCCAGGTTTTACTGACTGGTTGCCAGCTTTTAATGACTGGTTGCAGGTTTTAATGACTGGTTGCCAGGTCTTAATGACTGGTTGCCAGGTCTTAATGACTGGTTGCCAGGTTTTACTGACTGGTTGCCAGGTCTTAATGACTGGTTGCCAGGTCTTAAAACTTGTGTGCAGTTGTTTGTTCAACCAGAGTATCTGCTGCCAAAATTGAACCCAAGACAAACTTCCTGGCGTCTGTGTGTAGCCTCCATATCTTAATGGTAAGATGGAGCAATTCTCTTTTTCTTCCAAACAAAATCGTGAATGAAAGAAATATATACACACATTGTGTGTGTGTGTTGTGATGACCATCATATTTTCACATTTATGTAATCATTTTTTTATAAGCAAAATAATAATTTTTAACACTGAAATAAGCAAACTTCCTATGGACACTCATATTGTCCGCTTCAAACTGCTCAGCTGATTTTTGTTGAATTGTTTTGGTCTGTTGTTTAATTAATTGCTGTTTGTTTCATATATGATTGGTAAAATTTGTGACTTAAATCGTGTTGTTTTTAATTGTGTTAATTAACACCAAATTGTGTTGATAATGATATTTTTAAAGAACTCTTTCTTAGTAGACTTTCTGTGATTTTAAAGTGAACTTATTAAATGAGATAAGCTGTTCCTAGAAATATTTATTGAATAAAGAGGATCTATCAAGTTCTTTCGATAAATATTCCAGGTATTTGAGGAAATATTTAATGAAATAGGGTGTTTCTATAAATTTTTATTGGATCAAACTTTATAGAAATAATTCATGAAATAAACTGTCCATAACATGATTTAATGTTGGATAGGTATTGTGAATGAGTGATAAGTTGAACAAAAACAGTTGTAAACATGCGTGCCATAAGACTGACAGGACGAGACTAATGCTGCTGCTGGTAGTGGATGGATCATCTGTAACTGAAACAGTTGCTGAATAGTTGATATTGATAAATCTGCAAATGTCTACATTATATCAGTTTATGCTTTCTAGATATGGACTTGACTGTGTGTTCAAAGCATGTAGAAGACATGAATTATCTCTCCATATGAGATTGATGTCAAGAATACCCATTTCTTGGTGTCCGTTATATATAGAAATGAAGAATAGTATTCTGTTAGAATTTGAAAGGGAAGTAACACGCCCTAACAGACAAGAAATATACAACCATGAATTGAACAGTGTGAACAGAGAGGCTTTCTTATGATTTTCAATGTTGTTAATCAAATATTTTCTAATTTCACAGTCACTTTGGAGAAGAAGACTAACTCAGCATGCAGGCTATAGAATACTGCAACTCTGCATTGTCCCGTCTTAAAATGGTGTAAAATAGAGTTAGATGCCTTGTGCTAGGGTTTACCACAAGCCGTGGTGTCTGTGATGTTTGTTTATAGTTAGATGCCTTGTGCTAAGGTTTACAACAAGCCGTGGCGTCTGTGACGTTTGGTTATAGTTAGATGCCTTGTGCTAGGGTTTACAACAAGCCGTGGTGTCTGTGACGTTTGGTTATAGTTAGATGCCTTGTGCTAGGGTTTACAACAAGCCGTGGTGTCTGTGACGTTTGACCCATCACCTCTCAGCTTCTGCATATTGTCTTTGAGTTGTGGATTGCCTTTCTTCTTCTTCTGAGGAGGAGTAGAGTCTTTATCAATTAAATTCACCAGTTCTGACGCAACAACAAGCTATGAGTCATTGACTATATTCAGCCTTGGTGCTGTTCCGCATCTTGTGCCTTGCCCACTGGCTAGATATTAAATAACATTTTTTAACGATTGGTTCCATTTGTTCATTCTCATGAAAACTTAGTCAAATCCCTTTGTTATTTGTTAGGAAAAAGTGATGAAATAATGTAGAAAATATAGAGACTATACTAACATTTTTAATGACATATAAGAAATATTTGATTGTGCTAAAATCATGTTAACTACTTTAGTAGAAATGGAAAATTTGACTTCAGGTGGTTAATGGCATATATAAAGCCATAGATGCATTCACCTCTGGTGAAGTCCCTGAAGACTAGGAACTAAATTTAGCATATTAATCTGTTTTCCCTGGCAGCCATATGACAGGAGTCCCTTGCCACATAGGCAGATAACTCTGTCTTCAGAGATACTTATGTTTTTTCCGTTGATGAGTAATTCAAGCTGGGCCTCGCTGCTGAGACCAGGTTGGTTGCCACAGAGAGAAATTACAAATGAAAATATCATCTGGTGCAGCCAGGATTTGAACTGACAACCTATCTGTCTTGAGACGGCTGTCTTGCCTTGAGAGCAACCAATACCCCAGGCCATAGATAAATGAAGCTCCTCACAAATATGAACTCCCTGCGTTGTGGCTCTAATGCTGCAGCTCTAGATTTTCTCTTTGGTCTTGGGAACACAACAGTTCCTTGACCTGGAAGTTAGCACCACAATTTAGGTTGTGAAACCATTTGACCATGGTGTCACTCATCTTGTTGTTGCTGGACATGTTCAAAGCATTACACAATTTCCTTTTGAATTGTTTGGTAACACATCTAAAATATTTAGTTGTATTACTGTATCATTATTTTGTACTGGCTAGCAAAATAGTGATTATCTCAACTTTTAGATGCTTGCGTAGATGACATCCCCATAGGATCAGCATTTAACAGATTGTAATCTTTATTTTATTTATTTGGTTTATCCACACACACAAATTCGGCTTATTCACACACTAAACTACATTTGTCCCAGGTAAATTGTGAATATAGGCAGTACATATGTTTGTCTGATCTTTCAAAAGTTGTAGGTGTGGTGACTTGCAACATGTATAGTGAAAGTACATCTAAAATAAAATGTTTCCTTGAAAATAGAGTAGAAATGTTCATATGTGGATCAAGATATATTTAATGTAATCAGCAAACACATTATTATTGGATTTAGTGATATAAAAAACACAAATATGTTTACATATATAATTTATATTATTTTAATAAAATACAAGATTATTTATTTCATGAGTGGTTGTGTATATGTTCTGTAATATGTTAGCATATCATGTAAAGGAGAAAATACAACAGCTGCTGATGAAGTCCTTCTACTGTTATATTTTATAATGGGTCAAATTTGTCCAGAAAAATGAAGAGATGAAAATCTGTTTATGGATTAATGGTTGTTACTGATGGGCATACCCCCCAAAGAACTGTGTTTGTGACTGCAGTGTTCAGTGTTGTGATTATATACACGGGTTTATGGGACTACCTTTGTCGTATGATTTTTAGACCCATACTTGACATAAGCAACAGTAATTAACATTGCAAACAATGACTGGTATATTTCTTGTACAAATATGTGAGTGTGAAAGCAGCTGTACAGCTGAGATGATTGCATCTTTTGTTTGGCTGTTTCAGGCACTGTGTCTGTTTTTTATATTTGTGGTGCAAATGTTGAATACTTTTGTAACACTTGTTAGTGATAGAAATACTTGACTGAACCTTTCAACTTTTTCTCTTAACTCTATTTCCACATGTGTTAATATGCTGCAAGAATCAAGTGGTCAGATGAAGGTTTGAAATATTTCTCCAGAGCAGGGCTGGTGGATTACCCCACATGAATATTCCTGCAAGCAGAACAAAACTTCATAATTAGGTGTTGGAATGAGGTGTGCCCTCTACTCTGCTGCCAGGCATATAGTGGCATCATTAATCAGCAGTGCCAAGTGTGAATGATGAGATTATGACATGACTGTGATGAACTTATCTTCATACCTTTCATCTCAGATATTGCTTTTTATTTTTTATATCAATATAAACATTAGTGAAAAACAAACTGATAAATAGTTTAAAGTTGTAATTTGTACTTGACGGTACATTAACAACAGTATTCTCATTGCTGCTATATAGAGCCAATTCTGACTTATAGAAGTGAATCATGGACAGTAGACAAACAAATGAAAAGACAATTACAGGCCACAGAGATGGGACTTCTCACAAAAATGTTGAGAGTTCCCTGGACAGCTAGAAAGACCAACGAGGAAATTCTCAAATAGGCCAACACAAAAAGGGAGCTTCTAAAAACATCAAAAAGAAACAATCAATATTTTTTGGGCAAATCATGAGAAGAGAAAAGTTTGGATACTTGGTTACAACAGTACAGGGAAAGAGAGAAAGCGAGTGACAAAGTGAGAAGATTCTAGATAGCTTGGTGTCATGGCATGGAAAAGTTAACACCAGAATTGATATGATGCACAGTGGATAGAAAGTTGTGGAAGGACATGATCGGCTAAGCCAACTGGTATGGCACATGATGATAATTGTCCACTATGGTTCGCTGCTCCAAGTAAAATAACTGTGGAACACCATGTTTGTCCCTCATGAGCTAATGTAACTGCAGCTGATATTTCACTTAAACTAATTACATGTCGCCCCACATCTTTAATATGAAGTGCTGGTATCTGACTATAGATGTCTGACAGGAAGATGCTGCGCCTTCCCTTTGGCATTGTTCAACCTGGACAACAGAACATTCTTAATATGACTAACAAAATCTTTAACTCAAGGGAAAAACCTCTGACTGATTTATAAAATGATTGAATTAACTCAAGGGAAAAACCTCTGACTGATTTATAAAATGATTGAATTAACTCAAGGGAATAACCTCTGACTGATTTATAAAATTATTGAATTAACTCAAGGGAAAAATCTCTGACTGATTTATAAAATGATTGAATTAACTCATGGGAAAAACCTCAGATTGATTTATAAAATGATTGAATTAACTCCAGGGAAAAACCTCTGACTGATTTATATAATGATTGAATTAACTCAAGAGAAAAACCTCAGACTGATTTATAAAATGATTTAATTAATCTTTCATTTCCTGAAGTGTTGTCTATATCTGCAATGTCGTTTCCTGTATAATAAATTTTACCATCTTATGTAATTCTTGCAATGGCCCATATATTATGTCTGTAACGTTGTATCTATGGGGCAATGGATTTTCCTCAGTCTACTATATTCAGTACAGTCTTAAAGTATGTGTTCAGCAGTCTGGGACGCCTGTCCACACGTACATGTAGTTGAGGTGCCGATCTTGAATTTTGTATACATGTGGCTGTGGAATTGATTGTGCCCTGCTCTGAGGTGTATAATAACTTTTTCCTATCTATTAATATTATGAAAGACACCCTGATTTATGGCTTGTGGTCTTCGGATTGATTTGATTATCTGTTTCTTCTGATGGTATGTAACTGATGCATCTGGTTGTGTGCCTGTTGCGCCTTCCTTTGCCAGCTGATCTGCTTTCTCATTTCCTGGTGTTCCACAGTGAGACGGGATCCACTGCAGGGCAACCCTGTGGTGCTTGCAGAGTTCAGTCAATAAGGTCTGCAGATGTGGTAATTTTCTGGATTGTAGTGCCTGGAGTACTGATCTTGCACCTGTCAAAAAATACTACAGGCTGTGGGCTAAGATTACTGTTCAGCAGTTTTTCTATAGCCAACTTTATTGCTTGTATTTCATAATCGTGACAATATTTCCCTGCTGCTATTTTATTCATATCCCAAGTGTTATTTGGGTACTCTATGTATGCACCTGCTCCTCCATTCTTTACTGTATTCTGTGCTGATCCATTTGTGTACACATGAACCTATAGATCTTGTGGGTATTCTTTATCCAAGTAACTGAGAGTGATTGCTTTACGCTGAATACTCTTCTGTTCCTCTATGTCAAGTATTCCTTCTGTCCTTATTTGTATTGACAAAAGTGATTGAATTAACTCAAGAGAAAACCCTTTGATTGAATGATTCATAAAGTGATTGAATTAACTCAAAAGAAAACCCTTTGATTGAATGATTCATAGAGTGATTGAATTAACTCAAGAGAAAACCTTTTGATTGAATGATTCATAAAGTGATTGATAATTGTGTTCCAAGAGAAACAGTTTTCCAGAAAGTCAGCTGACAGGGTATGTGACTGTTATAAACTAGTTTCCTAGCATCTGATGGACAGTAGTACTACAATATTTGAAACATATACCTACCTTTGTAGGTTATTCTTATGTCATCAGTTAGCAATGTTTTGTTATATGTGTAATTTTGTACAATGTTCTTGTAAATTATAACAATTTTATCACAAGTTCAAACCAACTATTTCATTATAACATAGAGCATGCATACAATCTTCTTTTTTAAATAGATTTTTGTTTTGTTTATTACAGATATCAGTTACACAAATATTGACACTATCATTTTGATGTTACAGTTTTGAAGTTCACTTGTATTGTGAGCTGCTTTCTGAGTAAAGCACTCTTCTGTCTTTTTAAAGGACTATTTTTCTTCAGTTTTGATTTGTTTTGACTCAAGTCTTCTGTGATACATTTGATAGTGTCACTTTATGATGATACTAATCAGTAAAACCATAGGTAGGTTGTCACCTGTATGTAAAGCAGTCATAAATATATATATATATATCTTCCTTTAAGAGACCATCATGCTTTTGAATGATTTCCATACCAGTAACAGTTTTTATAAAACTGTCTTTATGAAATTGTATAACAAAAATGCCAAAAGAATTATATTATTGACAACAATGTACATTAATTAGGACTGACATTTCATTGAAGAAGTTTGACTCATTCATTCATGCACTGATTTATCTCATGTGTGAAGTACTTGTTATTGTGTTCACATTTTGAGCACAGACATGTCATTACATACTCAGTGTAAAAGTAACTTGGAAAATGGATAAAAAGTTCTGTTGGAAATATTGTCAGCGTTCATTGCAGCCAAAATAATTCTTCTTCAGTCTGTATTTAGCCAAATGTCATAATTTTACTGATAATAGTGAGTACTGTAGCCAAGTAGCTTTTACAGACTCTTATTGCTACCAAACAGTGCACAGAAGTGACTTGAGAGAGATATTGTAGACATAGCTACAGGCCGTAGAATATGTCTGACCGCAAGATGAAGATAGTTTGCCTGTCATATAAACTGCATTCTCTGGCATGTTGCTCTAGCTTGCCTGTCATAACTTTCACCTCTTATCTGCATTCTCTGGCATGTTGCTCTAGCTTGCCTGTCATAACTTTCACCTCTTATCTGCATTCTCTGGCATGTTGCTCTAGCTTGCCTGTCATAACTTTCACCTCTTATCTGCATTCTCTGGCATGTTGCTCTAGCTTGCCTGTCATAACTTTCACCTCTTATCTGCATTCTCTGGCATGTTGCTCTAGCTTGCCTGTCATAACTTTCACCTCTTATCTGCATTCTCTGGCATGTTGCTCTAGCTTGCCTATCATAACTTTCACCTCTTATCTGCATTCTCTGGCATGTTGCTCTAGCTTGCCTGTCATAACTTTCACCTCTTATCTGCATTCTCTGGCATGTTGCTCTAGCTTGCCTGTCATAACTTTCACCTCTTATCTGCATTCTCTGGCATGTTACTTGGGAAGAATGAAGGCAACACTAGAAATGCCTGTCTTCATTTTTGAACACATTTTGAGTTCCTTCTATCTCCTCCACATCATCAAGCCAGTGTTGTTTATTTTTCTGGTGATGGCGTGGAGTCAATGGTCATGATGTTTAGCCCTGACTTTGTATAATTATATTTTACAAATATTCTGTTTGTTAGTTAAATTGTAGTTTGTTGATTTTATCATGTCATGGAGAAAATAAGAATTGATATTTGTCAATGAAAAGACCCATGAATGACATCTTGCAACATTAAACCACAGTTGTTTCTCCCAAACACCGTCAGCAAGGACAATGAGTGACATCAGTTAGGGTTGAACAGATTCTAGGAACATTTGCTTCAGTTACCTTCATTGTGCTGCTCTCATGTGCTTGATAAATATTCTGCAATAGTTTCTGTTGAGTAGCAGTTTGTTGTGGCTGTCCAAGACCAGGAAAGGTACTTGTGATAGTTGTTGGTTAGTGCTGCTCTTTCTTTGGGGTCCTGATATGTGCTGCTCTTTCTTTGGGGTCCTGGTATGTGCTGCTCTTTCTTTGGGGTCCTGGTATGTGCTGCTCTTTCTTTGGGGTCCTGGTATGTGTTGGTTAGTGATTTTTTTTTTTAAGGTCCTTGTATAGTTGAATATGTTAGGGTTTGTATATTTCCCTTAGTAAATGACAGAAATATGAGCCTCAGAGGCTGAGTGGTTAGTGGGTGCGGGTTCAATTCCCAGAAGAAGTGGATTTTCTTTTGGACGGGGAGGTTCATCCAGCCTCTAAAAATGGGTATCAGAGATTTTTCTGAGAAGTAAAGGCAGCATGGTACCATCCAAATCATCCAAAAATAAGCTACATTCATAGAAAAATATGGTCACTAACACTATATTCCCCGTACATCTAGTAAGGCGTGGAGGGAACCTTTACTTTTTTTTTTCCCTTCAAAAACAATAGCTGAGACTCATTTCCCATATTTTGTTTCAGTAATGTTTCATGATTACTGATGTTAAATGACTGGTGAACTTTCACTGGTCAGTCTGTTTAAAAATTGAGGTCCTTGTGGTTCATGAAATTGAAAGATCTAATCACAAGACACACCTACAAGAAAATGATTCTATTTGTTTCCAGTTTATAGTACTACAAGTTCAACAAAAATATGTAGGAAAGTACTCACTTCACTGGGTTTGGAGGCATCATTTGAACAGCTTTATGTCTTCGGCATTTCTTACAACTATTTTAGATCATTGTTTAAAATACATCTTTCATTTCTGCACTCGTTTGATGTGTAATCTCAGAATCATGGTGCTTGTATATCATTAATTATTTTCTGGTAACTTGTGAGTAACCGTTCAACTTGAACTCATTGACTTCATAAAGTGAGCAGCTTTTTTCTTGATCCTCCCAGTGCCGCTAAACATCGCTTATAGGGTTCATGCTGTTTTTTGCCACCCATCTCTATTCTTGACGAGATGTTTGGTTTTATCTAATGAGTCTATACCTGCCAACTCTGCCTCTCTTATAAATATTCTTTTTAGCAGCTTTCTTGCTAACTTTATATGCCAAGTGCTGACTTTTTCTTAGTGAGACTTGTTAGAGAGCCTTCATGTCACATGTTCAGTCACTATTTTAAGAATGTATAACAGAAGCTTCCAGTTTTCTGTACATGCAGCTTGTTATTGTGCCACAGACTTGTTATCAGCATGTTTCCCCATGCATGGCCAATAAGAGAATTTTGTTTTTTTTTATAAATTAAAACTAAGGCAAACAAAGGTGTAGGGGAAGGGCAAATAAAGAATAGACAATATCAGCTGAAGATTTAGCTTTTTGGGCCATCTCCAAGCTAAATCAGAAATGATGTGATGGCAAGAGAAACAGTTCTACCAGTCTTCTTAGAGAATTTATGAGAGCAAACCTCATCTATATTTCTGTCAAAATGGATACAAATTGTGGTCCTCTAAATAAGTATATGCTTGTCATGTTATGTAATTGATATGTGAGTCTGTGGTTGTCCCCTGCCTGGTGTCTCATGTGAACATTGTTAGGTACAGCAATCAGTTGTGCTGTCCAGGTCAGACATAAGAAAATGTACTAAGTTGAGAAGTGGTATGTCTGTGTCATATAGCAATCTTCACAGCTATCACGACTAGGCTTTATGCAAATGTCTCTCCACAACTTGTGACTGTCACTTACATAGAAATGCTATGTACAAAATGTCAATGGAAGTTTTTTTTATTTCTCACTTCCCCTCCATTCTATATATACCCTGATTGAAATGTTAGTCTCTGTATGTAGATATTTGTGTTTCCAGCTAGCAGTTGCATGACTAATAGTCTAAACCCTTAAACATAAAATACACAATGATAATAGATGTTTATATAGTGTTTACAGACACCACCATTTGTCTGCTGACTGTAAGGGGAAATGACCGAAGGTAAAAGGCAAAGCTTTTATTTGTGTCTATTTATAAATATTTTGAACTCTACAGTTTTGAGAATTAATTTGCTCCCTTTTTTAGTTGTGAAAAATGATATGACAGCAATAAAAATATGAGGCTGAGGCATTTATACATGTATACTTAATGTCCTGGAATATATTGTGACAACTGGCAAAATTGAGGGATGAAGAGATAGAGGGAAGCAAAGAGAAAAGAACCAGACAACTTAAGAGAATGGTTTGGCAGAAGAAGATCAACAGAAATGATAAATTACTGTAGAGATTGAAAGTTGTGGAGAGACATGATCACCTATGCCACAGGCATGGTACTTGAGGATGATGATGATGAATGTCTAACAAGGTAGAAGAAGCCTAGACAAGGAACCAAGCCTACAGAAATGTGAAGTGACTCTTGTTAGAAGACATGGCAGTATGATAATTTATCATCTGAAATGATCTGAGAAGGTGTAATCTAAGGTATGCTGATGATACAGTCTTAATCGTTAAGAGTGAAAATGAGTTACAAGAAATGTTGGACATTATAGTGAAAGAAAGCAAAAATAAAGGACTCAGCCTTAATAGCAAAAAGACAGAGGTAATGGAAACAAAAAAGAAAAAGTCATCACCTCAGTGCAAAATAAAATGTGGAACAATATTAAAACAGGTAAATGAATTTAAATATTTGGGAACTTTGTTAACCTCAGACGGAAGATGTACAAAAGAGGTGAGATGCAGAATGGCTCAGGCGAAAGCAGCTTTCCAAAAAATGAGGAAGATACTATGCAATCCATTTTTGACAATAGAAACAAGAAAAATAGTTCTTAAATATTATGTAGAGTCAGTCTTAACAAATGGATGCGAATCATGGACAATAGGACAACAGGCAAGAGAATCACTGGAGTCTGTAGAAATGTGGTTTTACATAAGAATGTTGAGAGTACCATGGACAGCTAAGAAGAGTAATGAAGATGTTCTGAGAGAGGTCAAAGCAAAAAGAGAGCTAATTTCCAATATTAGGAAGAGACAATCATAATTTTTTTGGCCATGTAATGAGAAGAGAACAACTGGAATATATTGTAACAACTGGAAAAATTGAGGAACGAAGAGATAGAGGAAAGCAAAGAGAAAAAATAACAGACAGCTTAAGAGAATGGCTTGGCAGAAGGTCAACAACAGAAATGATAAATAGCTGCCGAGATCGAAAGTTGTGGAGAGACATGATCACCTACGCCAGTGGGCCCGGTACTTGATAATGATGATGATGATCTGAGAAGATGACTGATTTCAACATAACACTTGTCTGCTTTCAGTGTTTAACAAAATATTTCACAGTCAAGTATAATGCTTTTGTGCCTCCTTCACGATATAAGTTATACAAATGTTACATTTTAAATCTGTATCGAAGGTATCATATGGCAAGATACCACAAATCATGAAGCTTATGTCAAAGGTATCATGTGGTAATGATATATTGAATAATGAACCTCTGTCAGAGGTATACCAAATCATGAAATATGTGTCAAAGGTACAAAGACTCAAAACTTGTCTTAGTGGTATATAGAATCATGAAACCTGCTTCAAAGATATATCAAATAATAATTTGTCTTAATCTGTAAGTATTATCCAAGTCATTATATTCTTAAACATAAAGATTTTGTTATCGTATATTTCTGTTAACGGAGGGATGAAAAGATGACACTGCAACTGTGGAGTCATGGTGCGAACTACCAAATGTTCTTGATGAAGAATGTTCTGTTAGAAGCAGCATAAGACTTAGTTGACTTTATGTTTCAGTACACGAGAAAATGTAATCATTCTAATTTGAAATATCATTTGTTGTGAGGGTTTTATTTGAAGCATTCTAGTTTAGCCTCATTATTTCATGTGTACACGTACATAATATTACTCTACATTATTAGAATGAAACATTCATGCTCATGCATAATTCAACCTACAGAATGTATTGTATGTCATTAACCTTTGACCTGTGAATTATGAATGAAAGAACTATGTACTGCACAACTGCTTTAATATTGTTTGTTGTCCAATTTTATTTGTGTGCATTGTGAAGTGATTACATGCAGTATCATTCTTGCATTAAAGTCAGGGTTATATCAGTTGAAGTACAAATGAAAAAACAACAACAATAACTTCATATCATAATAAATTCTTAAAAACAATTAAACATGAAAAGAGAACTACTAAACACAATTCAAACAAGACAAATGAGATTTTTGGGGCATGTTAAAAGACACAGCAATTTACTAAATGTAATTCTGGAAGGGAATATACAAGGTAAAAGGGGCAGACCAAAACTAACATGGACAAGTAACATCAAAAGATGGACTAGTTAGCCTATGACACCCTGTACTATCAAAGCAAGAGACAGAGCGGAATGGCGCTCCATGGTAGCCAACTTCGATGCTGAGACGGCACTCAATAAATGGATGATGAGTTGTCAAGTAAATGCTGAAGTTACCTGTAATTTCTCTCAAAACTTAACTCTATTAGAATTATTGCTTGTATTATCTGGTAATCTTCTTTCATTTCCTGGCCTTATGTTCAGTATTAGTTGGCAGATAATCCTCGTTGTACATCAGTCCATAAGTGCTCAGATCTCTTTCCTATCAAGACCGGCAGTATGAAGCGATAAATTGGCCCACAAGTCTTCTCATTGATCTCCTGAATCTAGGCAACATCCCTCCGGACTAACATGAAAAACTGATAGTCACACCAGGGCTGCAATTTCACAAACAAAACTCTATCACTTCGCCCTTCATTAAAAGCATAAGGTTGATTTAGGGATATACAAACGTCCATCATAATGATGTAGCAAAGGCTATGCCTTATGTTCAACTTCTTGCCACTCTCAATCATTCATTAAATGTTAGTCTTTTATTTTGGAGGATATAGTGGGTGGACAATGCATGTTCATTAATCAAGTCAACTCAATCCATGCTCATTAATAGAGTCAACTCAATCATTGGCATCACACTGAAATGTGCACAAGACAATGTCACAAACAAGTGAATGCTGAAGAGAGATGTGTCACACCAAAATGTGCACAATGCCACCATGACCACTAACAAGTGAACGCTGAAGAAGTAACCAACTCTCTAAACACCCAGAAACAGAAGTTGAGTGAGTTATGTCAGAAGAATGGATAAAAGCCACACTCCCACACAAACTGCCCATGGTGAATATAGAATGGGAGATAAAAGCAAAATAAGCAGCCTGTGTGTACACCATAACAGACACAAGGATTGAGACAGCCGGAGAAACTTATCAATTAGTAAAAAGGACAGGAGTCAGAGAGAATATAATACTTGAAGAATAGCTGGCACAACATTCAGAAATAGGGTCAAAGACAGAAGATGTTAAAATGTAGGGACAAAAAAGAGATGAGAATTTAAAGCAAATTGTGTTTGTTTATTTTGGTGTTGTCAGACCTGCCACTCAAGTGTTGATAGTGAACCTGGCCCAGCAAAACAAGTTTGTGCAGTGATTATTGAAATCTGGCAACAGCTTGTATCCAGCCTTCTGTAACAGCAACAAAGATTGCGTGCACAAGGTGTGTTAACAGAAAATTATTTATTATTGCAAAGACAAGTGGTGATGACAGAGGGCAGAGTGAATTAGTTTCGTGGGGTAGCTAACTATATCAAATGCTCTATATGCCCTATGATGTATCCATCTGTGAGTCGGAGGCGTCTCCCTGAGTGGATGTGATCTGTTAGCCTAAATATGGCAACCCATCTAGGAGAGGGTCAACTCAGATTATAAACCCACCCACTGTCTAGCTGGTCTACCCGTTCACAGAATAGACTTCAGGAGTAAAGCTGAGGGAAAATCCGGAGATGGAATCCCTAAGACAGTTCAGTGCCGATTTCAACATTGCTCTGGCAACTCCTGTGACTCAGTTGGCACCAAATTGTTCTGGCCCTGTTAGACCTTTGGATAGCACGGCAGTGTAGAGAGAACAAACATGCTGTATGGGCTGGGCTGTGTGGAGAGAAGAGACATGTTGCTTGGGCTCAGCTGCGTAGAGACAAGAAACTTGTTGTATGGGCTGGACTGGGCTGTATGGAGAGAAGAAACATGATGCATGGGCTCAGCTGCGTAGAGAGAAGAAACTTGTTGTATGGGCTGGGCTGGGCTGTATGGAGAGAAGAAACATGATGCATGGGCTCGGCTGCGTAGAGAGAAGAAACTTGTTGTATGGGCTGGGCTGGGCTGTATGGAGAGAAGAAACATGATGCATGGGCTCGGCTGCGTAGAGAGAAGAAACTTGTTGTATGGGCTGGGCTGTATGGAGAGAAGAAACATGATGCATGGGCTCAGCTGCGTAGAGAGAAGAAACTTGTTGTATGGGCTGGGCTGTATGGAGAGAAGAAACATGATGCATGGGCTCGGCTGCGTAGAGAGAAGAAACTTGTTGTATGGGCTGGGCTGGGCTGTATGGAGAGAAGAAACATGATGCATGGGCTCGGCTGCGTAGAGAGAAGAAACTTGTTGTATGGGCTGGGCTGTATGGAGAGAAGAAACATGATGCATGAGCTCGGCTGCGTAGAGAGAAGAAACTTGTTGTATGGGCTGGGCTGTATGGAGAGAAGAAACATGATGCATGAGCTCGGCTGCGTAGAGAGAAGAAACTTGTTGTATGGGCTGGGCTGTATGGAGAGAAGAAACATGATTGAGCTCGGCTGCGTAGAGAGAAGAAACATGTTGCATGAGCTCGGCTGCATAGAGAGAAGAAACATGTTGCATGAGCTCGGCTGCATAGAGAGAAGAAACATGTATGAGCTCGGCTGTGTAGAGAGAAGAAACATGTATGAGCTCGGCTGCATAGAGAGAAGAAACATGTTGCATGGACAACAACTTGTCTCTTATTTTTCTTGTGCCCAAGCTCGCAGCCTGGAGAATAAAAATAACATTCCCTAGAAACTCTATCTATCTATCTATCTATTGACCTTTCGAGCCGTAACCGGCCCATAGGGCGTAGACCAAGATACACCTTCTCCTATATGAATTTTTGTTCTAGCAGTTTTCTTTTAAAGATATTTTATCAAATCTCGCCGTCTGTCTCTGTTCTGTGCAAGCAGTTCTATCTCATTGAGGGAGCCGATTCCTGCTGCTCTTGCCTCTCTCATCAATGTTCTTCTCAGTGTCTCCCTGGGTCTTCCTCTTTTTCTTTTACCTGTTGTTTCCCATATGAGGGCTTGCTTTGCTATTCGATTATTATCTCTTCTCATCACATGTCCAACGTATGACCATCGTCTTTTCTTTATTACTGAAGATATTAGTGGTTGATTGGCGATTTCTCTAATTTCCTCGTTTGTTTTGAATTCGTTCCATTCTATACCAAGTATTTTCCTTAGACATTTATTTTCGAATGCGTTCAACTTTGTTTCTATATCTCTTGTTGTTTTCCAGCTTTCACACGCATACGTAAGGGTTGATAGTACATTTGATTTGAATAGCCTAAGTTTTGTGTTTGTGCTAATGAGTTTTGATTTCCACAACTTTTCAAGGCTTCTGAAAGACATTGCTGCTTTAGCCAGTCTGATTCTAATTTCTTTGCTCGTATCCCCTTCTCGATCAATGTGACTTCCAAGATAGATGAAGTGATCGATCTCTTCTACTGGTTTGTTTTCCATGTATATTTTGTCACTTGTTGGAATTAAACTTTTCATGACTTTAGTCTTTTCATGATTGACCTCAAGCCCAATTTTGTTGACTAGAAACTCTGCACAATCTTTACTCATCCATGACTGTATGTTTGGTGTTGGCATTCAACAGCTTTATATCTCTAGCGGAGTCTTGTGGGACTGAATTTCACTGACTATCACTTTTTTCCTATTTTCACACTGGTAGCTCTGTACTCAGGTGTCCCACACCACACAGGCAGATATTCTCCGACTTCAGAGATACTCTCACATTTTTATCATGGAGAGTAACATTTTGGGTAAATTTTTTCCTATTAATTTTTCCTGGGCAGCGGCCATTTTTTGGCCTGTTCTTTTCAATTTCCAACTGCCAAGGGTTCTTTAACGTGCGCGGGTTCTTAACGTGTAAATATCTTAGTCATTTGACTCATAAGGCTTATTGTGCAATGATCATCGCATTCAATCGCACCCGATTTCTTTAGTAGGTCTATGAATATTGATTTGAGCATGTCGTCTGGTATATATCTGCTGTTGTAGATATCATTCAATATTTTTGTTATTTCTATTCCAAAATCACCCATGGCTCCAATCTCTTCTTTAGTTATATTATCTGGTCCAGGAGCATTTCCTGCTTTCATATTGCTCAAAGCATCTTCCACTTCTTCTCTGAGTATTTCTGGTCCTTCTCCATTATCCTTAAAATTTACTTCTGTTCGTTCATCATTATAAAGATCTTTAATGTATTCTGTCCATCGTTCCTTTATGCTTTCTTGTTCAATAAATAGTTCTACTTCCTTTGATATTAAACATCCAGTTTTTCATTGCGGTTTTCTTCCTGCTAATTCTTCAATTTGTTTGTATATAGCTTTAGCATCTCTTTTTTTGTTGCATTTCAATCTCTTTGCATCTCTCTTCTAGCCATGCTTCTTTTGCTTCATTGCATTTTATTACAATTTCTTTATTTAATCTCTTATACTCATCTTTATTTCTTCTTTTTGTATCCATTAGCTGTAAAATGTCATCTGTCATCCATTTCTTCCTTGAATTTGTCCTCACTGGTGGTATGAACTCTTTTGATGTTTGCTGCATTGATTCTTTTAACATTTCTCACTGTTCATCAATGCTTTGTATCTTCTCTGTTGCATTGTACCTGTTCTGAATTGTGATGTTATATTTGTCTTGTAACCTCTTGTCTGATTTGAGTCAATCTAAATTTAACTTGATGTTAACTGAGTCTTATTTTGCTGTTTTAAATTTTACTTTCGGCTTTCCCATAATTGGTACATGATCACTACCAAACCACTGCCAATTTGCCATCTGACCCTGGGCTAGTTTTCACACACACCAAACTGTCTCTAAATCTGTTGTTTACCATTATGTTGTCGATTTGATTACACACATTGTCTCCTGGGCTTTTCCATGTCCACAGATGACTTGAATGTTGCTTCAATTAGGTGTTTCCTATCATTCAGTTTTGTTCAGACTACCATATTTGTGTTTTTGTCAACTACTGTGCATAAGAGTAAGTAAAATAGAAATATCAAACAGTAAACAAGGTCACTTTGTTATTTGTATCATGATGTATTTTAATTATGAGACAGCAGGAAATTAAATAACAATGATGGAAGTGAAATTAATCAAACAAATCTTGGCATAAAGGAAAGAGACCTCAGAATGCACAGCTGCCAGTGGTGAAGGCAACAGGTTTTGAACACAATTTTGGTGTCAAACATATTTGTACATAATTATAAATGATTCATGGAAACTAAGCTGAGCATATTGTGAAATCTCAACATAAACTTGCCAGATATTCTCTCTTCTACTTCATTACTCAACCACAACACATATCACTGTTCACAAAACCATTGATTTGATACAGACTTTCCTTGTCACTAGATGGGTTAAGGGTACACCATGTAATTATAACTCAGCTTCGTTTATAAAATCAAAAGTTCTGAAGAGAAAGCTACTTCTAATACAAATTTCTTTAAGCTGCATTTTGGATGACCAGCAGGGGGTCATTATGAAATGACATCAATTTGTTCAAATTTCATTTATTTTATCAGATAGCTGACTTCATGAGAGAGTCTGGAATCCTACTCTGATTGAATCTTGATTGCAGAGAGAGAGATTTATTTTATTATTCACAACAATATACGAGCCGCAATAGCTCAGTGGTTAGTGAACTGGACTACAAAGGACAAGGGGTAGAGTTCGATCCCAACCGACGGCTTTCGGGTTCACCCAGCCTTAAATGGGTACCGGATTTTTTTCTGGGAAAGTAAAGCAGCATGGGCGTAATACCGACCACATTACCCCAAAAAAAATCATGTGCTGAAGGTCTGTAAAATATAGGGTCACTAACACCATATATTTCCCTATACGCCACTTGGCGTGACGGGGGTACTTTACTTTTTTACAATAAACCTTAAAAAAAATATGTGATGTCCAAATCGTAAAGGGACATATGCACATCAGAAATCTACTAACATCCGTAATTAATAGCTCAGTACTAACCCTCATCATCATCAAGGACCGGGCCTACTGGCATAGGTGATCATGTCTCTCCACAACTTTCGATCTCAGCAGCCATTTATAATTTCTGTTGTTGACCTTCTGCCAAGTCATTCTCTTAAGCTGTCTTATTTTTTCACTTTGCTTCCCTCTATCTCTTCGTCCCTCAATTTTTCCAGATGTTACAATATATTCCAGTTGTTCTCTTCTGATTACATGGCCAAAAAATGATGATTGTCTCTTCCTAATATTGGAAATTAGCTCTCTTTTTGCTTTGACCTCTCTCAGAACATCTTCATTACTCTTTTTAGCTGTCCATGGTACTCTCAACATTCTTCTGTAAAACCACATTTCTACAGACTCCAGTGATTTTCTTGTCTGTTGTCCTATTGTCCATGATTCGCATCCATATATTAAGACTGGCTCTACATAACATTTAAGAACTCTTTTTCATGTTTCTATTGTCAAAAATGGATTGTATAGTATCTTCCTCATTTTTTGGAAAGCTGCTTTTGACTGAGCCATTCTGCATCTCACCTCTTTTGTACATCTTCCGTCTGAGGTTAAGAAAGTTCCCAAATATTCATTTACCTGTTTTAATATTTTCCACTTGTCTTTATTTTGCACCGAGGTGATGTCTTTTTCTTTGTTGTTACCATTACCTCTGTCTTTTTGCTATTAAGGCTGAGTCCTTTATTTTTGCTTTCTTTCACTATAATGTCCAACATTTCTTGTAACTCATTTTCACTCTTTTAGCGATTAATACTGTATCATCAGCATACCTTAGATTATTTATATTATGACCTCCAATTGTTATTCCAGGCATGTCCCTTATGGATCTTAAAATAATCTCACTATAAATATTAAACAAATCTGGTGACAGCACACAACCTTGTCTAACACCCTGTTTTATTTGTTGAAACATTCCTAATTGGTTTCCAGTTCTTATGGCCGCTGTTTGTTGCCAGTACATGTTCTTTATTATTCTTAGATCTTTGCTGTCTACGTTGATGCCTTCTAAAATTTTGATTATTTGTACTAACTCTACCATCACGAAATGGGACAAAGAGTCAAGTTTACATGACCATAAATCATAAAATAAACATAAAATAAAAGTATGTGACAACCAAATCGTAAAGGGGCATATGCACACCAGAAATGTACTAATATCCATATTAATAACTCAGTACTAAACCTACCATCATGAAACAGGACAAAGAGTCAGGTTTACATGATATGTCATGAAACAGGACAAAGAGTCAAGTTTACATGATATGTCATGAAACAAGACAAAGAGTCAAGTTTACATGATATGTCATGAAACAAGACAAAGAGTCAAGTTTAAATGATATGTCATGAAACAGGACAAAGAGTCAAGTTTACATGATATGTCATGAAACAGGACAAAGAGTCAAGTTTACATGATATGTCATGAAACAGGACAAAGAGTCAAGTTTACATGATATGTCATGAAACAGGACAAAGAGTCAAGTTTACATGATATGTCATGAAACAAGACAAAGAGTCAAGTTTAAATGATATGTCATGAAACAAGACAAAGAGTCAAGTTTAAATGATATGTCATGAAACAGGACAAAGAGTCAAGTTTACATGATATGTCATGAAACAGGACAAAGAGTCAAGTTTAAATGATATGTCATGAAACAGGACAAAGAGTCAAGTTTAAATGATATGTCATGAAACAAGACAAAGAGTCAAGTTTACATGATATGTCATGAAACATAAAATAGTATGAAGCAGCCAAACTAATAGAAAAACAAGATAAGTTTAGCTGCTGCATACCATTCTATGTTTATTTTCTATGTTCTCTGCAGCTACACTCATGGCCCTATATTTAAATCCTAGATTATAGTCCTTATCTGTGGGTCATATTTTCACAATGCCGTCATTCAAAATGACTACCATTTAATCGTTACATCTGGAGTTCCAAAAATAGTATTTTCTGTGAACTTTTGCTACACAGCTGTGTGTTTGCCCAAGCAGAGACACAAGAATCACATGCTGTCATCATTTCATGGGTTACATTCAGTTTATGGCCTGAAAGTCAAACGCATGGCACTGTAGCTACCGGAGATGTTACGGTAACCATCAGTCTATCAATCCAGCCCTATGTTCAGCTCCCTCAGAGCATCATTAGCTGAACATCCCATGTTACAAAGGTTTGTTTGATGTTGGAGGAGATTTCCCCCATCATGAGGGAAAAAAAAAAAATTTCTTGAAAATTGATGACATTTATATTTTTTAAAAAAAAGCCCCCTTTTTAATACTGTAGTACTTTTTACAACACACCTGAAAAAAAAAATCTAACATCAAAGGAAACAGATCTAACACTCAGGGTCACCTGAAGTAGTAAAATAGTCTTTTGTATATTTGATGTTTGTGCAACACTTGAACATTGAAGACAAATATCTCTGTTCACAGTAATCAAGATCCAATAAGAGGAAACTAGTCTTTGTGGTCAAAACTGATGAATAGTTATGAAAAGTGGTCATACAATTAATCACATCCATTTATAGTTTTGCTAAGGCCTACGGGCTGAGAGGGAAATCGGGAAATCACCCAAGAACTGTGACATCTTAAGCTAATCGAGCTATAGATGGATGACATCATTTTACCCGCAACTGCCCCTGCTCCCAAAGCTGAAAACATCACAAACTTTGGGGGATTCCTTTCAGTCCACCGTCATTAATTCTATAGTTGGCTGTGCAATTAACCGACTGCAAGATTTGTATTGTAATGGACACAAATAGCCACTTGAAACATATAGCAACATGTAAACAAATAACAAAAATGATGACTGTGAGTCAAAATAATAAGGGATACCCATCACACCTTGTAGCAAATGGAAAATAACAAGTTAGTTCCCACATTTTCCATGACCATTGATACATTTGTAGATCATGTGGTTGGTATCAAGATAGTAGTTGAGTGCTATCTTTATTTAACACTACTGGTCCACAGGTTTGCACGTCTGACAAGCAGACAAAAATGAACCCATTAAAATCTGCATCTACATCTCATGAGGAAACAACAAATGATTTTTAAAAATAAAAAACCTGGACTGAAACAAGCAATGCTGAAATATGTGTGCTGTATCTTCTTGTGTTACACTTTTATAGAAGTCTGTCAGCTGAAAGAAAGCACTAGTAAGCTTAAGGTTGAAGTGCTGCTATAAAGCTTGCCCAGGTCAAAAGAGCCCCTTCTCTGTTCATGTAGGGCACCTACACAGCAGATGTTCTGTAGTCATTAACCTGTGCCACGGTCACATTGGAAGTCTCTGTTCTTAGAGTATCAAAAAGATGAAGCTACAGTCTGTCATGATCTGTTCTCACTCTAAAATATCTTACTCGCACTTTTTGGCTAAGATAGTAGATATATTTATTTGGTAACTCTGGTAGCTGTTGTTTCACACAAAATCGTGGACTCCTCATAATTAGCACTTGGCAGAGTTGACACACAAAGATCATCAGATATAGAGTTTAGAATTCCTACCCTGTGTGCTGTCTTCAGGCTTGAAAGGACATGATATTGATTTATATATATGTATATATGTATATAGTTTTCTATTTTTCAACTTTTGTTTCTACAGGGTGTTTTTAAAGTTGCAGTGCAGTGAATTTCTACTATCGAAAGAAAAAACGTCACCAGAAATGCGGTTAACTAATGCGTCACACAAATTGTAAAATAAATGGTACTATTCAAATATACTTGACTGCTATCGGCGAGCTTATAATGGGTAATGTTGGTATTAACACAATAAAGTTGTGCCTAAAGCATATGTTGAAAATTTCCACCACGGGCCTCAAGACATGTCGCGATTCGTCTTTCCATATTTGCGAAAACCTTCAGAATAATGTCTGGTGATATTTGTTTAATCTTGTCTACTATTTCAGTCTTTAGGTCATTAATTGTCTGCGGATTATTTTCATAAACTTTCCCCTTCAATGCCCCCCACAGATAATAATCTGGGGGTGCTAGATCTGGTGAACGAGCAGGCCAGATTCCACGTGAAATAATGCGATTTGCAAATATGCTTTCTAAATAATTGAGTGTTGTTGTGGCTGTGTGTGCTGTTGCCCCATCCTGCTGAAACCAGGATTCCATAATTTCCCGTTCTGTAAGGTGTGGTATGAACGTTTCCAGAATTAAAGTACGGTAACGTTCTGCATTTATTGTTTCATTAAAAAATATAGGTCCTATTATCCGCATACGACTTATAGCGCACCACACTCCGACTTTTTGATCGTAAAGCGGCACTTGATGAAATTCATGGGGGTTTTCACTGCTCCACAGCCGATTGTTCTGACTGTTCACATAACCGGATAAATGAAACCAGGCAACATCAGAGAAAAAAGTGACGTCAAGGATGGCAGCGCCATGTTCATAAATAAAATTCTGAAACCACATGCAGTAATTTAAACGGGATTCATAATCTCTTTCTTGGAGTTGAGACACTTCAGTTAATTTGTATGGACGATAGTGTAGTTCACTTCTTAAAACCTTGTGAACAGAACTCTTAGATATTTGCACCTGTTGAGACAAGTGGTTTAAAGATGCATTTGGACTCATTGTAATTCTGTCTTGGAGTTCCATAATTTGGTCTTGTGAAATTGAAGGTCTTCCAGATCGGTATGCATCTACCACACTACCGGTTTCACGAAACTTTTTGATCAATTTTGTAACAGAATTTCGGTGAGGGACTTGTGAGTCTGGAAATTTCCTCACGAATTGTCTAATGACCTCATCCGTATATTTACCGCCATTACGAAAGACATGCTCAACCAGAAATACCCTGTTTTCAATCGTCAACACCATTTCCTTCAAGCAATGAGACAGTGAAAGTAGCGTAGTGCCCGTCCTTTACGTAAATAAAACCTTAAAGGAAGCAGCAGTTTGTTCATAAATGTGGTTTACAAAATTGTGGTACGTAGATGATGATTACGTCATTTACTGAATATTAGAAATATTCACTGCACTGCGACTTTAAAAACACCCTGTATATATAGAGCAACAAAATACCCATGGTGAAGATCATACTAGGGTGAAGGTTTAATAGAGTCAGATAAATTATTTCAGCAACAGAGTGATCTCCCCTTAGTTGACATCACAACAAAACTACAGTGGTTCTCAAATACTGTTGAAAGTCATAAATTAGATTACTTCTCAATTCAGGTGCTATTATTTTTGTTTATTGATTAAGCGTGGACATTTAGTTGATGTAACTGTTTATGTCCAAGTGTGCTTCCCTGATGAAATATGCCCTCATTTTAGATGAGTGCTAATTAATTTGTGATCATTAGGGCATGCATACTTGGAGCAAATATCAGTGATAGGGTGATACGATATAACAGAGAGTCACTATCTCTAAGTCGTAAGTCTTTTGTGGCAATGTGAGTTGCGCGCCCCCCCAAGTCAATCTTTAATGCTGAGATGGCACTAGATGATAATGAACGATATTGTAAAATCTGCTGCAAATGGACACCACGATTGTGAACAAGCTAGGAAACATAGGACTTGACCCTGGCACTGTTTCACTTGTTTCTAGAACTAGGAGCCTTCTAATGATAGATTGAGAACCATCATATAAAGTGCACTCAAGGGGACACAACATTTTCCAACTTGTTCAGAACTTTAATAATTTATCCGATTAAACTTGACCGTTACCCATTTTAGATAGAAAGATAGAAGACAAACAAGCAATAGAATGTAGTAATACAGAAGCTTAGCACTAACAGATGTTTATCCTGCTGGAATGACAAAGTTGGAGATAAAGCAAGCCTTCAATGTGGAGATTACCTGAAGCAGGAGATAGCACAAGCAATAATAAAACCAGAAAGCGTGGATTTGTTGAAGACCAAAGTACAAATTGTATATTTGTACTGAAAACCAAAGTACAAATTGTATATTTGTGCTGACAGAATGCATATAATTTACAGTAGATTCTTCCAGTCCACTTTACATGTTCCAATTTCCCACTTTAGTCTTAATTAATCTTCATACACCAGTCTTCTCCAAACTTTCACACCCTAATCAAAACTCTCCCAGCCTACCATATTCCAAACTCTCCCAGCCTACCATATTTTAAACTCTCCCAGCCAACTTTAATCTAAACTCTACAGCCAACCATAATCTAAACTCTCCCAGCCAACTCTAATCTAAACTCTACAGCCAACCATAATCTAAACTCTCCCAGCCAACTCTAATCTAAACTCTACAGCCAACCATAATCTAAACTCTCCCAGTCAACCCTATTCTAAACTCTCACAGCCTACCATAATCTAAACTCTCCCAGCCTACAATAATTTCAACTCTCATTTTATCCCAATCAAAACATTCCTAACCTACCATAATCTAAACCCTCACTCTACTCTAATCTAAGTTCTTCCATTCTAATCTAAACTTGTCCTAAGCCCTCCTACTTAATCAACTCTCAAATCTCTTCACCACTAATCTAATAAACATCTCTCCACCCATAATCTAATAAACATCTCTTCACCCATAATCTAATAAACATCTCTCCACCCATAATCTAATAAACATCTCTCCACCCATAATCTAATAAACATCTCTTCACCCATAATCTAATAAACATCTCTCTACCATTAATCAAATAAACATCTCTTCACCCATAATCTAATAAACATCTCTTCACCACTAATCTAATAAACATCTCTTCACCCATAATCTAATAAACATCTCTTCACCACTAATCTAATAAACATCTCTCTACCACTAATCTAATAAACATCTCTTCACCCATAATCTAATAAACATCTCTCCACCACTAATCTAATAAACATCTCCACCACTACTAATCTAATAAACATCTCTCCACCACTAATCTAATAAACATCTCCACCACTAATCTAATAAACATCTCCCTACCACTAATCTAATAAACATCTCTCTACCACTAATCTAATAAACATCTCTTCACCCATAATCTAATAAACATCTCTCCACCACTAATCTAATAAACATCTCTCTACCACTAATCTAATAAACATCTCTCTACCACTAATCTAATAAACATCTCTCCACCACTAATCTAATAAACATCTCCACCACTACTAATCTAATAAACATCTCTCCACCACTAATCTAATAAACATCTCTCTACCACTAATCTAATAAACATCTCTCCACCACTAATCTAATAAACATCTCTCTACCACTAATCTAATAAACATCTCCACCACTACTAATCTAATAAACATCTCTCCACCACTAATCTAATAAACATCTCTCTACCACTAATCTAATAAACATCTCTCCACCACTACTAATCTAATAAACATCTCTCTACCACTAATCTAATAAACATCTCCACCACTACTAATCTAATAAACATCTCCACCACTACTAATCTAATAAACATCTCTCCACCACTACTAATCTAATAAACATCTCTCCACCACTAATCTAATAAACATCTCTCTACCACTAATCTAATAAACATCTCTCTACCATTAATCAAATAAACATCTCTTCACCCATAATCTAATAAACATCTCTCCACCACTAATCTAATAAACATCTCTCTACCACTAATCTAATAAACATCTCCACCACTACTAATCTAATAAACATCTCTCCACCACTAATCTAATAAACATCTCTCTACCACTAATCTAATAAACATCTCTTCACCACTAATCAAATAAACATCTCTTCACCACTAATCTAATAAACATCTCTCTACCACTAATCTAATAAACATCTCTCTACCACTAATCTAATAAACATCTCTTCACCACTAATCAAATAAACATCTCTTCACCACTAATCTAATAAACATCTCTCTACCATTCATCTAATAAACATCTCTTCACCACTAATCACATAAACATCTCTTCACCACTAATCTAATATACATCTCTCCACCACTAATCACATAAACATCTCTTCACCACTAATCTAATAAACATCTCTCTACCATTCATCAAATAAACATCTCTCCACCACTAATCTAATAAACATCTCTCTACCATTCATCAAATAAACATCTCTTCACCATTAATCTAATAAACAAAGTCCCAAAAATTCATCCCTTATTCATCTCAGGATGTCCTCTCTGAGCCAAAACCTTAATAGTACATCTTTCCTTGGTCCACTTTGATGTCCATATAAGGCCATCCCGATGCACGCTTGATGTTCATTGCTCCATTAGGTGGCACAACTCTATGGACATATCAAAGCAAGAACAAATAAATCATAACATTTTAATCACAGATTTATGAGTATAAAGCTTAAAGTTGATGTACTATTACTGCAGCTACATAGCATATGTAGGCACAACTTTAAACTTGTAATTAAATTAATGAACAACATATTTTATTTCTTCATTCCATTGTTTTGTTCAATAATTCACATTAAATGAATTGAACTTCCGGTCAATACGGTGGATAGGCAACTGGAACCGTTGAGGGTCTGAAAAGTGTTCATTGTTTCAGTTTCCTCATATTCCAAGTTCGGCTTAATGCCGGAGCTAATGTGTTTAGTGCTCTGTGAATACTGTGAGCTGTGTTTTTCATCTAGATCGTGTTTCGATATTCCGATTGCTTACAATGATTGATGATATTGTATGACAAAGGACAGCTCGGTTGCATTCACTTTTGGTGCAGCTACGTCTTATGTCTTTTGGCATGTGCTGTGGCTGATATGATGGGGACTGCAGCTGCTTTTCTTTGTTTGGATCATTCAATGAGATAAGATGTTCATTCAGATGATTCCACTGCCACGGGCGGTTGAGCAATTATGGATTTTAATTTGTTTGCAGTGATACCGGGGCCTTCGACTACAACTACAATTATTTGACAAAAAACATGAATGCATGGATTATCTATATTTAAAGTAGCTTCTCATTGAGATTGATGTTTCTGCTACTTTGATGCATGTGAGATAGCATGATTAACAATTCAGATGTTTTGTAAGAGAAGAATCATAGGAGATGGAGTTGATAAATAAAGAACGTCACACCAAGTGGTATTTACAGAATATGATGTTAGTGACCATAATTTTTACAGACCTTTGTCACATGATTTTTGGGATAATGTGGTCAGTATTATGCCCGTGCTGCTTTACTTTCCCAGAAAAAATCTGGTACCCATTTAAGTCTGGGTGAATCTGGGCGCCATCGATCAGGAGATCGAACCCGACCTCTAGTCCTTTGTAGTCCAGTTCACTAACCACTGAGCTACAGCGGATGGAGTTGATGAAAGAAAGCAAAAACTTGCTAGATGCTAAGCTTCTCCAAGCGTGCTATAATGGTAATATTAATTAATTTTCCTCTCATGTCGAAGACTGTAAATAGGGACGATGTCATGTTCTCCATGATTGATGTTCTGCTGCTAGTTCTTGGTTGTTTCTTAGTCACATGGGTAGGTCTTCCCTATTAACTGTTCTGCATGGCAATTCTCTTGGTCTACTTTGTTTTCTTTCACCAGATGGTTTTCAAGTGAATGCCTGACAGGAAAGTCCTTCTTCATTCATTCTCAGCACATGACTAATGTATCTTCAACATCTTCTTCTTATAAAGCTTGACATGTAATCTTGTTTTGATTCGTCTCTTATCTGTTCATTTTAAATGTTTTCTTTCCAGCTTATATTTGAGATCCTACAAAGAGATTTCTTTTCAGAGGCATTTAATTTCCTATATAAAGTAGATCTCCAACTTTTAAATCCGTATGTTAGTACTGATATCATACGGGAGTTGAACAGTTTAAGTTTTGTTCATTTACTGAGAACTTTGATTCTCCAACAGTTCACTTCTATACGGATCAGAAACTTGGACTACCTATGCAGGGTAAGAGAAAAGGTTAAAACAGCTTTCATGTGCGTTGCCTTCGAAATATTATGAACATCAAATGGCAGGACAAAGTAACCAACTCTAAAGTCTTATGAGCCAAAATCTCATCAATCATGCAACACGTAGAGTTGTAGACTAAGGTGGCTGAGTCATGTAAGAAAAATACAAACATTTGTATTCCCAAACAAATATTGTATGGTGAACTTATGGACGGTAAGAGACCAAAGGACAAACCAGTGCTAGGATATAAAGATGTTTGCAGGGCTTCCGTGAGTGAGTGCCTCTAACAAAGAAAAATACAGAGGTTCTGGCAGCAGATCGTAGCACATGGAGAATAAAAATAAAAATCAGTACAGCATTATTCAAGGCAGGGGTGATATCAAACTCAGAAGACAAAAGGCACAGGAGAAAGAAGATGAGACCAGGCATTACAAATACATCTTGTTCATTCTGCGGTCAGATCTGTCTATCCAATATTGACAGATTCAGCCATGAGTGAAGCTGTTCAGCAAAACTACATCCAGCATTAGACACAAATATTTTACCAAACTACTGACTTATCATGATGGCTTGCTACCAACCGTCTGTCAAGATGTCAAAGGCCATATATATGATTCTCCAGATGTTCATCAATTTATTGAAAGCATCTGATGCTAGTGTGATGTGTGTCATAATTTCTGATGTTATGTCTCCATCTCTGGACACTTTGCTGCCCAGGTAGATAAAATTACAGTGGTAATATTAATGGCACATTTCTGTCTCTGGCCTTTATTCTATCTTCAGCCTCCTCTTATTAGTCTTTTAACCATCCATGGACCTTCAACATTTCTCTATATCTAAAGGCAGGTAGGCAGCAAGAGAGACCCCACTCTGTCTCCTTGTGTGATCCTAGAACAGACAAACTTGCCTCAATGTGAGTATGGCCCAAAAAGCCCTGATGTGTTGGGCCAAAAGCCATAAATATCATAGACCAGACAAATAATATATGCTCATTGTGCATACTTTTCTGGGCCTGTGGGAAAGCACAGTCCTCAGTTGTCAATCAACATATTAATTGTTTTTGGTTTAAAGCTCCAGTTTGTAGTTGAAACTTGATAGGTTCTGAATCTCTACAGGAATTACTATGATGAACTTTTTCTGCTACTCCATTTTGGTTAATCCAGACATGAATTTGTACCTGACTTATGGCAAAAGGTTGAATCTCTACTAGAGCTATAGAGAACATGCTGTTTACAAAAAAGATATAATTATTAGAGTGTCATGAGTGTCTACAAGAATGTCCACAATATTATTTTGAAAGCACAGAAAGATGCAGAGATTTGAACCTCTTTCCTGGTGGTAAGAGTGTCATGTTTCTTTAACCCATCATTACGGTGAGGGGTCTGTCCATCATTTAGGATGCCACAAAAGACACCTAAAGAAAATAACAATGGGAGTGCCACTCTTCTCATGTAAAGCAGAATGTCTAAATAAAAATGAGAATTTTGCCAAGCAATGGGAATAAACAGACCTTGTGTAAAGTAAACATCTAAAACAAGCAATGAGAATAAACAGACCTTGTGTAAAGTAAACATCTAAAACAAGCAATGAGAATAAACAGACCTTGTGTAAACTAAACATCTAAAACAAGCAATGAGAATAAACAGACCTTGTGTAAACTAAACATCTAAAACAAGCAATGAGAATAAACAGACCTTGTGTAAACTAAACATCTAAAACAAGCAATGAGAATAAACAGACCTTGTGTAAACTAAACATCTAAAACAAGCAATGGAAATAAACAGACCTTGTGTAAACTAAACATCTAAAACAAGCAATGAGAATAAACAGACCTTGTGTAAACTAAACATCTAACAAAAACATTCAGAGACAAACGTGCCTGACAGCAACAGAGCAGGAAGCGGTCAGAGAGTCCTAGCTGACGGCTTGTGCCAGGACTGGTGAACCAGAACCATCCACACCCTACTCAACCTCTTTGCAGTGCCTCTGGAAACAGACTAATCATTCTAGACTGGCCAAGCCAGTAGGGATATGTTGGGCCGAAAGGCACAAGTAAACTACAACACAGTGCATCTAGCCCCCTCTTTTAAGGACAGAAGACGAAGATGTCTATCTATTCCTTTGAAAGTTGTCAAGTGAACTCCAGAAAGAAAACAAAAACATTCACATGAGAGCAAACAACAAAGAAGAATACCCAGAGGTGCAAAAACTGGATTTTCTCCTTGATATTAAGCCTGAAAAGCCCAAATTTTGTAGGATGCAAAAACAAACATTGCTGCAAGTCCATATTATTATCTAGTACATTCTTTAATGGTTAGCAGAACTCGCAACATAACAGACCCTCTTGCGCCCAGCACCTTTCAGCAATTATGAATTGGTTTGTCTATTTTATTATGCTGGTTATAAATACTTAACCTGTCTTCTCACTTTCCATGACATCTCAACAAATTTCTCCATGAAAAATTTCTGCAATCTCACAACTACGACTTCAGAAACATCATCCAACAAAAGTTTGTTAAATTACTTGAGTACATACACCTTGACCCTCTGTTTGATGCCTACTTTCTCAAATAAATTGCTAATAGCTGGTGCATAAACACTACTAGAAGTACCAACCTTCACAACAGGAGCAGGGGACCTCGGTAGCCTAGTTGGAAAAACCACCAGACTGAGCTATCGACGTTCGATTCCCACTTGAAGCAGTGTAAGTTGTACTTCTGGTTGGAAAAAAAAAATATACTCCCATGGTTGATCCAGCCGCTGGCAGAAATGGGTACCAGGTAGTACTCTGGGAAGGTGATGAATATCCCACAGTACTACCCTGGTACCCATTTCAAGAGTATCCCACCATCTATGGTGGGACCTTACTGTCTAGAGACTGCTGTCTTATCTCTAGACCACCCAGTCCCCATGATGGACATCAATTTGTATTTGACAAGGGTCCTATTACTCCAACTTGAAATTTAAAGTGGTTTTCAGTTGCTTTTATCACATCAAACGTTGTCCCTAAATCATTTTGTTGAAGAGCTCACAACTTTTAAACTTGTCTGCCTCACCTCTTCCCTGCCCAAAATGCTCACATGAACCAAGAAGTAGTGGACCAGCTCTTCCAGCCATGAGTTCCTCTCATTCTACATTTCATCTCTAAAATTACAGCCTTTTAGGATGTGTTTCAACAGACATCAGGGTGGTCAATGAGTGACTTCACTATGCCAGTTTGTCTACTTCATGACTGCAATCAAAAACCACATTTATTTTATCCTCCTGATCCAGCCCTCATTTGAGCATAGCTCTTCAACATGAAGCCATAGCACCAACACAAATTTTTTTGGTTTTAGTTGTGATATGTTTGTATAATGAATGTTTCTGATTTTGGAGATGAAGATATTTCTGCTTCAAGTCAGTACAAGGATGTGAGACCCAGTTTGATGTGAGACTGTTTCCCTTGGAGAGTTACACCATGGACACATTGAAGCAAAATTAGATTTTGTACAAAATAAAAGTTGGTTATCATCATTGCACTCCGATCATGTCCATAGGTGCTCAGATCCTCTCCTCAGCATAACCTGCAGCGTTCAGCAACTGACGACTCCAGCTCTGCGTTGATTGATAAGTCCTCCTATGTGACCACTATTTCTCTCGTTTCTGGATGTACCCATCATACTCTCATCTGAAGGACTGATGTGGACTCATAGCTGACAAAGTTATGTGTGGTTCCTGTATCTTCCCATGGAGGGCATTAATGACTTCTACCTGATTAATTTTTTTACTGTCTTCGACGACAGCACAGTTAAACAACCTGTCTGCGCTTTCATTTCCCCATACTCCCACATGTCCGGGGACATAGACAAAGGTAAATCTACATATCGATGACTTCTTCAAAGACTCGACTCACTGCGTGTATACAGAGCTCGACTCTAATTTTCTTATCATGCTCATCATTGCCCATTTACTCAGCCACTCCTTGTTATTACTTCTAATACTTGTCTTGCTGTCTGTAGTGTTTTGACCTGTTGTACCAGCACTCTGATTTTTGTTTAAAGTGTAAGTTCTTAATAAAATATGCCCAAGTATCCACTCTAAAGTAAGTCTGATGTCTTTATGTCCAAGTATCCACTCTAAAGTAAGTTTGATGCCAGTAGGTCCAAGTATCCACTCTAAAGTAAGTCTGATGCCAGTATGCCCAAGTATCCACTTTAATGTAAGTCTGATGTTTTTATGACCAAGTATCCACTCCAACGTAAGTCTGATGCCAGTATGCCCAAGTATCCACTCTAATGTAAGTCTGGTGTCTTTATGCCCAAGTATCCACTCTATTGTAAGTCTGATGCCAGTGTGCCCAAGTATCCACTCTAATGTAAGTCTATTGTCTTTATGCCCAAGTATCCACTCTAATGTAAGTCTGATGTCTTTATGCCCAAGTATCCACTCTAATGTAAGTCTGATGTCTTTATGCCCAATTATCCACTCTAATGTAAGTCTGATGTCTTTATGCCCAATTATCCACTCTAATGTAAGTCTGATGTCTTTATGCCCAATTATCCACTCTAATGTAAGTCTATTGGCTTTATGCCCAAGTATCCACTCTAATATAAGTCTGATGTCATTGTGCCCAAGTATCCACTCTAAAGTCTGATGTCTTTATGCCCAAGTATCCACTCTAATGTAAGTCTGATGTCAGTAGGTCCAAGTATCCTCTCTAATGTAAGTCTGATATCATTATGCCCAAGTATCCACTCTAATGTAAGTCTGATGTCAGTAGGTCCAAGTATCCTCTCTAATGTAAGTCTGATATCATTATGCCCAAGTATCCACTCTAATGTAAGTCTGATGTCCTTAGGTCCATATATCCACTATAATGTAAGTCTGATGTCAGTAGGTCCAAGTATCCACTCTAATGTAAGTCTGATGTCTTTATGCCCAAGTATCCTCTCTAATGTAAGTCTGATATCATTATGCCCAAGTATCCACTCTAATGTAAGTCTGATGTCCTTAGGTCCATATATCCACTATAATGTAAGTCTGCTGTCAGTAGGTCCAAGTATCCACTCTAATGTAAGTCTGATGTCTTTATGCCCAAGTATCCTCTCTAATGTAAGTCTGATGTCTTTATGCCCAAGTATCCACTCTAATGTAAGTCTGATGTCAGTAAGTCCAAGTATCCTCTCTAATGTAAGTCTGATGTCTTTATGCCCAAGTATCCACTCTAATGTAAGTCTGATGCCAGTATGCCCAAGTATCCACTCTAATGTAAGTCTGATATCTTTATGCTCAAGTATCCACTCTAAAGTAAGTCTGATGCCAGTAGGTCCAAGTATCCACTCTAATGTAAGCCTGATGTCATTATGCCCAAGTAAGTAAGTCTGATGTCCGTAGGTCCATATATTCACTCTAATGTAAGTCTGATGTCATTATGCCCAAGTATCCACTCTAATGTAAGTCTGATGTCATTATGCCCAAGTATCCACTCTAAAGTAAGTCAGATGTCCGTAGGTCCATATATTCACCCTAATGTAAGTCTGACAGCATGGGTATAAATGAATGAGACTTTACAAAAAGACTGACATTGGACTGGAGGCAAGGCACCTCACAGCACCAGAGCTGAAAGCTGTCAGCGACCCACAGCTGATGGCTTGCACCAGGATTGGTGAATCAGAACCTTCCAGACCCTACTCCACCTCTTCACAGTGTCTCTAGACTACCCTGTCTAGTAAGGCCACATGACCAAGGATTTAAGAGGAAAGACAACTCAGTAGTAAAAAATAACATGCTAAAGTTGGATATGGTGGGCAGAAAGGCACAAATATCACAGCTTTACTGCAAACCACAACACTACGTATACACACCACATAACGTCCTTTTAAGGGTAGATGACAGAGAAGCGTATTCCTTTAGTTATCAGGCAAACGTAAGCAAGCAGTATGTTAGGCTTTCAGTTTTAATTTATTTAGTGATAGCTTTACACATTTACTGTAGGTGAACTAAATGTTGATTTCTCTCTGGATTGGTGCTTGAAGATATTTGATCGGTGATGTATTGATGCTCATAATGGCCTCTGGTTTGCAGTTTATACAGAAGTTGCCACAGAAATATTTGTACTTAATAACTTGCACTTATCATTCCTTTAAAAGCTGGGTTATCTATACTGATGTGTACCCCCATTTATCTTGGTAAGACCAGATGGTTTCTTGTGCCAGAGATTAAAAAAACAGGGTCAGATGATTTCTTTTATAAATTTGGTATTTATTTCTGGACATGTACATTTGTAATGCAGTGGAGATTTTCTCTATTCTGTGGTATTTTCCTTTTCCCTGTAGGTCTATTTCTATATCTAGGACTGATTTTGGATTTTGTTTCAGTCTCTAACAAGGGTGCCATTTGTTACAAGTTTTTCAATTTGGGTAACTAGTGTCAAACCTCTTGTATCTTAATCTCCACCACCATTGACTCCCTCTCCAGCTGTAGAGGCTCTATGTTAGTGTCTACTTCACAAATGGCTTTGGGAGCAGATTTCACACCTCCAATGCTAAAATATTTATATATTTTTTAAAAGAACCTCTTGCATAGTTCTGCTGCTGATTGCTTGCAATGCAGGTATATTATGTCAACACACACATATATTGTGTTCAAGACAGTTGACTGACACAAGCCACTGAAGATACAAGATATCTGCAACAGAACTGGAAGATGACAGTGACTCATAGCTTGAAGGCTTGTGCTAGGTTCAGTGATCCACCCAGAAACAGAATAACAAATCTAGGGAATCCAGTACTGAAACATGCAGTACTGAAGTTGAATGTATACAAGTGTCACAGATCTACTGCCAACCTAAACACAACACATTTATGCCCACTTGACATTCTTTTGAGGACAGATGACAAAATGGACAAATCATTTAGTAGATCATCGGGTGAACACCAGAAAGAAAGAAAAAGAAGGAACAATTTTTGCAAGCCAATGATTCCAGCAAGTTTGACCACAAATATTAGAATATTTGGTATAAACTTCACTTGCCATGTTTCCTCTGACCTGCATGGATTACAATATTTCACTGACATGACCTACAATATTTCATGGATATAACCTACAATTTTTCACGGACATGACCTACAATCTTTCACGGACATGACCTACAATATTTCACTGATATGACCTACTTGGTTGACTCGAACAAGCTGAAGATCTGAAACACCTAAACAAGCTGTTCCTAACCTAACATAGAGTTATCTGTTCTTTACCGTTTAATTAAGCTGGGACAATTTAGAATTAATTTCAATAACAATGAAAGAAATTATAATAAAGGAACTATCATAGTAAAATTATTGTTTTTGTTCTGAACTAATTAATACCAAAGGACAGATTTCAGCAAATACGCTTCAGCCTTTGTATTCCGAAACAAATATTGTATGGTGAATTTAGGGGATGGAAAGATACCAAAGGGAGATAAGTGCTAGGATATAAAGATGTTTGCAGGGCTTCCGTGAGTGAGTGCCTCTAACAAAGAAAAATACAGAGGTTCTGGCTGCAGATCGTAGCACATGGAGAACAAAAATAAAAATCAGTACAGCAAGGCTGTATTCAAGGCAGGGGTGATATCAAATTCAGAAGACAAAAGGCACAGGAGAAAGAAGATGAGACCAGGCATTACAAATACATCTTGTTCATTCTGCGGTCAGATCTGTCTATCCAATATTGACAGATTCAGCCATGAGTGAAGCTGTTCAGCAAAACTACATCCAGCATTAGACACAAATATTTTACCAAACTACTGACTTATCATGATTGCTTGCTACCAACCGTCTGTCAAGATGTCAAAGACCATATACATATATCAAAATGTTTCTGCTTTCATTTGTATGAAGTCAAACAAAATGAGCAGTTTCCTTTACTAGTAAAACCACAGTGTGGAAAGCCTAAACAGGGACAGATAAGACACCTGGAATGTCAGGACAAGGTGACTGGGAGAAGAAGTGAAATGCTGAAACAAACAAGACGACTTTGTGGAGAAAATTACTGGCTGTACGTGATGATGATTAAACAAAAGTGGGAACACAGCTCGCAGTGTAACATAAATATTCAGTTTAATATTTCCTTGAACAAATAGTGCACAATCAATTTGCATTTCCAATGCATCACTCAACAATAATGATAAATTATGTTACTCGTCAGTTTGTAAATTAACATGTTACTAATAAATGCTATCAGTGGCTTCGTAACAATTGCAACTAATCATACAAGGACAGTGTTACAACTAGATATTTGTAAATAAAATTTTAGTTGTTGGTCTAGTACAAGAACTCAGATTTCTCAAATTATAAGTATTTTGTCACCTTTAGAAAAAAAGATACTTCTGTATGCCTAGTAATACTAAAAGTATCTCTGCATTGTTTCTAATGTCTACAAATATACATTAGTTTAGTTTTTTATAGTTGAAATGGTGGATCCTTTAGGGAAGCAGGTAACGAGCTGTTCAAATAAACAGGGAAACTACATTCAACGTCACTGCAGTCACGGATAGGGATAAAAAAAAAAGTTGAACAACTTCTTAGTCCACATCACAATTTTCAAAATAGCGTCAGCAGCAAGTTGGCTACTGCACACACACAGGCAGCCAGTTGGTTACTGCACACACACAGGCAGCCAGTTGGTTACTGCACTCACATAGGCAGCCAGTTGGTTACTGCACTCACATAGGCAGCCAGTTGGTTACTGCACTCGTATAGGCAGCCAGTTGGTTACTGCACTCGTATAGGCAGCCAGTTGGTTACTGCACACACATAGGCAGCCAGGCATTATACCGACCACATCACCTATAAATGTGAAGATAGTCTCAGTGGTTAGTGAACTGGACTACAAAGGACAAGAGGTAGGGTTCGATCCCAACCGACAGCTTCCGGGTTCACCCAGCCTTAAATGAGTACCAGATTTTTTTCTAGGAAAGTAAAGTGGCACGGGCGTAATACCGACCACATTACACCAAAAACATGTGCTGAATGTCTCTAAAATATATGGTCACTAACACCATATTCCCTATACGCCACTTGGCGTGATGGGGGCTCTTTACTTATTACTTACATAATGAGCTGAAGGACACTACACATGAGGATGACACAACCAAGTTTTATTTTTAAATTGAGAGAAGAAAACAAAGATGAAGCATAACACTCAGAATTCTAGATCAGATGGTGATAATTCTGACACTAAAAACTCAATGACTAAAAAACTAGACAGAAATTAAAATGATAACTAAACAAGCAATAGACCATGGGAATGTACCCTATTAAGATTAACAGAACAGTAGGAGAGAAGTGGACTTACAAAAAGATATGCCAGGCTTCCAAGATTAAAAAACACTTTAGGATACCAATATATTGATTGTAATACTCGAGGTTATATGGTAAGAACAATTACAATGTCCTGTCCATACTCTTTCTTTGATTAAATGCTCTTGACTGAACCAGTAGATGTAAAATTTTGAAAAGGTATGGCGAGGCAAGTTTATACAGATAATCACGTCACGATATCTAGAAAACATTTCAATGGGACATTTATGCTTTAAATTGCAAAAGCCAAAATGACAGACAAATGAAGAAGCAATGAATGACTAAGGAAAAGAAACAAAGAAATTTGCAAGAAATGATAACCAGTTGTAGTAAGTTATTTTTTAAATGGAGAAATTGCTGAAATGTTGAATATTCATGAATTTACTTCAGCAAATCATAAAACTCCAGTTTCCTGTGCTCAGAATGGAACAAGTTCTGACCAACTGCAGAATACTAGCCACACATCTATAATATATTCAAAAGCTTATATACCAACACACATATTTAAAGAAATAGATTACATTTTTTACACAATTTAGCCCTAAGTGTTGTCAAGAAAAAATGAATCTGATTTTGCAAATTGATCCAAATCAAAATGATATAAACAAGAACAAGTACTCTAAGTAGCTTTCGTGTACTTTGAAATTACATGAGAGAGAGTTATGACCTGTGTCACATATTTCAATTTTAGGTGACTAAATTTGTCAAATGACCACAAATTTTCTCTCCTGCTAAAATCAAATGAGTAATGAAAGAAGATTGTTTTACTCAAATCAGCTGTTAATAGTATTTGTATGATTGCTGATTCAGCCTTTCAGGTTTTTAATTGTATCTTGTTATAATTTGTCATGTACCCAACCCTTGATCAAGATCCACTCATACACACACAAAAAATGCATAATTTTTTTTAAAAACTTGCACTGAAGAAATTAATTTTATTAACAGGTAGAATAATGTCAAATGAAAGGAGCAAAAAAGGTAAAAAGCAGCAATTTCCGGTTTCTACTGCACACACAACACACGTAGTGCACCTCGAATCACATTCTCCGCCAGCAAACTCTTACAGTGTCGGACAAGTCAGTTGGTGCTACTGTGGCATGTTATACCTTATTGTTCCAGAAGTTGGAGTGCTGGAGATATTTGGAGTCTGCATGGCAGCCTTCTCTGCTTCTGAGGCATTGCTGTCTGCTTTTAGTACTGAGTTGCACTTCCAGTTGTCAAGGTAGTTGGCTGTAGGCAGATAAGAGTTCATGATTACATAAAGAAGCAATGAACTTGGAAGTCAGCTTCAGAATTAACTGAGCCAATGAATGTGAATATTAACATCAGAAGTGACTAACCCAAGAATGTGAATGTTAACATCAGAAGTAACTGAGCCAAGAATGGGAATGGTAACATCAAAATTAACTGAGCCAGTGAATGTTAACATAAGAAGTAACTGAGCCATGAATGTGAATGTTAACATCAGAAGTAACTGAGCCAAGAATGTGAATGTTAACATCAGAAGTAACTGAGCCAAGAATGTGAATGTTAACATCAGAAGTAACTGAGCCAAGAATGTGAATGTTAACATCAGAAGTAACTGAGCCAAGAATGTGAATGTTAACATCAGAAGTAACTGAGCCAAGAATGTGAATGTTAACATCAGAAGTAACTGAGCCAAGAATGTGAATGTTAACATCAGAAGTAACTAAGCCAAGAATGTGAATGTTAACATCAGAAGTAACTAAACCAATAATGTGAATGTTAACATCAGAAGTAACTAAGCCAAGAATGTGAATGTTAACATCAGAAGTAACTGAGCCAAGAATGTGAATGTTAACATCAGAAGTAACTAACCCAAGACAGTGAATGTTAACATCAGAAGTAACTAAGCCAAGAATGTGAATGTTAACATCAGAAGTAACTAAGCCAAGAATGTGAATGTTAACATCAGAAGTAACTAAACCAATAATGTGAATGTTAACATCAGAAGTAACTAAGCCAAGAATGTGAATGTTAACATCAGAAGTAACTGAGCCAAGAATGTGAATGTTAACATCAGAAGTAACTAAACCAAGAATGTGAATGTTAACATCAGAAGTAACTGAGTAATGAACCTGGGTGTCAATTTTAGAGTTAACTAGCAATAAACTTGGATGTCAACATTCATCATCATCATGAAGTCAAAACTGTTTCCAACTTCTTCTATCCCCAATACAACAATTGACCAATATCTGAAATGAAAATAATTGTTCAAAAGAAAGTGTAAAATGTGTCTTGTTAAATGGCTCAGAACTATGGGAGACAAATGATCATATGCAGATCATATGTTAGGTAGAGTAGCAGTTCTTAGCAGAAATGACAAACTGAAATGAGCATCTGATGTAATGACGGCTGTACATGAAAAAAAAAGACATTGTGAAATCAGAGAACTAAGTATAAAAATAGGCAGCTGAATTATGTGAAGCTGGGAGCCTGTAATGTATATTTATTGTTGTGTTAACTTTCAAATCTCTTTTGTTTATAAGCTACATACAATTGTGGACTTCAGAAAATACTTCACTCTATTAGTTCTGTGAACCTTTCAAAGTCTATTGCAAAGATAACATGTTTGCTATAGGCCTCCAGAACATCTACACGCTGCTGGCTTGGCTACTTACACCGTATGAAAGATGGCCACATAACAAAAGAAATACTTTATGGACAACAAGCAAATGGCAAAAGAACTAAGGGGCGCCCAAAACTTCAATTTGTAGATGTGTTTAACTTGATATGAAGACTCAATACAAACCCTGCAGACAGCAATCTTTGGAAACACACTCTAAAGCTCCAACTCAAGCAAGAAGCAGTCTGATGATCAGAGGTCACAGAGATGGGATTTCTCTGAAGAATGCTGAAATTTCCTAGGACAGCTAAAAAGACCAACAAAGAAATTCTCAAAGAGGCCAACACAAAAAGGGAGCTCCTAAGAAGAAACGATCAACATTTTTTTAGGGCACATCATAAGAAGAGGGAAGTTGGAATACTTGGTTACAACTGGCAAAATAGAGGGAAAGAGAGATTGCGCATGACAAAGAGAGAAGATACTAGATAGCTTGGTGTCATGGCACTGTCAACAACAGTATTGATACGATGCACTATGGATAGAAAATTGTGGAAAGACAAGATCACCTACAACAACCGGAATGCACATGATGATGATAGTGGTGTGGATGGAGATAAAACCACAGGCCACCTGTGCACCAAAGACTGTCTCATTCGAATGTGCAACCTAAATGGTTAAGCATCTTTTTTGGTGTTTGGCAGCTTTCACCTCAGGCAAATTCCCTATAGACTAGGAACTGAATTTTTAGTGTTGATCTACTTTTCCCTGGCAGCCATGTGCACAGAGGTCCCTCATCGCACAGGTAGATGAATCTACCTTCAGATGTGCTCATATTATTTCCAAAGACGAATAATTGACGTTTCAGGTTGGGCCTCGCAGCTAAGGCCAAGGGTGGTTGCCGCAGAGAGAAATCACAAATAAAAATCCCAAACGATGCAACTGGGATTTGAACTCACAACCTCTCTGTCTCAACACCGCGTCTTGACACAAGACAAACCAGTCCCCCGGTTTAAGTTTTCTGATGCACATGTGTGCATTGACAGGGTATTACCGCTGGGACAGACAATTTGTGGCAAAAATTTGTTCTGAACGCAATGATTAAGTTAAGAGTGAAAAACGTGTTGAGCATTGAGAGACCAAATGTGAGTGTGACTTACATAAAGCCAAGCACAAAGATGTGCATTACAAACCACAATCTGAATTGAACTCCATTATACACTGATGGCCTGTAACCAAGTTTTTTAAAATATACTAATCAAATGTACTAATAGTCCATCTGTAATCCAATGAGAGTCTAACCTTTCCACAATCTCACACATCCATCATCACCAGAAGAGGCCAAAACAGTCCCTGTTATGTTCCATGACACACGCCAAACCTGTGAAAAGATTTTGTATGTGAATTTTATATTTAATAAATTAAAAGTAAAGTTTTACACATAAAAAAATTGTGTGCAAAATTGTACATAAATAACAGTTAAGTAAAGTTTTATAGGAATCAATTATAAATTTTTTAATTAAGTTAAAAAAAAATTGTAAGTAAAATTCTGTCATAATTAGCAATCATTTTGGAAATTATCCTGGGGTTTGTGCTGCAATGTAAGTGCACTTTGTTGAGATCTCCAAATGCTATCAAGCAAGAGGCTGGAGATGCTAACGGACACTGTTAAAGTCTATTGATAATGGCTTTAATTAAATACATAAAGAACACAAAAATGCTACTATATACTATACTATTAACATTGCTGTACTTACCACTGATTCATGGTCATCAAAATTTCCAACCTGGCGTATCTCAAACTTGCTAAGACCTGCTGTGCTGTTTGGACCTTCTTTCCTGAGAAACAAAATAGTCCATTCTAAAGCATGTCCAGGAAGCCTTTTTTTTAAAATCATGATTGTAAGTATTTTCCTGAGGCACTTGTTTTGTAAAGCACAAAGGTTGGTTCTTTTGAAATCGAGTGCCCCAGGAAGTACTTGGTATATCAGGGAATGAACTTAACATAAATGCACAAATAGGGAAAAAAAATCAGAACGGACACATATATATGCTCATCCTGTGTCATGTTGTTGTCCTTACCACTCCATCATGAAAAAGGAGACAGAGTCAAGTTTCTATGATCACAAGACTTGAATGGTGAAGAAAGAGAAATCCATTAATGGTTTCTAAAAGATGAATATTGCTTCTGAGGCCTTTGTTGAGAAAGTTGAACATGACAATTCCTCATCACTATGAATAACCAAATGCCAAGATGGTCAGGTCACACACTATTCTAGTCTCATACCATCGGTCAGGGAAATTATAAGAGGAGGAAGTCTGAGAAAAAACCTGGAATGACAGGATGAGAAAATGGTTCAGTTTTGACTTTGTAGCAGGATGAGAAATTGGATGGGTTTTGACTTTGTGATAGGATACAAAAATGGTTGAGTTTTGACTTTGTGGTAGGATACAAAAATGGTTGAGTTTTGACTTTGTGATAGGATACAAAAATGGTTGAGTTTTGACTTTGTGATAGGATACAAAAATGGTTGAGTTTTGACTTTGTGGTAGGATACAAAAATGGTTGAGTTTTGACTTTGTGATAGGATACAAAAATGGTTGAGTTTTGACTTTGTGGTAGGATAAAAAAATGGTTGAGTTTGACTTTGTGATGGGATACAAAAATGGTTGAGTTTTGACTTTGTGGTAGGATAAAAAAATGGTTGAGTTTTGACTTTGTGGTAGGATAAAAAAATGGTTGAGTTTTGACTTTGTGGTAGGATAAAAAAATGGTTGAGTTTTTACTTTGTGATAGGATGAAAAAATGGTTGAGTTTTTACTTTGTGATAGGATAAAAAAAATGGTTGAGTTTTTACTTTGTGATAGGATGAAAAAATGGTTGAGTTTTTACTTTGTGATAGGATGAAAAAATGGTTGAGTTTTTACTTTGTGATAGGATAAAAAAAATGGTTGAGTTTTTACTTTGTGATAGGATGAAAAAATGGTTGAGTTTTTACTTTGTGACAGGATGAAAAAATGGTTGAGTTTTTACTTTGTGACAGGATGAAAAAATGGTTGAGTTTTTACTTTGTGATAGGATAAAAAAAATGGTTGAGTTTTTACTTTGTGATAGGATAAAAAAAATGGTTGAGTTTTTACTTTGTGATAGGATAAAAAAAATGGTTGAGTTTTTACTTTGTGATAGGATAAAAAAAATGGTTGAGTTTTTACTTTGTGATAGGATAAAAAAAATGGTTGAGTTTTTACTTTGTGATAGGATAAAAAAATGGTTGAGTTTTTACTTTGTGACAGGATGAAAAAATGGTTGAGTTTTTACTTTGTGACAGGATGAAAAAATGGTTGAGTTTTGACTTTGCGAGGACATTGATGTTACTGAATGAGAACAGTTGATAAGAGAGCACCAAGTCATGGGACAGCTGTGACACTCTCACACAAAATAAACCATGAAACCGTATACTCCCTCATGTTGCGCTGAAGCCCAATGTGTTGGCTCAAAAGATGCAAATATCATAGTTCTGCAAGGCACAACATATCCACGCCACTTTACATCCTTTTAAAGGTGGATGACAAATAGGTCTATTTCTTTAGTTATGAGGTGAACATAAGGAAATACTTTCATTTAAAATGCTTGTCTCAATTTACTCTCTGAGCTTCCAAACAAAAAATCTAATGGTTTGCTCACATTTCAGTTTAGCTTAGTCAACAGGTCATCCTCAGTGCATATCAAACGAGTCCATAAGAACTCAAATCTCTTCTGAAGAATATCCCTCAATATGTAGCGACTAACAACACCTGTGTGTTGTGTTGGTTGACAAGTCTTCTTTGGATTCCTGTGTAGTGCTCTCGTCTGGCATCACCCACCTTGACATGATATTTGTGAAGTCGGTTCATTCCTGAGGATTCAGGGTCATTTTTTTAGTTGTTTTTTTTTTCCATTCAGCATTTCTGAGGGCATTCAGAATATCCAAGAGGTCCATTGCCCTTCCACACTCAACATCAGCCAAACTGGCAAGTCTGTTGGCATGTTGATTACCTCTTATACCCGTGTCCTGGCATGAAAATGACACATAACACTAGACAGCATATACCAGATGGAATTAATACTCAAAACTAATTGGAAAAAAAATGAGCGAAGGGAGGCAAACCAAGAATACAATGAAATATCAGACATGACAGTAAACACCACACATAACGTTCTTTGTTTGGGAGATGAGTTAGTAATTCGGATGGTTCCACTGGCACGGGCGGTTGAGCAATTATTGATTTTAATTCGTTTGCAGTGATACCGGGGCCTTCCATAACCAAATAACCATACATAAGACTTGCTACACAGAAGTGACCCAAACACAAGCCACCTTAATTTGAAAGACAACAAAGATGGAAGAAAGTGTTTCACACTTTTTATATGAAAAAGGGGGCAAAAACACCCAAAAATAGAATAGCAGAGAGTGTTCTCAGTGAGAGTAAGTGTCCCTTGACATACAGTAGGTGGATGTCCTCCAGCTTCAAAGATACTCTTATTTTATCATCAACAATATTGTTTGGATAGATTGTTTTCTAACAATTTTGCCCAAAGAGCTGTCATTTGGCCTCCACTTTTAGACTTTTACTTGGCACACATTCTTTAACATGCACACTGGACCTATTGTTTTTCTCAGTTATTCAAGAGAGCTAAATATAGAATCTCATTGCCCAGAGACTGTGGGAGAGCAGCAAAGAAACCACTGACTCAAAAGGAAAATATTCCCACTGATTTAAACCTAAGACTTTCTTGTACAGAGGCAGACTCCTTACCTGTAGACCACTTAGAATCCCAACTGAAGAAATGAGATACAAGACTGCTACGAGTAATTAAGTCTGAAAAAGATCACCTCTACTATAAATATATAGAGTGTGAGATACAATGTTCATACAAAAATAATCACTAACACTAATTTAAATAATTAAAAAAAAAAAAAACAAGTATTTCACACACAAAAATCATCATTAAATTTTTATTCTTTTACATTCGGCAAGCAACAACTCCACTGTCTGTCTTTACAAGGAACCTTATTTGCTTGACTTGACTAGTCTTTTACCGGGGGCACTATGAGAAGGTGGAGTAATATTTTGATCAGCTGTTGTCACTGATCGTGACAGTCAGCTTTGAGTTGTATACCACTGAGTTGCTGATGGGAATCTTCTAATAAATTATAAATTATTTTTTAAAAATTGTGACTGAAGTTTATGCACACACAAAAAGAACCTAAAAAATGATAAAACCAAGGTAATTACAAATAAAGCCATACACACAATATAGTACCTGACATTTTTAAGGGACAGGATTGTCAAATCACGAGCAGCAATGGCCAACAAATGATAAGTCCTGCCCAAGTTGGGAGCAAACCTCACATCATGTACAGGCTCTGTCACCATAAATATTGTCTCTACTTTCTGCCATTTTCTACAAAACAAAACAGGATTATCCCACTGAAATAAATGTTTTTGAAAAATATATTTCAAATTTTTTTTTTAAAGTAAAGCTTCCCTCCCTGCCTTGCTAGGCGTAAGGGGAATACGGTGTTAGTGATCAGATTTTTCTATGACCACGAGACACATTTTTGGGTGATGTGGTTGGGTCATGACAGGCTGCCTTTATTTCCAAGAAAGATTTCTGGTTCTCATTTTTAGAGACTGAGTGAATCCCAGAGCCAACACTTCTGTGGATCAAACTCAAGACATTTCTGATCAGCAAACAAGCACACTAACCAATCAGCCACCAAGGCTCCAATTTCAACAGCCAAAAGAAAATTGGATATATAATTATGTGTGCAGACTGCCAGAGACTTCTATAGTCCGTTCAGAATCGTTTGCCGAGATGTTATGATTTATAATTCAAAAAGTTCTTGATGATTTCACATGATTTTTGGCATACGGTGTTAAAATGTCCATGTCACGAGAACATATGTGTTACTCGATGTCTAGCTATAACGGTTTTCTTAAAGCGGCGAATTCCTTTCATCTTTGCCCATGTAACTATTATTTTGACCCTAATCAAAATGTTTTACAGTAATCTAGTGCAACGATGACCCATAGGCGTGTCCATAAAATTTTACTGGGTGGCAAGTATACAAATTTTAAATTATATATAGAACTTTTGTTCGTAGAGTCAATTTGATATAGTTCCATGCTCTTGGTGTGAGTTTCCCAAATGTTGTCGCTGCCTTTCAAATACGTACATTTAGTTCCTCATCTAAGGAAAGTGTGGCTGTAATAGTGGATCCAAGATAGCTGAACTTCTGTACTGACTCAAGCAGGCTTCCATTCAAAGTAATGGTTGTTGGTTTGCTTATAACATATTTTTGATTGCTTGGGTGGTCTTGAACAATAAACTGTTTAACAAATCAACTAGGAAATTTTGCAAATCAAACTATTTATCTGTAGACTTAATCAGAGTAATGATCATTCAGAATCAGACGAGTCAAATAGGTCGATTACTGCTTTCGGCTGAACAAACAACAAACCATTCTTTTTCAAATATTCCTCTTCTTGTCGTAACACATGATCCTCACATTTTACCCAGTAGTCTTTATTTATATTTGATAGAGCCTGATTTGTAAGTGTCTCAACATCGCATAATTTGAAAGTTTTATTTGTATATGCTACGTGTCCTTTAACTTTTGCCCAAACTAGTTCTGTAGGATTTAAGTGTGCATGATATGGAGGTAGTCTCAAACATCTATGGCCATGTTCTTGAATTAACTTGTCTATTTTAAATATCTTTGTACGTTGTGTCTGTTTTACAAGGCTAAGCAATTCGGGTTTCAAGTAGCTGTCGTTAACTTGTATGTGTTCTTTTATGAGCCACGTTTTGATTGCATCTTTTGTACTTGATGATGTTGGGATTCTATCTTCTACGTTAACTACGTTATGGTATGAAGCATTGTCCATTATCAGACAAGAAGGTCGATCTAATATTGGAAGGATACTTTTCTCGATCCAGTCTTTAAATATGTGCCCATTCATTTCGGAGTGGTAGTCTCTATTGTCAATGGATTTTGAAATGAAAACGAGATGAGCATTCTGCAACAACCCATTATGTCTGCTACCTGCATGTGCAACTATCAAACGTTGCCCTTTACTGCTTGGTACTGATCTTTTAATACTTCCATCTGCTAACTGCCATTCCTTTTCATTTGTATGATGAGCGTTGATCCAAGTTTCATCTAAATAAACAATATCATAATCATTTTCGCGCATTTCCTTCACTTCACGTAAATACTTGCTTCTAAGAGCTACTAGATGTGGCTTCTCACAAATAATGTTTTTTCCACCAGCATACTTTCTAAAGGTGAAGCCTGCACTTCTTAATATTTTCCATAATGAAGTTTTTGATATTTCAATGTCGTTGTTAGTTTTCAGCCAAAGCTTCAACTTTCTAAGTGTCACTTCTTCGTTTATATCAAACATTCGACAGATTTCTCTTTTTACTAGGTCCTTATCAAAACTGTCTAACGTTTCTTTCCTTCCTTGCTTTCTTGCATTTGTTGGCAATAAATATCCGCTTCCTTTAACTATTCGATCAAATGAACGTTTACACAAACCTAAAATATGCATTGTTCTCTTCTCAGGGTTTGATAAAGAACAATAAAGATGTCCCTTTTTACGCTCTCTGCAGAAGTATTGATAAATCTTTATAGCAATGTTATGCTCAGTAAAATATTTTGCCTTTATATTCATTCTCACATAGACTTGCAGAAGATAATATGGATAGTGCCGCCTCCTTTCTGTAAATATTGAGATTTGCCTCTGAATTATGACTCGAACTCGAGTCTACGGCCGTGATTTTGACGTCACATAATTTCCGGTTTCGGCTAAAATGTCATTTTGTGCTAAACGGGAAATTTCATATGTAACATTTCTTTATAAAAATTTATAGTGGAAACATAACTATTTTAGGACGGTGCGCATTCAGCCGTGAAGGTCATGCCTATATGTTAAAGAATCAGCTGTGAGATGTAAGCATCTACATAATCCCGCCGGTGTTTATAATATCGATTAACTTTTTTTAATATAGGTTAAATAAGGCATCTTTGAAACTGGATCACATTTCTTTGATAAAAAAATATTTTTATAGCGACATTAGTATTCTAAACCTAACTTCAAAAGATCAATGCAAATGAACAATAAGTTTTTGAAAAAAATAAATTAATGTCTAGGCAAACGAATCTGAACGGACTATAGAAGCGTATCTACATAGTGCTTAATTGTGGGTGTTGTTCGTTATGTGTATTTGCAAACATGAATTCAATTGGTTACAATTAGTGTGGCCGTATTTCTCAATGATTTTGTCAACATGGTACACCTTTTTCTTATTCGTATTCTTCACAAGTTGTAACAATTCGGGTTTTAAATATGTGTCGTCAAATTTGACATTTTCATTCGCAAGCCATGTCCTAATTTGCTCTTTTATATTTGATGCAGTAGGCACTTTGTCCCATCTTGAATTCCCTAAGGAAGTGCTGATATAGTAAAACAGTAACCTTTTGCATAGTTATAAATTTGCATTTCAAACTCATTGTAATTTAGATATAAATGTTGGTATTTAAAGTCAACAAATTGTCTACTGAGTCTTCACAAAATTAATAAAGATACGCCTTCCCTTCGGTAATTAATGCCCAGGCCGTGGTGCGTCATGTCGTTCAATAACAATTCAGTTTTGTGCACGGGATTTTCCTGAACTTAGTGTTTCTGCAATAGCCAAACTATTTTACGTGAACGACCGCACCAAATTAATGTATATATCCTAAAATGGTGTCAAATTCGAACAGGGTGAATTTAATATAGCCTAAAGAAGAAAACTTTTAAACTAGATCAAATTTCTCAGAGCAAAAAATATTTCTATAACGACATCAATATTATAAGATTACATGCAAAAGTTGAAAGCAAAATAACAAACGGTTATCACGTAAAGCTAATTCAAGTGTGGTTATGAATTTCTGAACGGACTATAGTTATAGATCCAGTTGCCTGAACGGACGACGCCCTTTGGCCCATCAGAAAGTTAAAAACATGAGCATTACAATTTAATTCCTCAATATGTGCTTTAAGGTGAAGTAAAACTTTCCCTAATTATCTGATCATTCATCTTTATAAGATCACTTTGAATATTACTAATTTCTCATAGTTTAATAAAAGACTCACAAAGTTTCTCAGTGACCACATTTAAAACTTCTAATGCCAATATGATTGTCTTGATCTGCAAGGCATGTATTTTATGCAACAGAATACACAGATCAACAAAACAAATCTAGACCTACTAGCTGCCTGAAAAAATGTAATCTGTTCTCAGACAGTTTGTTAAAGAATACTGTTATGTAGTTAGCAATGACTGATGAATATAATTTCATGGCATTTATAGTCTATTACAATGTCAAATATTTCTTGTAAGTCTGCACAAACCATCTCATGAAATCTATAAAATGAATCAGACATTTCCAATACCGCCCTAACTCTAAACAGATTTACAAACAGAAAATACAAAATAATAAGTAAACAGACAAAACTCAAGCTGCACATTTTTGAAGCATAGCACCAAACAGTTACTATTGAAGATTGATACTTTGTCTGTTTCCAGCCATCTGTGTGGACGTAAAAAAGCTATATGTACTTGTCATGTTCCACTGCAGAAGCTAACTGAGAGTATTACACAACAGGCCCCTTTTTGGAATCCCAGGGGAAGAGACAAAAGAGGAAGACCAAAATATTCTTGAAGTTAGTTAGTTAGTTAGTCGAAAGATCATCCTCCTTGCACAAGGGGCATACCCATAAGTGCTCCGATTTCCTTTCGAGTAAATTCACAAGTGTGTGACGGCTGATCGTGCCGGTTCGCAGTTGGTTAACCATACACCTCTGGCGTCCTGAAAAATGTTCGCTCTTAGCTGTGCCAAGCCTTACGCGACTATGCGTTAGTCTCGCCATTCTTGAAGTAGACAGGTGTAAGCAGAGATGATGATGGGGAAGACATGGAATGATCTTAAAAGAATGACAAACAGAACAGTTTGGAAAGTGTTTGTTGAAGACCACTTTTGTTCCCCAGGGAGTTGAAAGGTAGAAGAAGACTTGTCATGTTCAGTAATTTAAAAAGTTTTATAAAAAAAAAAAAAAAAAAATCATGCACAATGAAAACAGTCAAACACAAAGAAGATATTTTAAAAATTATTAATAAAGTGGACATCACAACTGATGAAAGTGTTTTGAACTAGTTCATTCACAAGAATGTTAGAGCTATGTCCCAATGTCTAAGGATGCTCATAGATAATAGTGTTCTATAATGTCATGACTACCAAAATTGAGTTAGTCACAGAGAGGCACTGCTATCAGCAAAAATGCCCAAGAACATGTTAACTGGTGTGAGCTGCAGGCATCTATAGCAGTGGTGGCCCAATTAAGGTTGACCCAGGGCCGGATTATAGTTAAGGCCAGGAGGCTTTAAGAACATTGTCAAAAATGACATTATGTGATTTTGTAATAAATAATAATGCTTGCACTCTTATCACCTGTCACTGACAGAAAAGCAACTTTGCAGTGCCAACTATAAACAAAGCCTTTGATTATTATCAATAGTTTTTTTCCTCCGACTGCAATTTTGGCTTTTATTTACAGATATTTAATACAGTAGTTTCTGTAAACACTTCAAGGACCAAGAAAAATAGACTGGTGAGCTGGATCTGCCCTGCCTGCCGCCATTTGGCCACCATTGGTCTATAGCTAGAACACTCACCATGAACAAGATACAAATAATGATGATGCTGCAGATGTGATGGGCATGTGTTAAATGTAGAAGCTTTGATGCTAAGACCAGAGACCAATCATTCATTGTATAAGTTGAAAAGGGCACCTGAGGGATAGATTATGAATTATAATCTAAGAGTCTATGATGATGTTATGGATCCAGCTGCATGTAAGCTGATGGCCTTCAGCCCAAAGACATGTAATGATATCTGCTGATATTTATGAGTTGTTCTGTACAAGGTGTTCCATTTATCAGATCTTTGAGGAAGAAGAGTCACTGTGATGTCAGTGAGCTTTGAACAGCCAAACAGGTGATGTGATAGTCTGTGATAAACTTCAGCATGTATCCGTTAATGAGGTTCAGCCCCTGTCCTAAGTGTAGAGAGCTAACATTACACAACTTACCTGGATGTCTCGCTGTACTCATAAATCTGAACCTTCCCACCAGCAGACTGGTTGGGATCATCACTTCCCACTGCAATCATTGGAGGGTGTGTTCTGTAGATGATCATAAGCCCACATACACATATGTATATTTCATCACTTGATTCAATTATAAAGATTCAAGTTTTACGCAGATACAAAAATTCCTGTTTATATATCATAAACTGAATATACATCACACACACACACACACACACTGCTAATATACTCCTTTTCTGATGAGCACAGGAAAGGAAGAGTCTCTCAACATGTACAGGTTTCCTTGTTCAACTCTTATGAGCCTACAGTCTATGAATGTCATCACCATCAGGTAAATGAACCACAATACCCTCGACAGCACAAGGGAGCTAACTTAAGTCATATGATAATGTCATAATTCTTTGGTTTAAAAAATAGTGGGACAGGAAAGCCATATGTATCCTCTACAACGCAACACTGACAGCACCAGATGGGACATAATGGGCTGACAGAACCAAAGCTACACAGAATACAGAAACTAAGAAAAATAATAATACTAAGCCTCCAACAAACAGGTGGGTTCATTAACTCTTTCAGTATGGAAGGCTTTTGTCAATGCAACGGAGATTTCAGAGACAAAATTTTTGATGGACCTTATGGTTTTAAAACATCAATCTACATGTTTTATATTTATCTAACACATAACATATTATATATGAATTTTAGATAATTGAACAAGGAATCAGATTTCATCAATACCAAGATGATACAAAACATGTAAAAAGAAATATTGGAGATAAACGACCAACAAACAAAAAATTGAAGCATCAAATTAAAACCACAATTGACCACTTACCATCATACAGATCTGGTAATCCAATATAAATTATTTTGTGAAAAAAACAAATATCAATATGTTTCTAAGCAGCCATGAAAGTTTGGTTGATGTAGCATAACAATAACTGATATTTTGTCATCCACAATCACAACAAGCGACAAAAATGAAATTTAAACTTTGGGGGGGGGGGGGGGGGGGGGGGGGGGGGGGGGGGGGGATCACCACGTACACAATACAGACATTTGTGTTTGACTACACACACGATAATCACTATATACACAATATTTATACTTTTTTCCAATTACACAAAAAACACTTTCGCCATTTATTGTCCATGAAATGCCTTGAAGCATGCATTTGAATGAAGATGTGGTCTAAAGGAATGTATTCTTCATCACCGTCAATATTCAACAAGAGACTCTCATTTCCTCTACTAAAAAAATCAATATCTGGATCATCACCATTGGTCATCAATGGTCATCACCATTGTTGTTATCAAAACTTACAGTGTCTGAACTATCATCGGAATCATCAAGAAAAATTCATTGACAAGCTTCTTCAGCCGTCATCAATTGACTTTTAGCATTACAATCACGGCTACTGGAGGCCATTTCCATCAGCTGATTTTTGTTTACAATTTTTGTATGATAAACACTAAATCCAAATGAAAAAAATCACACGTTAGAGTACGTCTTTCCACATGAACCTCGTGGGGAAGAAGGAAGGCACTCTCCAGTGAAGGAATCTATATAAAATAGCCAATCTAAAATATGGGAATACAGTTTGTCACGAAACAAATTGAGTTTGGCGCACTATGTGGCTGAACGTACGCAACCGAAATGGAAATGGCACACCCTGCGGCAGAACGTATGGAAAGAGTTAAGGTATATGATGGCAATTGCATTAAGGAAACATCATAATGAGAACAATTATTGCCAAACTTACTAACTAAATAGCTCAACAACAAGTTACTGATGTTTATGGGCAGCAAATGGATGATATGCTATTTGCAAATCAGTTGATTGTGAGTCTTCAAGTAAAGGTAGAACCTTTTTCTTTTCTCATCATCATTGAGTGCCATCTCCACATCGAAGGTTATGGAGTGTCATTCCACTCTTGTCTCTTGCTTTGATATTTCAGGTTGTCATAGGCTGACTTGCCCATCTTTTGATGTTACTCGTCCATGTTAGTCTTGGTCAGCCTCTTTTACCTTGTATTTTCCCTTCCAAGATTACTTTTAGTAGGCTGCTGTGTCTTTTTAACATGCCCAAAAATCTCTTTACTAAAGTTATGAAAACCAACAGACGACAAAATATACATGGAAAACAAACCAGTGGAAGAGATCGATCACTTTCATCTATCTTGGAAGTTACATTGTTCGAGAAGGGGATACAAGCAAAGAAATTAGAATCAGAATAGCTAAAGCAGCAATGTCTTTCAGAAGCCTTGAAAAGTTGTAGAAATCAGCTCATCAGCACAAACAAAAAAACTATTCAAATCAAATTGACTATCAACCCTTATGTATGCGTGTGAAAGCTGGAAAACAACAAGAGATATAGAAACAAAGCTGAACGCATTTGAAAATAAATGTCTAAGGAAAATATTTGGGATAGCGTGGAATGAATTCAAAACAAACGAGGAAATTAGAGAAATCACCAATCAACCACTAATACCTTCAGTAATAAAGAAAAGATAATGGTCATATGTTGGACATGTGATGAGAAGAGATAATAACTGAATAGCAAAGCAAGCCCTCATATGGGAAACAACAGGCAAGAGAAAAAAGGAAGACCCAGAGAGACATGAGAAGATGAGAGAGGCAAGAGCAGCAGGAATCGGCTCCTCAATGAGATAGAGCTGCTTGCACAGAACAGAGACAAATGGCGAGATTTGATAAAATATCTTTAAAAGAATTGAAAACTGCTAGAACAAAAATTCAGATAAGAGAGAGAGTATCTTGGTCTACGCCATATGGGCCGGCTACAGCTCGAAAGGTCAATAGATAGAAAAATCTCATTTATCTTGTTTGAATTGTGTTTAGTAGGTTCTCTTTTCATTTTAGTTTTTTTAAGACTTCATTATTTGTTTTCTTTCTTTCATCCAACTCTTCCCATTCTTCTATAAATCACCATTTCAAAGGCTCAAATTTGTTGTTGTTTTCTTGTCTATGTCCATGTTTTTGCACCATGCATGAATTTGATGAGAAGATATAACACTTTGCTATTCTTAGTTTTAGCCCTGGTGTTATTTGTCTTGATGTAACTGTTTCCAGGTCTATTACGTTTTCTTTCTGTTGGGAGCAAAATAAAAAGCCCTAACACAAACACTACAATGTGACTATACTACGCATGTGGAGTTTAATCCATAGCAACATAGGAATCATTCAGCAAGCCCAAAAATTTGAAAAAATTCCACAGAAATAATAAAAAAGTAAAGGTGTATCCATAGCAATGCACATGGCAGAGGACTGAGATCTTTTTTAACCTGCAAGTAAATCAGTTACAGCACGTCGGGGGGAGGTGGTCAGTGCTCTCATTTTTATCTTCTCTACTCTAGCTCTTCATATCAGACATCCCTTACTTGATAGATAGACTAACATGAACTTAACCTTTTTTTTTTTTGTTGGTTCTCTTCTTTAGAATTAGTAACTCACTCATTACAGAGGATTGTCACAAGATTCATTTAATCTTTTGTGTCTTTTCAAGGGGAGATAAAATACAAATGCTTCTTCCATTATAATAATGATATACATTCAAAGTGATTAGAAGAAGCTGTTATCTTAAAAAAAAAAAACTTGTGGTTAAAAAGAATATTTAGATTATTATTTATAATTATTATTTATATTAATAGAATATTTCAGCCCCTGAAACTCAGATTGCCAATCTTTGTCGTTAGAAGCACTGACTATTACAATTTAATTTGTACATAAATATTGACTTTAACTAAACATTTTAGGTTTTTATTTGTGCTGTCACAAATTGAAACCACTTCCATAAAGAACAAATGTTAAGAATGAGGGGAATGTACTAGACTCATGACATCATCCATAAATGATGGAACATTTCCAAGAATAGAACTAAAATGGCACTTTAAGATGAAAACAGATGTGACTAAAACTGAAGTTTTTTTTTACTGAGATCACAATGAACAGACATCTTTTAGATACATTTAAAGTATTGAAACACCTGGTTTTACTTGTAAAACAGTATCAACTACAGCACCTCTTATTAAACTAAAAACAGCATGGAGAGACACATCTAAAGTAGCTGGTGTAATCCCTAATTACTAGATGACTCCAATTAGAGCAAATATATAACTGAAGTTGATCCTGCTAATTAGCAGCAAGAAATTCCAGGAAGCAAGAAGATGACATCCACCCTCATTTATGCTTGTGAATTATAGGGAATAATTACAACAAATTCAAGAACTTGAAATAATATGCTTTCACAAAATGTGGTTATAATAAATATAAAATAAAAACATTTAAAAACATTCATAGTCAATATAGTGTAAAAAATAGCACCAAATTGCAGCTGTTACCTGGCTGTGTTCCAAGATAGACAACTAAGGCTAAGGTTACAGTTAAACTCAAATTGAAGCTGCCAGTTACTCAAATTCATTACATCAACTGCCTCATAGATTCTTACAACACCATCAGCAGAAGAAGTGGCCTATTTCAGGGACAAAAAAAAAGTACAATTTAAAATCAACAAAAAAATTTTAATGACAGCTTCTCTCCACTTTTGATTCATAAACTCTTCACAAACCATTGTTGGCAAAATTTGAATTATACAAGACACATAGTTAGGGTTAGTCGAAGACCCCGGTATCACTGCAAACAAATTAAAATCCATAATTGCTCAACCGCCTGTACCAATTGAATCATCTGAATTAAAACTAATCTCATTGAAGGATCCAAACAAAGAAAGGCAGCTGCAGTCCCCATCATAGCAGCTACAGCACACGCCAAAAGACATATGGCCAAGTGGCACCGAAAGTGAACGCAGCCAAACTGTTCTTCATCATCAAGTACCGTGCCTACTGGCGTAGGTGATCATGTCTCTCCACAATTTTCTATCTTGGCAGCTATTTATCATTTCTGTTGTTGACCTTCTGCCTAGCCATTCTCTTAAGTTGTCTGTTATTTTCTCTTTGCTTCCCTCTATCTCTTCGTCCCTCAATTTTTCCAGTTGTTACAATATATTTCAGTTGTTCTCTTCTCATTACATGGCCAAAAAATGATGATCGTCTCTTCCTAATATTGGAAATTAGCTCTCTTTTGCTTTGACCTCTTTCAGAACTTTTTCATTACTCTTCTTACCTTAGATCAGCATACCTTAGATTATTTATATTATGACCTCCAATTGTTATTCCAGGTCTGTCCATTATGGATCTTAAAATAATCTCACTATAAATATTAAACAAATCTGGTGACAGCACACAACCTTGTCTAACACCCTGTTTTATTTGTTGATACATTCCCAATTGGTTTCCAGTTCTTATGGCCGCTGTTTGTTGCCAGTACATGTTCTTTATTATTCTTAGATCTTTGCTGCCTATGTTTATGCTTTCTAAAACTTTGATTATTTCTTGGTGCTTTACTTTATCAAATGCCTTGGTGTAATCTATGAAACATAGGTATAGATCTGTTTTCACCTCTATGGCTCTTTCTACTAAAGATCTTATGATATAAATGGCATTGCTTGTTCCTTTATCCCTAACAAAACCACACTGTTCATCGCTAATTTCTGGACTGATTTTGTTTCGCACTCTTCGCATTATGATTCTAGTAATATCTTAGTCATATGACTCATAAGGCTTATTGTGCGATGATCATCACATTCAATCGCACCCGATTTCTTTGATAGGGCTATGAATATTGATTTGAGCATGTCGTCTGGTATATATCCGCTGTTGTAGATATCATTCAATATTTTTGTTATTATTGCTATTCCAAAATCACCTCTGGCTTCAATCTCTTCTTTAGTTATATTATCTGGTCCAGGGGCTTTACCTGCTTTCATATTGCGCAAGGCATCTTCCACTTCTTCTGTTTCTGGTCCTTCTCCATTATCCTTAATATTTACTTCCGTTCGTTCATCATTATAAAGATCTTTAATGTATTCTGTCCATCGTTCCCTTATGTTTTCTTGATCAATCAACAGTTCTCCTTCCTTTGATCTTAGACATCCATTTTTTGATTGCGTTTTTCTTCCTGTTAAACTGTTCTTAGTCATACGATATCATCATTCATCGTAAGCAATCGGAATATTGAAACACGATCTAGATGAAAAAACACAGCTCACGGTTTGCAGAGCATTAAACTGATGGACTTGGAATATGAGGAAACTGCAACAAGGAACACTTTTCAGACTAGACCTCAATGGTTCCTGTCACCTATCTGCCTTATTGACCGAAAGTTAAAAAAAAAAAAAATGTATTTTTTAGACCTGATGTTATTTTTTATCAAGTGTTTTTTTTTATATAGAAAATGAATGTGAAAGTAATCAGTTTAACCCTAGATTATGATACATACCTGTGACACAACGTTTCATGATTCCATCATAAAAATCATCATCATCAAGTACCATGCCTGCTGGTGTAGGTGATCATGTCTCTCTACAACTTTCAATCTTGACAGTTATTATCATTTCTGTTGTTAACCTTCTGCCAAGCCATCCTCTTAAGCTGTCTGGTATCTTTTCTTATTGCTTCCCTCTATCTCTTCATCTCTCAATTTTTTCCAGTTGTTACAATATATTCCAGCTATTTCCTTCTCATTACATGGCCAAAAAATTATGATTGTTTTTTTTCTAATATTGGGAATTAGCTCTCTTTGTGCTTTGACCTCTTTCAGAACGTTGTTATTACTCTTCTTAGCTGTCCATGGTATTCTCAACATTCTTCTGTAAAACCACATTTCTACAGCCTCCAGTGATTATCTTGTCTGTTGTTCTATTGTCCATGATTCACATACAAATGGTAAGACTGGCATTTTCACTCTAAGCGATTAAGACTGTATCATCAGCATACTTTAGATTATTTATATTATGACCTCTGATTGTTAATCATAAAAATACTACCACTTAAATGTAACATGTTGAGTTTTGAAAATAAAACCAGCAAGGCGCCTTGCCACGACCAATATATATACATATAAGGAATTCAATAGATAACAGCATCTGGTCCTTGGCATCTTAACACTTTTCAAACGTAGAACGTAGTTTATGAAAGGATGCCCTCCCCTAATCTATATGAATAGAAATTACATGAAAGAAAACAAACAGGAATATTACTTACAAGTTGTAACCCTAAATGCTTTGGGGCAAATCTGACATCAGTTACAGAGGTTCTGCTATCAACAAGTGATGTCCGTTTGAGCCAGGTATTTGTTGATGATCCGCACTTACTGCTGGTTTCACTGCTAAGCTCCTCCCAGACTGCAGCTGTGCGGTCAAAGGAACAAGTGGCTAAGACCTGGCCAAACTCTGGGTGAGCCCATGTGACTCTCCAAACAGAGCCACTGTGTGCCTGTGGTCAACGAACATCAGGAAATAACTAGAATGCATGAAAGTGGCTCTTACACAATTTATATATAAACTTTGCATGAAAGTTGCTCTTACACAATTTATATATAAACTTTGCATGAAAGTTGCTCTTACACAATTTATATATAAACTTTGCATGAAAGTTGCTCTTACACAATTTATATATAAACTTTGCATGAAAGTTGCTCTTACACAATTTATATATAAACTTTGCATGAAAGTTGCTCTTACACAATTTATATATAAACTTTGCATGAAAGTTGCTCTTACACAATTTATATGTAAACTTTGCATGAAAGTTGCTCTTACACAATTTATATGTAAACTTGTTTCTTTTTTTTAAAATTCTTATTTCACTGTAAGTAAAGTAAAATAAATGTTCCCTCCACTTCTTGTTAGGCATATAAGGAATATTGTGACTCAATTTGTTCATGACCAAAGGTACACACAATTTTAATATGGTTAGTATCGTGGCAGGTCTTCTCTCTTCTGCCTTTAAACTACATGTGGAGCATAGATCTTCAACAAACACTTTCAGCTCCCTATGAACCATAGATTTTCAACAAACACTTTCAGCTCCCTGTGAACCATAGATTTCAACATACACTTTCAGCTCCCTGTGAACCATAGATTTTCAACAAACACTTTCAGCTCCCTGTGAACCATAGATTTTCAACAAACACTTTCAGCTCCCTGTGAACCATAGATTTTCAACAAACACTTTCAGCTCCCCGTGAACCATAGATTTTCAACAAACACTTTCAGCACCCAGTGAACCATAGATTTTCAACAAACACTTTCAGCACCCTGTTATATGCTGATTATAAGTTGTTCATGCACTGCCTGCCTGTTTTTGGCTTACCCAGTCTCATACCCCAATACTTCAATCAATGCATGTGGGAGTATTGGTTACCCATATCATTTCATCTTCTTTGGATAAGGTGTCACTAATGGTTTTCAGTAAATCTGACTTGTCACATTTCAATATTTCCTGTATTGGTCAACCCACTCTCAATTGTCACATTTCAATATTTCTGTATTGATCAACCCACTCTCAATTGTCACATTTCAATAGTTCCTGTATTGGTCAACCCACTCTCAATTGTCACATTTCAATATTTCCTGTATTGGTCAACCCACTCTCAATTGTCACATTTCAATATTTCCTGTATTGGTCAACCCACTCTCAATTGTCACATTCAATATTTCCTGTAAAGATCAACCCACTCTCACAGCATGTCTTGAGAGTCTGTCACAATGATCATGCATGAGATTCACTTTTCAGAATGCCACCTGACTGCTGAAGGGCAGCTTCACCTTCCATTCTCATGATCCTGGCTGTGGTTTCATGTTCACCAAATCTTTCAACTGTCTTGCAAATGAGATGCAACAAAACCCTAACCACTCTGGTGACCTCTGATGTTGACTCATCTGTGAAGATTCCATTATCTTGTGGCTGTACCTGATTCAGAATAACTTCATAAAATAAATTATTAGTGGCTTTATAGACCCAATTTGCAGCACTCCCTGCCGAATAGAATCCCAATCTTGATAAACTTTTGCATGTTAAGAGGCGTCACTCATTCTCCCTCCAGTATTATGTCCCTGACATCGCACAGACATCACATAATGAAATCAAACATTAATGGCAATTATCTTCACCTTCTTAGCATTCACCTGTCAAGTGGAAGTGGATGCCTTGTGTTGCACAGCATAGCCACAATATCTCCAAACCATTTGTCTTCAGCATAGATGGGTAGATTTGTGTCACCCTTTTTTGCCTGGACAGCAGCCATATTTGACCTGTTCTTTAAGACTTTAAAATGCTATGTGTTCTGTGGCATGCACAAATGTACACAGGACCACCTGCTTGTCCTCATTTTCCAAGAGGGCTAAACATCAGATCTCACTACCCATATATCTGGAGAGGATAAAGCTACAATTCAATGTTGAAAAATATTCACTGCCTGTGGTGGGATTTTAACCTAGGACATTAGTGTCCTAAGGCAGATATTTTACCTCTCGACCACCTCCAAAATCATAATGTAATCAAACATTAATGACAATTATAATGCTCTGATATACAAACAAGAAATAAAAAAATATATTTGCATATAAATATGAACAAATATACAAACATATAACAACATTATCATGTTGCATATCAGCTTGTGTAGACAACCACAGACTTTTGTCCCTGTTGTTGCATATCTTACACTTCCTTCATGCCAGAATTGTGACAGTTAAATCTATCTATCTATTGTCCTTTCGAGCCGAAGACGGCACATAGGGCAGAATCAATCTCAAAAACAGAAACCTTGCGTGTCAAAATGGCACACATGCAGGGATCTCTGCTTCTAAAATCTATGGCTCTGTTTCCATAACAATACTTTTTACAATGACATGCTTGTCAAGCCATCGATCCATCTCCTTAGTCGCCTCTTATGACATGCCTGGAAGGTCCCAGTGTCACCATTCTTTACTTTCCTCATAATGAGGCCCTGGTAACACACAGGAGGACAGTTCAATAGTTCTCACTTTTTCTTCACGCTATGATGCATTTAGTGCAATACTAGTTCTACACCAGCTTCTACAACACTGTGAAGATCATCACTCCACTCTGATGGTAGATTTAGGACTAAATAATGAGTACCCACCTTCCAACTTGCTGTGCATTGCCAGCCATTTTCTTCATCAGAGTCCCAAACCTTTCAACAACAAACAAAAAAATATCAGAAAATGCATGTTGTGTGTGTGTGATATTGTCTTGAAATATTTACAGGATGTCATGATAGAACATGTATAGATCACAACAATAAACAACACAAATATCTCATTTCAAGATCTACCATATAGGTGAATTGTCTGGTGTTCAACAACTGATCTAAGTTTAGAGGGTGTCTGCAAAACTTACAGTCTTTAAACATTTTAATGGCAGCACAATTGTGTTGTTTGAACATTCTAATGGTAACACCCACCCCCTCCCCCAAGTGCCCCCCTCACGCCAAGTGGCGTATAGGGAATATGGTGTTAGTGACCATAAATTTTACAGACCTTCGGCACATGATTTTTGGGGTAATGTGGTCGGTATTACGCCTGTGCCACTTTACGTTCCCAGAAAAAATCCGGTACCCATTAAAGGCTGGGTCAACCTGGAAGCCATCGGTTGGGATCAAACCCTGCTTCTTGTCCTTTGTAGTCCAGTTCACTAACCATTGAGCTATCACGGCTCCCTCTAATGGTAACACAGTTGTGTTATTTTAACATTCTATCTATCTATCTTTCGTTCGCATGAAGCATTGTCTATATCTGCAATGTCGTTTCCTGTATAAATTTTACTGTCTTTTGTAATTCTTGCAGTGGCCCATATAGTTTTGTCTGTAGTGTTGTATCTATGGGCCAATGGATTTTCCTCAGTCTACTATATTCAGTGCAGTCTTGAAGCATGTGTTCAGCAGTCTGGGGCGCCTGTCCACATGTACAAGTAGTTGAGGTGCCGATCTTGAATTTTGTATACATGTGACTATGGAGTCGATTGTGTCCTGTTCTGAGGTGTATAATGATAACTTGTTCATATCTATTCATATTATGAAAGGCATCCTGATTTGGGGCTTGTGGTCCTCTGATTGATTTGATTATCTGTTTCTTATGATGGTATGTAACCAGTGCATCTAGTTGTGTGCCTGTTGAACCTTCCTTTGCCAACTGATCTGCTTTCTCATTTCCTGGTATTCCACAGTGAGATGAGATCCACTGCAGGGCAACCCTGTGGTGCTTGCAGAGTTCAGTCAATAAGGTCTGCAGATGTGGTAATTTTCTGGATTGTAGTGCCTGGAGTACTGATCTTGCACCTGTCAAAAACACTACAGGCTGTGGGCTAAGATTACTGTTCAGCAGTTTTTCTATTGCCAACTTTATTGCTTGTATTTCTGCATCATAATTGTGACATTATTTCCCTGTTGCTATTTTATCCACATCCCTAGTGTTATTTGGGTACTCTATATATGCACCTGCTCCCCCATTCTTTACTGCATTCTGTGCTGATCCATCTGTGTACACACGAATCCATAGGTCTTGTGGGTATTCTTCATCCATGAAACTGAAAGTTACTGTTTTTCACTGTAGACTATTCTGTTCCTCTTTGCCAACTATTCCTTTCACTTCTGTCCGTATTTGTATTGATAATCCTGATTCCTCTGTCCAGGGAGTGTGTTCTGGTATGGGCAGTAAGGGGTTAACAACTCTTGGCATGTCTGGTGTTTGTCTACTAATACGCTTGGCTTGGTGGACAAAACTGCTTCTCTTAAGTCGTCCCAATGCAAGATTTTGGAATCGGTCCTTCATTGGATGTCTCGACATGCAAGCAAATTTGTTCTGCCTGTATCAGCACCTTTGTGTCCCTCCGTTCTCTCAGCGCTGGTATCCTCCACAATTTCTCCATCTCCAATATTGGTGTTGATTTCATTGCTCCTGTGATGACCCTAAGTACCTGGTTTTGTACTTTGTCCAGTTCTTGCAGTGTGGTGTTTGATGCTGGGCACCATGTAGATGATCCATATTCTAGATGGGGGCGTATACTCTGTTGGTAAACTTTACTGAGTATTTTCCCACTCGCACCCTGTGTGGTTCCACACAACTTTCTTAGAATAGCCAACTTTCTCTTGCTTTTTGGGTTGCCTTATTTATCTGCTGTTTCCAAGATAGTTTGTTATCAAATGTAACTCTGAGATACGTAGCTTGTGTGTCTTCTTTCACAGGCTCATTGTTTATGTAGATGGCTCCTGCTTTTTGTTTTGGGGAGAGTGTGAAAAGTGTAGTACTGCATTTGTCTGTATAGATGCTGATACACCATCTATTTGTCCATGAATTCAGTGCATTCATAGCTCTTTGTAACAATTTGGAGGCCACTGTTGCATACTCCTCTGTGCACCACAATACCAAGTCATCTGCATACATTGCCACTTTGATGCCATGTGGTAGTTCAGTAACTAGGTCATTGATGTAGATCAGAAAGTGTTGGAGATAGTACCCCTCCCTGTGGAACGCCCTGGCGCAGTAAGACCTTCTTATTCTTAAGACCACCCAGTTGCACTCAGGCTCTCCTGTTATGCAGGTATGCTTTGATCCATTTGTACATCCTGCCATTTACTCCATAATTTCTCAGTTTCTTCAAAAGCCCTTCCTTCCATACCTTATCAAATGCTTTCTTTAGTTCTATCCATGCTGCTAGTACCAGTTTCTTTTCTTGAAGCGCATCCCCAATTTCCTGGGAAATATAGATTGCCTGATCTTCAGTAGAGTAACACTGTCTAAAGCCTGCTTGTTGTGGGACAAGAAGATTTTCACTTTCCAAGTACCACTGCAGTCTGAGGTTGATTATACGTTGCATTGTTTTACACAAACAGCTTGTAAGGCTGATTGGTCTATAGCTGGATGTCGTTGAACCATCTTTTCCTGGCTTTAGTAATGGTATCATAATTGCTTCTCTACATGCCTGTGGCACTCTACCTGTGATCCAGCAAATGTTGTAGATCTGCAGTAGTTTTGCTTTAGCTGCAGTTCCCAAGTTCTTAATCATTTCATTAGACACTCCGTCACTGCCTGGTGACTTTTTCATTTTGATATTGCCAGCTCTAGCTCTCTTTGTGTAATGGGTATTTCCATGACTTCATGTGCGGTCTCTCGTCTTGCATTTTGTTGTTTTAAACGGGTCTTGTCGTTTCTCTAGGCTAATTTCATTATTATTTTTATTTTCAAAGGAGTCTGCAAAGTGATTTGCTGCATACTTACCTGTTAGGATGTTTCATCCTTCTTCAGTGTAATTTTGGTGTTCCTTTCTGTACCCTCATCATTCAGTTGTTTTACAAGCTTCCACACTTTTCTTGTGTCTCGTTCAAGATTCAAGGACTCTGTTTTCTCTTTCCAGTTTCTCCGCCTGGCTTGTAGTTTAGCCTGTTGAAATTTGGCTTTAGCATGGTTATTGTGGTGTTCCTGGCAAGGGTTATTTTCTGCTTGCTTTCAAGATGTTTCCATGTCATTGTGCAGTTGCTCTAGTTCACTACTCCAGTATGGTTTGTAGTGTTTCCGTGCCCCTCTAGGTATTGTTTCACTGGCAGCTTGTATTATTAGTCTACTGAATTCATCAACTATTTTGTTGATGTCTCTGTCTGTATTTAGATCTTTAGTTAGTACACTGGTGTAATGTTGATACATTTTCCAGTCTGCTTTTTTGTAATTCCATCTGGAGAGAGTGCTGCTCTCCCTGACGGCCTCATTTTGCACCACTAAAAAGACTGGTCGGTAGTTGCTGCCTCCAAGTTGTTTCCCAACAGTATGTGTGATATTTCAATCCAGGTCTGGTGAATGGAAAGCAAGGTCTGGTGCAGATGTGGTATGCCATGATCTGGAGTAGAATGTTGGTGAATCTGTTGTCTGGTTTAATAGATTGTCATCCTGCCAATTTTCAAGTTCTTCACCTCTCTTGTCCATATGTTCATAGCCTCAGCTCTGTGAATGGCTGTTAAAGTCTCCACATACAATTATTCTTTCTTTTAATGTAATTGTGTCTAGTGCTAGTGGGCGGTCACTCAGACAGTAGTAGTTAAGTAGGTGAAAGTCTGTATTTCTGTCCTGAGGTGCAGTATTTGATATTCTGCCCCATCCATATGCACCTCAATCTGACATGCATTGATGTTGTTTTTACAAGTGTTAATATTCCGCCCTTTTGTCCATTTTTCTGTCAGATCGGTAGCACTGGTATCCCCTAATCTTCAAGGCTATGCCGTTGTTTAGATGGGTTTCCTGCAAACAGCATATGCTTACTTCTTCATGCAGGATATTTCTAATTCTATCTTTTTACTGTACCCATCACTTTTGCAGTTGATGCCTTCAGCATTTCAGTGCATTATTTTGAGTGGTCTTATTTTGGATTGGCCAGTAGCTCTATTCTCTCGCCCCCAGACTCCACAGAGCGGTTGAGGACATCCAGTAATAGACGTTGGGCCCTTTCGAGGCTGAGGGTCGCCGCTGCACCTGCATGAGCGTCCATCACAGGGCGAGTGCCATATTGATTCACAGTTAAAGACATGCTAAGGACATGTTCAGAGTGCAATGATGATGACCCGCAAATAACTCAATAACTCTTAAAGCCAAGAAAAATTTTGTCTCTGAAATCTCTTCTGTTGCGTCGATAAAAAGCTTCTGTACGGAAAGAGTTAAAAGAATGGCTTGGCAGAAGGTCAACAACAGAAATGATAAATTACTGTTGAGATCGAAAGTTGTGAAAAGACATGATCATGTGGAGAAAACAGATGACATGAAACAAATCACAGAAATCTAATTTCACAAAAGAAAACGTACTTTAACTGTTTGATCACTGGAACATGTAGCCATTCTTGTTCCATGGTAGTCAAATGAGACATCATGAATGAGGTCCTTGTGTTCTGATGCTATTGTTTTGGCAACAAACATTTTTAAAAGGCCCAAGCTGCCTCACTAATGCAAAAACAGGAAAAATATTTAAGAACTGAGTTATTATCTAAATAAATTAATATTATTTAAATAATTATTAATAATTCACTCACAATACATAAAAACGTTTAAAATGAAGAACAAATCATCATAAACACAAAAAACTAAAAGAACAAACATAAACCGAAGTATGAATATTTTATGTTACCAAATAAAACATGTGAATAAGATGTCATTTTAGGTCAGTGTTTTGTAGTTTTCTCTGGAACTACTAACATGCATGATAACTTTGTGCCATTGTTGGCTTTGTATTCAATACTTTTGAATCAAGTTTCAATCTAACTATTGAAAAATTCACTGTCCATTGTTAGAATTGATATAACAGTACTCTGAGCAAACCTATAGGTGCTCACCATCTTTAATCTATGATAAGCGTGCACACAGATGGTTCTAGTAGTTCATTGGTTGTTAACACACCTAGTTTCCCTTGCTTTCCAAACAACAATAAAAATCCTTAAGACTTACATCTTCATTAATAGCTGTATTTATATAATATGCAAATGCTAAGGACCTTCAAAATATGTGAATGTCTTTCGTCACCACGATAAATACAGCTGAGGCCAGCCTATCAGTTTTTATTTTTATGCCAATAAATTGCTTGGCACAGAGTGAGTAAACTAACCATTCTCATTTAAGCAGTTAACCCTTAATTATGATTACTATCTATAACTTTCCCAGTTAAGATACTGTAGTAAAAATTACTACCACTTAAATGTAACATTAGGTGCTCTAAAAATAATTGATTTGAACTTTTGACACACTCCCATGTGTTCACACTAGGCAAAACACGGGGACTCTCACTGGGAATTTCTGGTTACGGTTGATTTATAACTTGAGTTTCACATCACGGACCGGACGTGTTACAATGCCTATCGTAAGTTCGACTACCTCACTGGTTATTCGCTGTGTTTCCTGAGTCACAAAGGGTTGTTTCATGTCTGCAAAGGACCAAGAAATTTCCATTTCTTAAAAATTGACGACATTAATTTTTTTTCTGCAAAAACTATTCATGAAATGAAACAAAAAAAACCTATATCAATAGGAACAAATCCAACACTCGGTGGTCACAGGAAGTAGTAATTAGGAAGGTACATGGGGGAGGAGGGGGTAATGTTTGACCACGGCAACATGTCAAATTTTTTAGAACTTAATGTTTTGATGCTGTAGTTTTACAACAGTATCGTAATCTAGGGTTAAAAAAGATACATTGGTTAAAAAAAAAAACTCATTATATATTATCTTTGATTAGTAGTAGTAGACTGCAATTTCTGGAAAAGGTGAAATACCAAACTTTGTTTTTTTATCCTACAATGCCAGAAAGTTAGTGACACCAGCTAAGGGACTCATATTTGAATGCATTTTGCTAGTGATATCACATGATTAGTGTTACTATATATAAATCAGGTGAGATGTCAGAAGATAACCTATTGTCTGAAGAAAAAATTATTGGTTTATAGGACTGTTTTCAAAATATTCACAAATGAATGAAGCTGCTTTTGTCAATACAGTAGTTCTGCTTTTTTTTAATGTGTGTAAAATTGGATAGTGATTGGCCTTTTAAGTCCATTCCAAATAAATTATTAAATGACAGGGACTATCGTCTTAAAAAAACCATTGTACCATGCATATATATAAAATATCTGCATATATATATATCATAAATATGACTCTCAAGGTCAAGAGTATACAGAAGCTGACTACAATCCAGATCAAATGGGCCCTCCCTGTGATATATCCTCTAACTAGATCATAATTATTTAAATGATAAGAAACTATTTTGATCATTTTATAAAAGTATCTAGCCCTTTTTTTATCCCTTTTGATTTTTTGTCAACATATTTGACTTGTGATTTTTTAAAAGTTGATCTTTTCTTGGAAACAGAACAGAGAATTGAAGCCTTTGAAATGTGGATATATAGAAGAATAGGTATAAATGGATGGAAGGAAAAGAAAACAAACGACACAGTCTTAAAACAACTAAAAATGAAAAGAGAACTTCTGAACACAATTAGAACAAGACAAATGTGATTCTTAGGCCATGTTAAAAGACACAACAGCCTACTGAAAGTGATCCTGGAGGGGAAAATACAAGGTAAAAGAGGCAGAGGCAGACCAAGATTAACATGGACGAGTAACATCAAAAGATGGACAAATCAACCGATGACAACCTGCACCATCAAAGCAAGAGATAGAGCAAAATGGCGCTCCATGGTAGCCAACCTTCGTTGCGGAGACGGCACTCAATGATGATGATGATCTTTTCTGACAGACAAGACAGACACTTAATAGTCATGAGAGTAGAGTAGTGGTTCCTCTTGGGTGGCTGGTAGCAGTGTAGACCCCTAATTTCGAAATTATATTTAGAATTAATTTAATAATTACTACGATCATCATCATGATTGATTAATTTAATTTATTTAAACTTAAAACTAAAGTTAAAAATAAAAAAGACAACAAAAACTTGAATCAAAATGTAAAAATCTATTTATTTCGTTAAGACAGGCCAGTTCCCATTATTTATTGGCAATCATTGGCATTATGATTAAAATACAACTACTCAACAGTATTCAGTAACTTCTGTAAGCAAACAAAAAAAATAGCTATTGGCTATTGTAGTTATTTGCTATTTGTCTTTTTCTTGTCAGAGTTCAGTCAGTGAGTCGGAGTGACAGAGCACTTCTTTCACTTCACAGTCAATCGTTAATATTAATATGGATATCATATGGTAGGCCCTAGTATGATGAAGATGTATCACTGCAAACAAATTACAAATCCATAATTGTTCAACCGCCCGTGCCAGTGGAATCATCCATTATTATATTATAGTTCGTTCACAAATTCGTGCCTACAGAGTTTATTAATTATCTCGAAACTGTTTCAAACGTTTGATGAATTTCTGTAATTCTTTTTAGTGAGAAATTTGAAAGTGATCTGTCTAATAATATTATGTGTAAATAAATTATTAAATGGCAGGGACTATCCCCTTTAAAAACTATTGTGCCATCATAATCGACCAACTCTCAATTTTCCAGGCATGGACAACTGTCCAAACGGGCCCAATTAATGATATTTTCATCTATGTTCCTCTTAATCAATTTAAGTCAAAATTAATTCATTTAACAATTCATAACTGTTTTTTCTACTTGTCGTACATCCATAATTTGGCATAATTAAGGCATCATTGGAGCCGCGATAGCTCAGTGGTTAGTGAACTGGACTACAAAGGACAAGGGGTAGGGTTCGATCCCAACTGACAGCTTCCGGGTTCACCCAGCCTTAAATGGGTACCGGATTTTTTTTCTGGGAAAGTAAAGCAGCACGCTGAGCACGGACCGACCACATTCATTACCCCAAAAATCATGTGCTGAAGGTCTGTAAAATATAGGGTCACTGACTAACACCATATTTCCCTAAACTAAATGCCACTTCTTGGCGTGAAAGGGGTACTAACCGTACTTTACTTCTTTTTAAGGCATCATTGTTTATTAGTTTAGTTTGCATATCATAATGGCTATCTTATAATATAAATAATAAAGTTATAATAATATCTACTATCTACATAATCTAGCTAGTTTGTTTGGTTTGTTTTAAATCACAAAACAGACTATTGACTATTTCGAACCGAAATTGAAATTGTTGTCAAAGTACCTATTTATTAAATGAATTAAATGTTATAAAATCTGAAGGTCGGTGAAAAATAAGATTTCATGATGAAAAAGAATTACAGAAATTCATCAAACAGTTTCACTGAGTTCGTGAGTTTCCGAGATAATTTATCAACTCTGTCTGTGGGCACGAATTTCAATTTGTGAACTGTGAACGAATTATTACGATCTCTTAGGATCTTTTATCTATAATTAAAAAATATAACAGGTCCGGTGGACGTTGGTTCAATTAACACAAATATTGGAATGAATCATTGAATGGTGCATCCAGCTACCAATTTAAACAATACAATAAGAATTCAACCTAAGATCTTTACGCCTTCAACAGATTTACCAGAAGCAGATTCTCAATCAGAAACGAATTTCCACACAATCCAGAGACCAGACGTGAAAGCTCATCCTGGACAAGAACAACACAATTTCTGGCAGTGTCAAGCTAAACGACTCACCCGTGAACATTTGGCTGCAACAAGATTTTACTTAATGCATTTAAAGAAAAACAATTTTAAGCATTAATTTTTCTTAAATATCATCATACATGCTACTTTTGTGTCCTTACGAATATATGTGGAAATGTAATTAAGACGTTTCCGATAATTTAAACAAAAAGAAATAAGTTTTTTTAAAAGGCCAATAAGACAAATGTGCATTTATTTTAAACTTATTTCTTGTAACTGTGTATGCCAGGTTGGAATTTTATGAAAATGGAAAGGAAGCGAGAAATTATAAGTGACACCATTTTTGTTAATGTATGAGACAGGAAATATATTATGTAGAATTTAAAGTGGGCCGAATACCGCGATATATATTTCTACGACTACGTGTACAGAGAGAAAACTGCACACAAAGACTGCTAAAATAAGCCTGCCAATATCAATAGTGAATTAAAGACGCCAACATCATGAATAATAAGGCTGTTAAATGTATGTGAATGTGGTTCAAAATGATAAAATGCGAACGGACATAAAACTACATCAAATAAATATATACCCACGTCGGGCTCTTTAATGCTAGTGTAAATGGAAATTAATCACATTTAACGTTTATTTAATAGTGATTTATAGTGTTATAACTGTAACATACAATTTATGTGTAATTATTTTTCCCGACATTTTGTGTTTCCTAGACCAGGCCCAACTAGCGGCAAGCTATAAATGGTGACCCAACACACTGCTGTTTCCTGTCAGGGGCTGTAGCTCAAGTGGTAGAGCGCTCGCTTAGCATGTAAGAGGTACGGGGATCGATACCCGCTGCTCCAAAATATTTTTATTTTTAAATTGATAGTTTTTTTGTTTTTTTTTTAAAGCGGCAATTGCTGTCTAAACTAAATAACCCACAGGACTTAGTCTGAGCTTGAATGGACCGTAGCTCACCAAGTAAGAGACGAAAACACACAAGACTAACTCTATGATGCCAAAATACATTATATCATTATAGTTCTCAGTGGACAGAAGTAAAAATAGAAGAAATTAGCATACAACTAAATACATTGTGTTTTCCTGAAGACCATTTCCCTGTCTTTTCCTAACGATGCTCCCTTTATTCCACCTGTGTTTCCATCTCTGTACTTTCTCCCACTCGTCCTTCTCTTGTTCTCTCCTGTTGTCTTGCCTCTTGTTCTCTGCATTCTAACCTAACTCGTCTTTCTGGTATTGGCATGTCTTCTGCTTCCAACGACGTTCCTCTCTCTTTGTACCCTTTCGTTCTTGTCTTCTTCTACCCTGACTCCTCGTGTTCCTATACGGTGCATTCTCTTCCGTGCTGTTTACTGAGTCATCACCAATCTTTTCTTGTTCTTCTTTATTTTCACTACACCTATCTTGTATTTCCACTCTTTTTATACGTTGTTTCCTTGCCTCCGTATTAACCTCTTGGTGTCCTTCACTTTTTGTGTACTCTGTAGACTCTTTTTCTCCATACATAGTACATTTCCTCCTTGGCCTACCCCTCTGTTCCTGTTCGTTCTCTGACCATAATGATTCATCTTTTCTTATGTTTCTCCTGTGTGTTCGTATTTCCTTCCTACCATATATGTGCTTGATTACATGCCTCCCCTGTTTTCTTTATTATGATATATCCTTCTTTCCATCTAGGACTAATTTTTATGTGGCTGTTTGATTCTTATAATATACATTATCTCCTACTCTATACTCTATCAATTCTTTATCTTTACTTTTCTGCTGGTTCTTCTTTTCCGCTCGCTTTAAGTTCTTCCACATCATTCTTTGTGTGTCGTGCATTTGTTGAAGGATTATTTCATGAATCTCTTCCCTATATATCTTCTCCTTGGTTGCAACACTTTATCTAGTGGTAACATCGGGTATCTACCATACAGTAAAAAAATGGTGAAAATTGTGTACTCTCGTTTTTATTCATCCTGACTGCCGTCAATGCATGGTTCAATTTTACATCCCATTCCATTTCTTGCCCTTTTGTCAATTTCGATATGATGTCATTTAGTGTCCTATGCTGTCTTTCGTTGATCTCGTTTGCCTGGGGGTTGTATACCGATGTTTTAATATGTCGAATGTTCAATTTCTTTAATGTTTGCCGACGCTTACCAGAACATAAACATAAGATTAGAGAAATAAAAGAAAGTTAAGAAATAAGAAGTCAAAGAAATAAAAAAAAGCAGAATATATGGATTGGATAAAAACATTAAGACTAAAGAAATATGATAATAAATAGTTACAATACAAAACCTACAAGTGAATATGAGTGTAGATGAGAAGTACATAAGGGACTTCGGAAGTACTTCGGAACAAATTAATCTTGGACATATAACTATCTTCACGGCTTATATACCATTGCTGGTGTATATCGGGGTGGGGGGTGGGGGGAGGCTTACGATAGAACCAGAAGGGAAAAAAGGCCGCTTAGTTAAAACAGTCGCCACGACGTGTGAGACTCAGAATTGTTATTTCACCCCCGATAGAAAAAATTCTTTCTGTCTACGGCGGGTTTCAAACACCTTACGTCGGCTTTTCAACCAGCGAAACAGTGGATTTCCCCGCACAGTCACACGCTTCTCGGGCATGTAACGAGTAATGTGAAGTGGGGAGTTATTAGTGGGTCATCATCATTGCACTCTGAACATGTCCATAAGTGCTCAGATCCCTTCCTCAGCAAGTCCCGCAGTGTCCAGCGACTGACGACTCCAGTTCTGTGTTGGTTGATTAGTTTTCTTATCTGCCCATTAAGTTTTTCGTTTCGTTTCGTTTCTGGCTGTGCCCATCTTAACTCCGATCTCTTTCATCCGAAGGAGTTACGTGGACTCATGGTTGTCCAAGTCCTGTGTCCTTCCCACGTCTTGGAGGGGCATTGATGATATCCGCTCGATCCATTGGTTGACCGGTCCTCAACAATAGCGCAGTTAGCTAACCTGACCGCTCTTTCACTTTCCCGTACTCCCGCATGTCCAGAGACGTAGACAAAGGTGACCTTGTGTATTTTTGAATTCTGCAATGACTCTACCCATTGCCCATGTACAGATCCCAACTCCACTTTTCTTATCATGCTCATCGAATCACTCAGTATACATGCATGGGTGTAGTCTTGTGACTCTATCCAGATGTATCCCTGGTCACTGCGATCACCTCCATCGTCATGCTACTCGTGGTCATAACGTATGCACCACTGGCTTCCTTGACTATTCTGCCTGCCAAGCGTGCTGTAAATGCTCATGCACTCCTTTGGTGTCGTATTAACAGATCCATCTGTATAGATGACTGTATCTTTCTCATCGATGTTATTCCAGATGAGACAGTTGACGTCCGCATTGACCACGACTGAGTCCTGTTCCCTACATTTCCTGTCGAGTGTGACAATACAGTAACATTGGGAACAGAACTAAACAACGGTACAGGAATGGACCAAAGTGGTTTTTGTGGTCATGGAAAATATATTCATAACAAAACAAATAAAAACAGGATTAAAAACTGAGATTAATAAAGTGTTATATCTAATCAACATTCCCTAGCAGAAACATAAACACTTCACCAGAAAACAGAGAAGAAAACCGAAGCACTTGAAATGTGGATTTATAAAAGAATAAGAATTTATGCTCTCTCATTTCCTCCTACACTCAAGTAAGAAATGAAACATAATTTTGTTAGCTTTCAGATCTTCAAAGATTCAACCTGCCTTCTAGTCCAACACTTTTCTAATTGTAGATATGCACAAAGAAGGCTAAAGAAGACACCCATGCCTTCATGTGGATACCAAATGGTAAAAGAAAGCAAAGAATATCAAAGGAAACTCAATGGAGAACCAATAACAGAAATGACTTAACTATTGAACTGTGCAAGACCTAGCAGTAAATCTCCAGGCATGGAAAGCTATTATTATATGTACCGTCTTCGGCATCAGAGTAGCTAACTAGTCAGCCACTGACTGGAAACAAGGCGCCTTACAGCAGCAGAGAGCTATCAGCGATTCATTGCTGATGGCTTGCGCCAGGATCCCTGAACCAGAAGCATCCAGACCCTGCTCTACATCTTTACGGTGCCTCTAGAAACAAACGAACCAGTCCAGTCTGACCAAGCGAGTAGTGATCGAAGAGGGGAGGTAACCACGTGCTTAAAAAAAATGCGTGTTGAACTCGGAATTGTTAGGCCAAAAGGTGCAAATAAACAACACAACGCACCTATAGCCACTTGTTTCAAAGGACGGATGCCGAAGAGGTAAATCTATTCCTTTAGTAGCCATCGGGTTAACGACACGAAAAGTTTAATGGCTAATTTTAGTCACTAGCCTGGACTAGAGCATGTAACATAACATAAAATGGTATGGAGCTAGAGCACCCGTCTCATATAGGGCAAATCCCTGGCCAATACACAGGCTCTTATCATCAAGTGCCATACTGGTTTGGCGTAGGCATTCATGTACCCCCGTCATGCCAAGTGGCTTATAGGGAATATGGTGTTAGTGACCATACATTTTACAGACCTTCGGCACATGATTTTTGGGGTAATGTGGTCGGTATTACGCCCGCCGTGCCGCTTCACTTTCCCAGAAAAAAATCCGGTACTCATTAAAGGCTGGGAAACCCGAAAGCCGTCGGTTGGGATCGAACCCTACCTCTTGTATTTTGTAGTCCAGTTCACTAACCACTGAGCTATTGCGGCTCCCTAGGCAAGCATGTCCTTTCACAATATTCTATCCACAGTGGATCTTATTAATTCTGTTGTTGACTGTTCTCCGTGCCACGAGACCAAGCTATCTGGTATTTTTTTTTCTTTCTCGTCTACGGTTCTCTTCCTCTATATTTTGCCAGTAGTAACCAAATATATTAGGTTATTAACCTAAGATAAGCTGATAAAACTGTATTACTAGCAGAAAATCCTAAATGTCCACAACAATTACTTAATGATATAAACATGACCAAAAAAAAAATATGGATTAGATATGAACATGAACAACAGAAAACAACCATCGTAATTTCTTTGTACAATCATGAATCGCCACAATAGACAAGTGGAATAATATTAAAACAGGTAAATGAATTTAAATATCTAGGAACATTGTTAACCTCGGATAGTAGATATATAAATGAGATGCAGAATGGCTCAGACAAAGCAGCTTTCCAAAAAACAAAACAAAAAATGAGGAAGATACTGTGCAATCCATTTTTGACAATAGAAACAAGAAAAGAGTTCTTAAATGTTATGCAGAACCAGTCTTAAAATATATATGTGAATCATGGATATTAGCACAACAGACAAGAAAATCGCTGGAGGCTGTAGAAATGTGGTTTTACAGAAGAATGTTGAGAATACCATGGACAGCTAAGAAGAGTAATGAAAACGTTTTGAAAGAGGCCAAAGCAAATGGAGAGCTAATTTCCAATATTAGGAAGAAACAATCATAATTTTTTGGGCATGTAATGAGAAGGGAACAGCTCGAATATATTGTAACAACCGGAAAAATCGAGGGACGAAGAGATAAAGGGAAGCAAAGAGAAAAGATTCCAGACATCTTAAGAGATTGGCTAGACAGAAGGTCAACAAGGGAAATAATAAATAACTGTCGAGATCGAAAGTTGTTGAGAGACATGATCACCTACGCCAGCAGGCTCGGTACTTGATGATGATGACATCAACAGCAGCTGCACAGTCAAAACAGCAGTAGGCTAGACGGACCACCTCGAAGTTAGATCAGGTGTAAGACAGGGGTGCGTACTATCCACCCTACTGTTTATTACATACATGGACTATATATGCAAGTTAGCCAACCCATCAGAGACAGAGGAGATCAACTAGCTTTTATTTGCAGACAATCAGGCACTAATACATGAAACAATAGAAGACCTACAAGAACACTTAAACAAACTCAACAACATAGGCACAAAATATAACATGAAAATCAACATCAACAAAATTCATCAAAATCATGAATGTCACAAAAGGGAAACAGAACATTAACATAACTATAGAAGGCAGGCAACTAAAACAAGTAGAGGAATTCAAATACCTAGGAAGCCTAGTGATAAACGACAATTCACAAACAGCAGAGATAAACTCAAGATGCATCAAAGCTTGTCAAATCATCGGACAACTATCACCACTATTGTCCAACAAGGAAATAACAACAGAGGCAAAACGGGCACTGTAAAATACAACCTTCTTCCTAACGTTGTGCTACCAATGCCAGACCTGGACCAAAGAACAATAAGAAAAATAACCTCTACTGAGATGAAATGTGTTAGATGAATGACAGGAAATAACCTGAGAGACAAGATCAGAAATTAAGAACTGAGAAAAAAAGCTAGAATAGCCCCCACCATATAATATATAAAGAAACAACAGATAGAATGGTTTGGCCACGTGACAAGGCAGAGTGATCAAAGCACAACACAACGAGCCTTCAATAAACGTCACGAGAACACCAGACCCAAGTGTCGACCACGAAAAAGATGGATCGATGGAAAATTATAAGCACTACGAAACATAACAGCAGCAGAAGCAAACAGAAGAGCAAAAGACCGCAAATTATATCTCCCCTCGACGCTGAAAGTCAAATGAGGAAGGAAAGAAAAAGAAAGAAGATACTCAAAAACCACAAGTGGATATCAAAGTTGAAGCGATAGGCCTACAAGTGGACATCAAAATTGAAGGAATAGACCTGTAGACAGTTCAGAGCTGCAATTACTTTGGACATACTATAACCAGTGATGGAGAATGTAAAATTGAAATAAACAAAAGAATAGGAATGGCAAAAAGTAATTTTAATGCCTTGAAAAAATACCAGCATCAAAACAAATAACACCAGGGCTTAAACTAAGAAAAGCAAAATGTTGTATCTTCTCAACATTTCTGTATGGTGCAGACACATGGACATTAGACAACAAAATAGAACAGAAAATTGAAGCCTTTGAAATGTGGATTTACAGAAGAATTGGATGGAAAGAAAACAAATGATGAAGTCTTAAAACAACTAAAAATGAAAAGAGAACTACTAAATACAATTCAAATAAGACAAAATGATATTTTTGGGGCATGTTAAAAGACACAGCAGTCTACCAAAAGTAATCTTGGATGGGAAAATACAAGGTAAAAGAGGCAGTGGCAGACCAAGACTAACGTGAACGAGTAACATAAAAAGATCTCATATCTTTGTGTGTGCATGTCTGTGTTGGTCACATCTCATATCTTTGTGTGTGCATGTCTGTGTTAGTCACCTCTAGTGACTCGGGCAGATGGTGCTCGTAAACCTGGGAGGGCCGACCATCTAAGGGCAGAATCCCCCTACAGAAAAGATCATCTGCTGCCTTGCAGGAAGATTGGGGACAATCAAAGGCTAAGGAATGCAAACCTGAATAAAATTCTGGCTGAAATCGGATGCACTGGGCCACTGGCACAGAACACAGTGCAACGTTTTAATGGGTGTTCAATCAGAGTGGATCTGGCAGACTCTAATTGTGATGTTCTGTCTGTGGGGGCGATTAACACACTTAACCTGACAGCTGACTTCATGTGAGAGTCTGGAATCTTACTCTGGTTGAGTTCTGATCGCAGAGAGAGAGAGAGAGAGAGGAGAGAGAGAGAGAGAGAGAGAGAGAGAAGATGGACAAGTGAGTTTATGACAACCTGAACCATCAAAGCAAGAGAGAGAGTGGAATGGCGCTCCATGGTAGCCAACCTTCGATGCGAAGACGGCACTCAATGATGATGAACCAATTATTCCAACTTTCATCTTCTCATGATGTGCCCAAAAAATGTTGATTGTTTCTTTCTGATGTTTTCAAAGAGCTCCCTTTTTGTGTTGTCCTCTTTGAGAATGTCCTCTTTGGTCTTGTTGTCCAGGGAACTCTGGACATTTCTTCTGGGAGAGTCTCAACAATTGGCAGACAAATGTTAAAAAGCCGGCACAAGTAGTGTCCTCGTTGGCGAAACAAACATGGGACCCTGGACGATGTCTTTTCTCATTTCATTGAAACCACCTGGCGTTTAATCATCGACTTATAGAAATAATTTACATTGACACATTCCGTGCCCGTCGCAGAGTTTCATTACATTTTCACTTATCTGAAATTCAATGGCACCCCAATCCAATAAAAAGTCACCGAAAAGTGATGACGTGAAGTCGACACAGTCACTGATTTCGAAAGCTTTAACAGCTGAGTTCCAGTGGAGCGATAAGGTCATTGTTAACAAGTTATTAATTTTATTTCACATAATGCACACATTTTAATTTAATTGCGGATTCAATGTTTCATCTAATTTAGTTATATTATAATATTCTGAATTGCATGAAAATATTTGGCCCTTAATTATGTAATTATGTAATATAATGTTAATATAAATAATCTCAGCGAAGATTCCAGGAACATTTTTATTTTTTTTCCTGCAGCTTTTGATCACCCAATTCACTGATCAGATGTACACAGTTTATTATAATTACATTTTTCGAAATGAGTTTTTAATCGGTTTATATTAAAAAGGGATTTTAAAAATTAAGAATTTAATGCAGCAGGATAAGTTAAATTACGAGTTTAGGTACCTAAATCATTTCTGCTAAACAAGTGTTCTCCCCTGATTGACCGCACATATTTGAAATTAAATGTGTCAATACTTCTAGTTTATGTGCATTTAATTAAATTTTGGTAATTTCCTAGTTTGATCAGATATATTATTTCAATTTGGAAGAGTGATGTCCCTAAAATATGTCTGCCAAAATACAGTGGTTCTACGCATTCTTGGCGTTGGGGTAATTACGCTGGCATGTGTCACTCACACTGGCGCCGCACAATTCCCTTCGATCAGAAGATCATAATTAGGCCGAGTGGCGTCGTTTTTGTCACGCGTTATAATATATTTATAAATATTTAACACTAAAGCTAAACCTAACCCTGGACCCAACGCCCAATCAACAGATACTCCGAAATGATTACATGCCAGCGTAATGACCCCAACGCCAAGAATGCGTAGAACCACTGTATTTTGGCAGACATATTTTAGGGGACATCACTCTTCCAAACTGAAATAATATATCTGATCAAACTAGGAAATTACCTAAATTTTTTTCCTATATCAGATATCTTATAATGACAGATTAGAGAATAATTTTGAATAAAGTGCCAGAGACACTACTCTGAACAGCAATAATTTAGGTAGCTAAACTTGTAAATTACCCAGGATAATTCTAAATGAACGGAACAACTTGTGTTTGTGTATATCACAAAGAAGCTATAGTAAAGTGCCCCCATCACGCCCACTGGCGTATAGGGAATATGGTGTTAGTGACCATAAATTTTACAGACCTTTGGCACTGGATTTTTGGGGTCATGTGGACGGTATTACGCCCGTGCCGCTTTACTTTCCCAGAAAAAAAATCCGGTACCCAATAAAGGCTGGCTAAACTGGAAGCTGTCGGTTGGGATCGAACCCAACCTTTTGTTCTTTGTAGTCTAGTTCACTAACCACTGAGTTATCACTGCTCCCACAAAGAAACTATGTTACAGATAAAATGTGAGAGAGTAAGAGGCATGAAATTTTCAATGGAGAGGAAAATCCCTGCTCAAAGTTAACTTCATTGTTAGGTCACATGTCCTTTGCTGAATGTTGCATTCACCACCGCCCATCTGGAAGAATCTTTGTCTCTAGTCAGATCTCCCACAAAACGTTGCATTCACCACAGCCAATCTGAAAGAATCTTTGTCTCTAGCCAGATCTCCCACATGTTCCGTTGTCATATTCAAGGTCTCCTTGATGTCTTCTTCTTGTTCCGCCCTTGATATGTCACCCAGGAACCATGCCTTAGAAAAAAATTAACTTATATTACGAAAATCACATAGATTCAATGTTGTGGGCAGCATTTCACACCACATATGTCCAGGTGATGGCCATGTTCTTGCCATACACAAGCCAGCATATTTTATTAACATATTTGTATCTATGGATCTAACAAAAGAATGAATGTGTACATGCAACAAGCTCATGTGCAACAACTACTGATGTAAACTTTAGGAGTTTTCCGCTCCTTTTAGATTAGACCTCACACTTTTTTCTATAGCAGATTTATTCTTCTTCTACTTTTCAGCTCCCTGTGAAGCATAGGTCTTCAACAAACACTTTCCAAATCATTCTGTTTCTTGCCATTCTTTTAAGATCATTTCATGTCTTCCCCATCATCTTGATCTCTGCTTCTATCGGTCTTCTCCAAGAATATTTTGGTCTTCCTCTTTATCTTTTTTCCTTGGGGATTCCAAAAAAGAGCCTATTGTGTAATACTCTCAGCTGGCTTCCGCAGTGTGTGTCCTGTCCAGTGCCAGCATCTTAACTGTATCTTTATCCACAGGAATTTGACTTGTACTTTTCCCATAATTCTATGCTAGTGATTTTGTCCTACTATTTCCATCCTTTTATTCCACGCAAGCATCCATTAATTCTAACAGAGTTATTCTGTGTGACTCATGCATTTGTTTCATTAATTTATGTAAACCCTGCATATAACTTTAACTAGTTTCAGCGATGTAGTGTTCAATTACATTATTAACTCTTTCCGTACATTTTGATGCACTGTGTGCCTTCCCGCTTTCTTGCGTTCACCCAATGCACTGTGTGCCTTCCCGCTTGCTTGCGTTCACCCAATGCACTGTGTGCCTTCCCGCTTGCTTGTGTACACCCAATGCACTGTGTGCCTTCCCCCTTGCTTGTGTTCACCCAATGCTCTGTGTGCCTTCCCGCTTGCTTGTGTTCACCCAATGCACTGTGTGCCTTCCCGCTTGCTTGTGTTCACCCAATGCACTGTGTGCCTTCCTGCTTGCTTGTGTTCACCCAATGCACTGTGTGCCTTCCCGCTTGCTTGTGTTCACCCAATGCACTGTGTGCCTTCCCGCTTGCTTGTGTTCACCCAATGCACTGTGTGCCTTCCCGCTTGCTTGTGTTCACCCAATGCACTGTGTGCCTTCCCGCTTGCTTGCGTTCACCCAATGCACTGTGTGCCTTCCCGCTTGCTTGCGTTCACCCAATGCACTGTGTGCCTTCCCGCTTGCTTGCGTTCATCCAATGCACTGTGTGCCTTCCCGCTTGCTTGCGTTCACCCAATGCACTGTGTGCCTTCCCGCTTGCTTGTGTTCACCCAATGCACTGTGTGCCTTCCCGCTTGCTTGTGTTCACCCAATGCACTGTGTGCCTTCCCGCTTGCTTGTGTTCACCCAATGCACTGTGTGCCTTCCCGCTTACTTGTGTTCACCCAATGCACTGTGTGCCTTCCCGCTTGCTTGTGTTCACCCAATGCACTGTGTGCCTTCCCGCTTTAGGACATTTCGCAGCATAGTGCATCACTCTCAAATTGATTAGTGTGAACCGTCATGAAACCATAATCTTTTTACATCTTTTGTATCAAAACTTGTTGCTTGGTATTGGTGAAATCTGATACCTTGTTCAATTATCTAAAAATTAATATACTTGCTGCTTACTTGCGTTCACCCAATGACTAAAGGAGTATATCTTTTCATCATTCGCCTGCGTTCACCCAATGACTAAAGGAGTATATCTTTTCATCATTCGCCTTTAAAAGGACAAGTGGGCTTGTCAGCGTTGTGTTGTGGTTTACAGTATAACTGTGATATGTGCGCCTTTCGGCCCAACACGTCTGACTTCAGCATGATATTTTTGAGTACCGGTTTGTCTTCCCTCTTCGATCCCTACTCGCTTGGTCAGACTAGACAAGTTAGTCTGTTATTAGAGGCACCACAGAGAGGTAGAGCAGGTTCTGGATGGTTCTGGTTCACTGATCCTGGTGCAAGCCATCAGCTGTGGGTCACTGACAACTTCTAGCTCTGGTGCTGTGAAGTTCACCTTCAGCTCCTCAAAGTTCATATATCATATGTTATATGTTAGATAAATATAAATATGTAGTTTGATTCTTAAACCATGAACACATGTTGTCTCTGACATCTCTTCCGTTGCATTGATAAAAAGCTTCCGCACAGAAAGAGTTAATGCCATTCCAATTTTGACAAAATGAGCCATGAAAGAAGCTACTTAGCATAAAAGTACTTGGCATTTGAATTACTACCGAAGATTAGTTAATATATGTCATAACGCTATTGTTATACAATTAAACTGAATAATGAATACTTTGTCACCATGTTGTGAACTTACTGGATCGTGTTTTTTTATACTTTCAGGATGAGTTCTTGGATGTAATATACTGGATGAGACAAATTTTGGGTCTTCTTCTTGGACTGATATGGGGGATTATCCCACTGAAAGGTTTTCTTGCTCTAGCTTTGTATGTACCTATTTTGCTATAGATGTGTATCTGTCTTTTTATGCTGCTCATATGCTCTGTGTGTGTTATCTGTATGCATTTATATATAAAACATCTTTTCTTCATTTCTGTCTAGCGTTTGCCCGGATGGCTATTTGGATCCCTACTGTGAGGGGAGAAAAGAATAGAGCCACTGTTACCTGCCACGTATGTTGTATGAGTCAAGAAAGGAGGTTTAGAATCTTTGCATGTACAGTTGATAGGATGTGCATGGAGCGACCTTGTCAACAGAATTTACCAATGCATTATGGGAAACGCTGTGACAAGTGGTGGAGCAGATATGGGGAATTTCTGACGGCAGTGAAATTGGTTCCACGGATAGAAGAGAATAGAACAGAATGTCTAGCTTTATGCTTCGTATGTATGTTGTGCATTGTGATAACTTGGTGAAAATTAAGTGAAGAATAGAAATAGAGGACAACAAGAGAGTAAAGATATGAGACAGCTGATGAGAGTTGTTTGGTAAGAAATTAACATGTGGATAAACATCTATATATAGAGAATGTTGTGAAGAATATATATATAAGTAAAGTGCCCCCGTCACGCCAAGTGGCGTATAGGGAATATGGTGTTAGTGACCATAAATTTTGCAGACCTTCGGCACATGATTTTTGGGGTAATGTGGTCGGTATTACGCCCATGCCGCTTTACTTTCTCAGAAAAAAATCCGGTACCCATTAAGGCTGGGTGAACCGGAAACCGTCTGTTGGGATCGAACCCTACCTCTTGTCCTTTGTAGTCCAGTTCACTAACCACTGAGCTATCGCGACTCCCATATATATATATATATATATATATATATATATATATATATATATATATATATATATATATATATATAAACACACTGGAAGCTGTAGAAATGTGGTTTTATTTAAATATATAATATATATATATACAGGGTGTTCGTAAAGTCGCAGTGCAGTGAATATTTCTAATATTCAGTAAATGACGTAATCATCATCTACGTACCACAATTTTGTAAACCACATTTATGAACAAACCACTGCTTCCTTTAAGGTTTTATTTACGTAAAGGACGGGCACTACGCTACTTTCACTGTCTCATTGCTTGAAGGAAATGGTGTTGACGATTGAAAACAGGGTATTTCTGGTTGAGCATGTCTTTCGTAATGGCGGTAAATATACGGATGAGGTCATTAGACAATTCGTGAGGAAATTTCCAGACTCACAAGTCCCTCACCGAAATTCTGTTACAAAATTGATCAAAAAGTTTTGTGAAACCGGTAGTGTGGTAGATGCATACCGATCTGGAAGACCTTCAATTTCACAAGACCAAATTATGGAACTCCAAGACAGAATTACAATGAGTCCAAATGCATCTTTAAACCACTTGTCTCAACAGGTGCAAATATCTAAGAGTTCTGTTCACAAGGTTTTAAGAAGTGAACTACACTATCGTCCATACAAATTAACTGAAGTGTCTCAACTCCAAGAAAGAGATTATGAATCCCGTTTAAACTACTGCATGTGGTTTCAGAATTTTATTTATGAACATGGCGCTGCCATCCTTGACGTCACTTTTTTCACTGATGAGGCCTGGTTTCATTTATCCGGTTATGTGAACAGTCAGAACAATCGGCTGTGGAGCAGTGAAAACCCCCATGAATTTCATCAAGTGCCGCTTTACGATCAAAAAGTCGGAGTGTGGTGCGCTATAAGTCGTATGCGGATAATAGGACCTATATTTTTTAATGAAACAATAAATGCAGAACGTTACCGTACTTTAATTCTGGAACCGTTCATAGCACACCTTACAGAACGGGAAATTATGGAATCCTGGTTTCAGCAGGATGGGGCAACAGCACACACAGCCACAACAACACTCAATTATTTAGAAAGCATATTTGCAAATCGCATTATTTCACGTGGAATCTGGCCTGCTCGTTCACCAGATCTAACACCCCCAGATTATTATCTGTGGGGGGCATTGAAGGGGAAAGTTTATGAAAATAATCCGCAGACAATTAATGACCTAAAGACTGAAATAGTAGACAAGATTAAACAAATATCACCAGACATTATTCTGAAGGTTTTCGCAAATATGGAAAGACGAATCACGACATGTCTTGAGGCCCGTGGTGGACATTTTCAACATATGTTTTAGGCACAACTTTATTGTGTTAATACCAACATTACCCATTATAAACTCGCCGATAGCAGTCAAGTATATTTGAATAATACCATTTATTTTACAATTTGTGTGACGCATTAGTTAACCGCATTTCTGGTGACGTTTTTTCTTTAGAGAGTATAAATTCACTGCACTGCGACTTGAAAAACACCCTGTATAAACACACTGGGAGCTGTAGAAATGTGGTTTTACAGAAGAATGTTGAGAATACCATAGACAGCTAAGAAGAGTAATGAAAACGTTCTGAAAGAGGCCAAAGCAAGTAGAGAACTAATATTCAATATTAGGAAGAAACGATCATCATTTTTTGGCCGTGTAATTAGAAAACAACTGGAATATATTGTTACAACTGGGAAAATTAAGGGACGAAGAGATAGAGAGAAACAAAGAGAAATGATACCAGACAGCTTAAGAGAATGGCTTGGCAGAAGGTCAACAACAGAAATTATAAATAATATAAAATTTCCTAGTTTAGCATATTTCTGCTCAGAGTGACCCCTGTCACTATATTCAGTCGTTCTCTAACCTGTTATTAGAAGACTCCAGGATTAGGGTTAGGAATACCCCTAAAGTGACCTAAACCTTGTTGAAAAAAATTAAGTTAAATGTATGAAAACTAGAAGCAGTTGATATATTGAAATATCTGTGATCAGTCAGGGGAGATCACTCGTTTAGAAAATAAAAACTGTTAAACTAGGTCTGATCTTCCCAGCACAATATGTTTTTAAATAATGACAGAAAAAAAAAAACAGTTTGAGTTTAAAAATAAAAAAAAAAACAGTTTGAGTTTAAAAATAAAAAAAAAAAAAAAGTTTCAGTTGTAAAGTGGACAATCAAAGTGATAAAGGCAGGACATTTTTGATATTTTAAATTTCTTCTTGACATTTTTCTGAATGATTTTTGTTTTTCCTTGTTTGCAGATTCCTTCTTGTGAATGTTGCCATAGTCTATATTTATTACAGCAGTTTTCAAAAAGTTGATGAAGAAGAGTATGGTGGAACATCTGAAATACTGAAAGAAGGCTTGATGACATCATTTTCATCATTTCTGGTGAGACTTAAAAACATTTTTTTTTTCAGCTTTACAATATTTAATGATAAGAGAGTACGAAGTGAGACCAAATATAGTAACATTATTGTTAGCTCAGCGTTAGGCCAATTCTACTAACACATCCAGGAAAAAAAAACACCCATATACAGTAAATAAGTCTGATTAAATATAAACATCAAGAAGATGGAAACCATGGCCCTAAATGTAAAGAACCCATACAGTCAGAATAGAAACCAGATACTCGGAGAACACTTTCACACACCTGGAAGGCAGTGGTATAACATTATTTTGGGGAGCCAGAGGAGATACCAACAAAAGAAAAAATAAAGCCAGAATAGCTTATGCCAGATTGAACAATGTTTAGCGATCCACCCACTACAGCGCAAAAAAAAAAATAAGGAGATCTATGTTTCCATGTGTCAGCTTTTAGCTCTAGTGAAGTCCAAAAAGACTGAATTTCGCACCAATATCCCTTTTTCCTGTATTTGAAACTGGCAGCTATGGTTCAGGTGTCCGCTGTCAAACAGGCAGATATTTTAAGACTTTATGGGTACTCTTATTTTTTTACCAATGAGAGTTCTAACATTTCTATTGTAATAGGCAGGAGATGGAACTGGGTAGGTCATGTGCTCTGAAGAGATCTAGAAATAGTTACAGAAAGAGATCTAGAAATAGTTACAGAAAGAGATCTAGAAACAGTTACAGAAAGAGATCTAGAAACAGTTATATGAAGAGATCTAGAAATAGTTACAGAAAGAGATCTAGAAATAGTTACAGAAAGAGATCTAGAAATAGTTACAGGAAGAGATCTAGAAATAGTTACAGAAAGAGATCTAGAAACAGTTACAGAAAGAGATCTAGAAACAGTTACATGAAGAGATCTAGAAATAGTTACAGAAAGAGATCTAGAAATAGTTACAGAAAGAGATCTAGAAATAGTTACAGAAAGAGATCTAGAAACAGTTACAGAAAGAGATCTAGAAACAGTTATATGAAGAGATCTAGAAATAGTTACAGAAAGAGATCTAGAAACAGTTACAGAAAGAGATCTAGAAACAGTTATATGAAGAGATCTAGAAATAGTTACAGAAAGAGATCTAGAAATAGTTACAGAAAGAGATCTAGAAACAGTTACAGGAAGAGATCTAGAAATAGTTACAGGAAGAGATCTACAAATAGTTACAGAAAGAGATCTAGAAACAGTTACAGGAAGAGATCTAGAAATAGTTACAGAAAGAGATCTAGAAATAGTTACAGAAAGAGATCTAGAAACAGTTACAGGAAGAGATCTAAGAACAGTTACAAAAAAGAGATCTAGAAATAGTTACAGAAAGAGATCTAGAAACAGTTACAGGAAGAGATCTAGAAATAGTTACAGAAAGAGATCTAGAAACAGTTACAGAAAGAGATCTAGAAATAGTTACAGAAAGAGATCTAGAAACAGTTACAGAAAGAGATATATAAACCGTTACAGAAAGAGATCTAGAAATAGTTACAGAAAGAGATCTAGAAACAGTTACAGGAAGAGATCTAGAAACAGTTACATAAAGAAATCTAGAAACAATTACAGGAAGAGATCTAGAAACAGTTACAGAAAGAGATCTAGAAATAGTTACAGAAAGAGATCTAGAAACAGTTACAGAAAGAGATATATAAACCGTTACAGAAAGAGATCTAGAAACAGTTACAGAAAGAGATCTAGAAACAGTTACAGAAAGAGATCTAGAAACAGTTACAGAAAGAGATCTAGAAACATTTACAGAAAGAGATCTAGAAACAATTACAGGAAGAGATCTATAAACCGTTACAGGAGGAGATCTAGAAAAAGTTACAGGAAGAGATATTGAAACAGTTAAGGAACTGCCCTGCAGTGTATTCTGGGTGGAAGAGAAAAGAGAAGTAGACAAATGACAACCTGGCAGAGGACTTTGGAAAAAAGATGAATGCTCTGTGGACCAGTGTGGTACCCTCCAAAGAATGGGCATAGTTTGAGGGACTTTGTTGTTGCCCTACAGGATGTACCAGCTGCTTCGTCAATCTGTGGCCAAGAAAAAGAATGAAGAAAGAAGTAGAATCTGGAGTGTATTTGGAGAGCAGAAATTAAAAGTTGTACAACTTTGTGTAGTTTTCATTGTCATTGTATTTTTTCATTTCTAATTTCTTTGTCATTTTTGCTTGAAGATTAAAGTCTTAATTTCCACTGTTTATGTAGATATTAATCATCATCATCATTGAGTGCCGTCTCCGCAACGAAGGTTGGCTACCATGGAGCGCCATTTTGCTCTATCTCTTGCTTTGATGGTGCAGGTTGTCATCGGTTGATTTGTCCATCTTTTGATGTTACTCGTCCATGTTAATCTTGGTCTGCCTCTGCCTCTTTTACCTTGTATTTTCCCCTCCAGGATCACTTTCAGTAGGCTGTTGTGTCTTTTAACATGGCCTAAGAATCGCATTTGTCTTGTTCTAATTGTGTTCAGAAGTTCTCTTTTCATTTTTAGTTGTTTTAAGACTTTGTCATTTGTTTTCTTTTCCTTCCATCCAATTCTACCTATTCTTCTATATATCCACATTTCAAAGGCTTCAATTCTCTGTTCTGTTTTCTTGTCTAATGTCCATGTTTCAGCACCATATAGGAATATTGAGAAGATGTAACATTTTGCTATTCTTAGTTTTAGCTCTGGTGTTATTTGTTTTGATGTTAGTATGTCCTTCATGACATTAAAATTACTTTTTGCCATTCCTATTCTTTTGTTTATTTCAGTTGTACATTTTCCATCACTGGTTATAGTATGTCCAAGGTAGTTATAGTTCTGAACTGTCTCAAGGTCTATTCCTTCAATTTTGATATCCACTTGTGGGTTTTGGGTATTTTCTTTGTTTATGATCATAGTTTTAGTCTTTTTGATATTCATATCTAGTCCATATTTTTTGCTTGTCGTGTTTATTTCATTAAGTAATTGTTGCAGGTCTTTAGGATTTTCTGCTAGTAGTACAGTATCGTCAGCATATCTTAGGTTATTGATTATCTTTCCATTAATTTGTAGGCCTGGCATCTCTATGATGTTTTTAAAGATTTGCTCAGTGTATAGATTGAACAAGCTTGGTGATAGGATGCATCCTTGTCTTACTCCTCTTTTTATATCAATGGGTGTAGAGAACTCTTTGTTATATTTTATTATTGCTGTTTGCTCCCAGTATAGATTGCATATTAGTCGTATATCCATGTCATCTAGATGTATCTCTTTTAGGCATTCTATAAGTTGTTTGTGGTGTACTCTATCAAAAGCTTTGGTGTAGTCTATGAAGCAGGCATATATTGGTTTGTTTACTTCTGTGTATTTTTCTATTAATGTTCTCATGCAGAATATGGCTTCTTTTGTCCCGCTATTTTTCCTAAATCCAAATTGCTGCTCATCTAATTCAGTATTGATTTTATTCTGAATCTAAGATATTAATAGTCACATTAAAACAAATTCTTTCTTATTACAGGTTGCATGGATTATTTTGTATTCAGCACTTCATTCAGAACCATCATCTTAGCCCATATTTCAACATTCAAAGGGAAGAGAGTCTCAATTGTGATCAAAGATGGTGATAAAATAATTGATGGAAGTTGGTATGGCAGTCTATGTTACATTTGGGAGTAAATAGCTTCAAAAAGGAAGAGAAATAAATAGGTTTTCATATTAACAGTCACAAATAACAAGTTGAAAGGCAGACCTGAAAGATGATAGGTCCATGAAACACCAGACATGACATTGTGCACCATGTATGAGATACTTCAGCAATCACTCAAACACACCATTTTCCCCTCAGTGTTGAAAAGCAACAGAGGTGTAGTCAAGTCAATTTAATTTCACAGTAGACAAACTAAATATGGATAAAAAGAATAGCTTTTCATTAATTAGTTCAGCATCCTACATCATGGAGTTCCCTTTATATTATATGAGGAAGGTCTGTATGTTTTCTTCTTTGTAAAGGTTAGTTCATTTTTTTTTTTTTTTTAATAGTTGATTCTTTCTGGACATTAAAGAAACAAAAATAGAAACAAGTTATTGTTGCAGTAAATGTAGGCAAAAGTTTGTACAGAGGTCTGAGTTTTAGTGATTTGTGTGAATCATTATCTTGGACCTGGGAGGGATATATTAGATAATAGACCTCAATCACTAGTGATTTGTGTGAATCATTATCTTGGACGTGGAAGGGATATATTAGATAATAGACCTCAATCACTAGTGATTTGTGTGAATCATTATCTTGGCGTGGGAGGGATATATTAGATAATAGACCTCAATCACTAGTGATTTGTGTGAATCATTATCTTGGACGTGGGAGGGATATATTAGATAATAGACCTCAATCACTAGTGATTTGTGTGAATCCTTATCTTGAATCTGGAAGGGATATATTAGATAATAGACCTCAATCACTAGTGATTTGTGTGAATCATTATCTTGGACATGGGAGGGATATATTAGATAATAGACCTCAATCACTTGTGATTTGTGTGAATCATTATCTTGGAGGTGGGAGGGATATATTAGATAATAGACCTCAATCACTAGTGATTTGTGTGAATCATTATCTTGGACGTGGGAGGGATATATTAGATAATAGACCTCAATCACTAGTGATTTGTGTGAATCTACTGTTCTGAAAATATGAAGCATACTTCAATGAAAAGCTGCTGTATTAGCTCCAGAAAGATATATATGAATATAACAGACATCTTGAAAGATTAATTAACATGTGCAGATTGAAGTCAGGCTCACAAAGGAATCTATTTGCATTTGTGAGAAATGAGTCTCATCAATTTCTGGACAATTTGATAATGGCAAATATTGACTGGAAGTTACTGAGGTTAGAAAGACAGTGAGAATTGTCTTTGGTGAGAGAAATTTGTGGACTGTATCCAGAAAATGCCAAACATAACATTACATAAGTGTTGTCTTTTAAACAAGGCAGAGAACTTATGGTATATGAAGACAACACTATTTCCAAAGTTAGGGGGATAACTGGATGATGTGAAGTAGACCATACAGTTTTTGACTGAAACCTTAGACTCCAGGCAGATTTGGCACCAGAGCATGGACAATCTGTCGCAAGTGACGATCATTGATTGATTCTTAAGTGGAACGGTGCCCAGCCGTAATATTCTCATGGGACTGGATGTGTGATTTATGTTCAACTTTGTAAATTCTTCACTAGCTATCCGCAATTAGATCATGTGTATCACCGAAGTGACCTGACTTCATTTGTCAAGGTAGCGATTCTTGAATCTCACTCACTGACCACAGTGTCAACGTAGATTTGGCGTCAATGCACGAAAAACATGTAGAAGATGACGGCTATTACAGCAGCCTGGAAATATTCATCATAAGCTGCACACCTCATCTTTCACAATGCAGCACTTTCATTCAAGAACAGTATGAATAATAAATATGCTCACTGTATGGGCTTGAATGGGGACTAGCTGCTGTGGGAACTTCAGTAGACATAGGAAGTTTGGGTGGAGGGCAAAAAACTAACATTGAAGTTCTGAATCAGCTGAAAATAAAACAAAATAACACAATTTGAAATAGACAACTGCAATTTTTGGGACATGTGAAGAGACACAATACTCTACAGAAGGTTATCTTGGAAAGGAAGGTACAAGATAGATGAGGCAGACCAAGACTGCAGTGGACTGATAACATCAAAAGGTGGACAGGTAAAGCTATGACAACCTGCACTATCAAGACAAGGTAAATGGATCAAGACAAGGTAAATGGCCCTCTATGGTAATTAACCTTTGATGTGGAGATGGCACCCAATGAAAGATTGAATTAATTTGGCATACCTGATCTTATTTTGAAACTGTACTCGATGTATCAAACCATGTTGTATGTTAGGATTGGACTGTTTGAATGTAAGGTCTAAATGTATTGTATGGCTTTCATTTCTTCTTCCTTATTGAACAATAAAGATAACTTGTGATATTTAGAAATCTGATTATACAATAGGCTTTGTTCATGTGTAAAGCTTGTTAGTCTGTTTGTGATGGCATACAGGACTGTGTATGTATTAACTGACCAGACAGTGTGTATGTTTAACTGACTAGACTGTATGTAACTGACCAGACTTCATGTATGTGTTAACTGACCAGACTGTGTGTATGTAACTGACCAGACTCCATGTGTAACCGTGAATGATGACACATACATATTTAGATCATAATTATGCGAGGACATGGGACAAAAAAGGACTAGACAAATTTAGCATAGGGATGACTAAGAGACCATGTTGAGAAATAAACCGCCGTGACTGACCACAAGGTTGTAAACTGGGGATGACCTTAACTGTCAGTAAGGAATGTAGAACTCATAAACTAAAGGCTAGTCACACAGTGGCAGATGGTTAGGGAGGGTCACTTACAGTTCAGAGAGGAGTGGAGCAGTGTTAGATGTCATTTTTATCTGGAGAAAGAATAGTTAGCAGGGAGGTAGAAGTTTAGCCAGAGAGGAAGACACGAAGATTTAGTACTAGTAACGAGTTACAACTGATGCAAACTTAACCAAATGACCCAGCTCTGGAAATTCCAGGGCTTGGCTCGGAGATCTGTCACGAGTGGACGGAGAGAGGCAGGGAGTAAGGTTAACTGTCAGTCAAAGGACAGGAGTATAAAAGTTAGATGGAAGACTTGAGAAGGGGCTTCCACCTTCACTTTTACACTTAGACTTCGACTTAGGAATACACAGAGATAGCCACGCACCAGAACTAGAGGACGAGAACTAGAACGAGAGATGGAGAACTAGAGATAGGTATCGAGATAGCCATTGGAGAACGTTAGAAACAGTATACACAGATGAAAGAGAGCTAGATAGAAAGACAGCTAGAATTGTTATAGTATATATTTATTGTTTCTAGTTATCTTTGTTTTCTCTTGACAGCACATCACATATATTTTAGTTGATCACAACAGGTAATTCATGACAGACTCTTTTTCTCTCATTATATAATCATAATCAAGTTTATTGATATCTAGGCACAATTATCGACTAGTGGTGGATGCACTTATCTTAAATTAATGTTAATTAATTCAGGACTTCTCTGAGGCTACCGCTGATGACTATGATCTGTCACAAGTGCATATTTTGCATACAACATTATTCAACTTATGTTCATGAGGAATGTGAAACACAACTTGAAATACTCTTAAAAACACTTCACGACACTAATGTTCATATTCTCATTGCTATACTCCTCTCTATCAACTTCTACTAACTTCTCAACTGACTTGAACTACAACTTGGAGATTCTAACTTCCTAACTAACTGGCTTCACTTTCTAATCTTAACTTTCTAACTGTTCTGACTGTTCTAACTATTAAACTGCCTTCGGCAGTTCGGCCGAAGCCAGACTAAGCTTACTTAGTCTATTTTCTTGACTATTCTCATTCCTGACTAATTTAATCCTGACTGTCTCAAACCTATAGTGTTGAAGTTTAAATACTCAACCACAACTCTTCACCTGAAAATCAGTAGCCAATAAAATTGTCACAATTTTGTTGCGAAGTGACAAATTGCAACTCGGTCAGCCCTCCTCACTCTGTGTCCGAGACCTGAATGCCAAAATTTGACCTGTGTCTCAACTGTCCCCTATTTTACAATAACAAATTATTATCGTGACTTCTATAACCTATTTAAATAATGGTTACCTCATGTCAATGACCTTTCCTGGTAGTTGGATGACAACTTATTTATCAGATGGGCCAAAGTCATGGGGTCAATGCATGCTATATTATTTCCCAAACCTGCTGTTGTGGAAATCGTGGAAATTTCCATGGACCTAAACTATTATGTGTCCAACAATTCTGGACATTACCTCCTTCACATTTTCTGTGTATTCACTACCCCTTATGTGAACTTCTATTTCTGGCTGGAAATTTTCCATACTTAAATTTTATGTCTTAACACTGATGGTCGCTACCATTTATTACTGCTATTATCTATTGAGAAGTGGGTAACAACTAAGTTAGTGAATCAATTCAGAGGAAGAGGTATGCTTACAGCTCTCGGAAAAAATGACAAATAATCAACAACAGAAAAAAATATGGACCAAGGTAGGATCGAACCCGTACTCAGTGGCACAGCTCCTTGCCACGAAAAGCCAAACGCTTAGGTTTTAGTATCTATAGGTATATAGATAATAAATGATGACTTATTTATAACACACCAAATTTGTTCATTCTCGGATGTGTGGTGTTGTGTCATATACGAAGAACAGTTAGAACACGGCAATACATGTATGTGTTAACTGACCAAACAGTATGTGTAAACTAATTGTGTATGTGTGGGAGCTGACTGGATTTAATTTTAAATAATTGCTTTGTTCTTGAGATGTTCTCATTCCTCTCAGCTGTAAGTGATCTGTGTTGTCTCATAGTCTTCAAGTAGAGTACCATTAGAGCATGGAAGCCATCTCCCCAGGTCTTCCAGTATTAGGCAGCTAATTAGCTGGTTACATGATTTTTTTGACATGATCATTTTTTGTTTTGAAAAATTACAAGTCTATGTCAATAGAAGTGAGAAAGAGAGCTCATTGGTACTATATAGAGCCAATTCTGACCTATGGACGTGAAACATGGACAGTAGACAAACAAATGAAAAGATGATTAGAGACCACAGAGATGGGATCACTGAGAAAAATGTTGAGAGTTCTCTGGACAGCTAAAAAGACTAATGAGGATATTCTCAAAGAGGCCAACATAAAAATGGAGCTCCTAAAAACATCAGAAAGAAACAATCAACATTTTTCGGGCACATCATGAGAAGAGGAAAGTTGGGATACTTGGGTACAACTGACAAAATACAGGGAAATAGAGATCACAAATGACAAAGAGAGAAGATACTGGATAGCTTGATGTTATGGCATGGAAAACAGTCAACAACATAATTGATACAATGCACTGTGGATAGAAAATTGTGAAAGAACATGATCCCCTACACCAGCTGATATGGCACTTGATGATTAATGAGGTGGTTGCCACCATTTGTGTGTTAAATTAAGAAAGCACCACTACCCCAGAATTCAAATTTGAACGGGCAATAATACAGTGGAATTAAATCAGTATCATTGAAATAAATGACCATGCCCACAACTAATGACAAGAAAATATTACAAGAAAAGACATTTCAAAACCAGTCAACTTAACAATGTAATAAAAAACATTATTTTGCGTTCGCCAGCTTTCACCCCTGGTGAAGTCCCTAAAGACTAGGAACTGAATTTTGTGTGTTATTCATCTTTTCCCTGGCCGCTGTGTGCACAAGGGTCGCTTATTGCACAGGCTGATAGCTCTGTCTTTGGAGGTACTAATTTTTTCTGTCGATGAGTATTTGATGTTTCAAGCCAGGCCTCGCTGCTGAGACCGGGGTGGTTGTCATAGAGGGAAATCATAAATAAAAATCCCATTTGTTGCAGCCGGGATTTCTCTCTCTCTCTCTCTCTCTCCTCTCTCTCTCTCTCTCTGCGATCAGGACTCAATCAGAGTAGGATTCCAAACTCTCTCATGAAGTTAGCTGTCTGTTTAAGTGGTTCGATTGTCCCATATACTTTCTCTTCCAGGGAGGTGGGTGTGGACCACATTGCTCTTCTCAGGTCTGTGTATTGAGGGCAATCCTGTAGAACATGTTTTGTAGTCATAGTGTACAGTGTTATAGGCTGGTTGTACCTATTTTGAATTTGGTGAACATGTGATTCCTCATTCTATTGTGGCCAGTGCGTAAGTGAAGTATGATGACTTGATCCCTCCTTGATAGTTGATGGTATCCGTCCCTCTCGTTAAGCTTTGGGTGTTCTCGTTTCCATTTTTCATGGTACTGACCTTTGAGGATGGATTTGGCTTCATCATAACTGAGCGGATGGTTCTCTTGTGGTAATCTCCCTCCCTCTTTAGTTAATTTGTCTGCGCGTTCGTTCCCGTGTATATTACAGTGTGATTTGAACTCACAACCTCTCTGTCTCGAGACCGGCGTCTTGCCTTGAGACCAACCAGTACCCCAACAACGCAATGAATGACAGATTAAAATTATATGGCAAGGTTAGGCTTGCCTACAAATACATGCCTAGGTACAATCAGAATTCTCAAAATCGAGCTGTAGATTTCCCAACTTACAGGAAATTGTGACAAGGGACAGCTAATTACTTCAAGGAAGGTGACATATAACAAACAGCCACATCTAAATATTCCCAGAGAGAATACAAATAAATTAAAAAATGTTAAAATTAAAGTTTTCTTTTATAAAAAAAAACATATTATTATATAATTACATAGTAATAGGAAACATAGTAATAGTGATCATTTACTTCCATGACCAATGGCACATTAATGGGTGATGTGGTCGGTATTACTTAAAGCCTCTTTTACTTTCCATAAAAATTCTGTGCTACCAATTTTTAAAGGCTGGGTGAGAACCCCCTGAGCTTTTGTCAGTTTGAAAACAAAGTAATCCACCACTTCTGGGAATCAAACCCAGATTCTTCTGATCATGAAGTGAACACACTAATCACCTGCCATCTCTTCTTCTTAGTGTTCACCCATTTTAGAGGGCACAGATGCATTGTGAAGGAAACAGTGAAGAGCAAAATCTCTATCTGAACATACAGAAAATCAAGATAATGTCCTTTGACAAAGCAAAAAGTCAACCCAAAATCATCAACAGTGAAGAACTTGAAATTGTAACAAACTATGAATGTCTGGGATCTGTAGTAACTAATAATGGAGACTGCCAGAAAGAATTTAAAAGAAGATTAGTAAAAGCAACACAAAATTTAAATGCCTTGAAGAACATGTAGCACAATATCAACAAGGCAGTAAATAAAAAAAAATTACTGAGGTCATGTATCTTCATGATAGAAACATATGGTTGTGAATATCATGGACAATCTCGTAAACAGCAAGGAAAAAAATTGAAGCATTCAAAACAAAATGCTACAGAAAAATCCTTAAGATACCTTGGATAATTAAAAAGAGCAATGAAGACATTAAAAGATTTAAACATTAAAAAGAACTGGTTTCACAACTCTACAGAGGAAATTAAAATATGGCCATGTCAAAGACACAGCTGGCTGGCAAGAACAATAATGGAAGGCATGGTTCCTGGGCGCCACATCAGGGCAGACTAAGAAGAAGGTGGTTTCAAGACATCAAGGAGACCTTAAACATGACAACAGTAGAAGTGGGAGATCTGGTTATAATTGGAGATTCTTTTAGATAGGCTGTGGTGAATGCAATGTTCTGCAAAGGACATGCGACTTGTTGATGATAAATGTACTGTGTCATTAGTTTGTAGCAAAGTTGTGTGCGATATCTGTCCCCTTCTGCTCAAAACACCCATCTTCAGTATAGGTAGATTTAAAAAAAATGGTATAATAATTTTGTAGGGGCATCTGCCATTTTTGGCCTACTTTTTTCAACATAAACTTTACCATACAACTGCGTTTGGGGGACTCTTGACTTATCATCTTGGTCTTATCAGTTTTAAAAAATAAAATTAAGTTGAAAAAATATTCTGTCTCTTTTCTATCTCATTCCTCATAACTTAGATGATGCAAAACAGTGTAATAGGGAAGACATGGAATGTTTTTAAGAGAATGGCAAGAAACAGAATTGCTTGGAAAGTGTTTGTTGATGACCTAAGCTCCACAGGGAGTTGAAAGTGTTTGTTGAAGACCTAAGCTCCACAGGGAGCTGAAAGTGTTTGTTGAAGACCTAAGCTCCACAGGGAGCTGAAAGTGTTTGTTGAAGACCTAAGCTCCACAGGAGCTGAAAGTGTTTGTTGAAGACCTAAGCTCCACAGGGAGCTGAAAGTGTTTGTTGAAGACCTAAGCTCCACAGGGAGCTGAAAGTGTTTGTTGAAGACCTAAGCTCCACAGGGAGCTGAAAGGAAAAGAAGAAGAACTTTTAGTTCAAACAGCTACAAGGTGTAGTAACTTCTATATGCATCACTATAAAAGTGGTTTTTATAAAATAATATAGCCGTCGATTGCTTTTCTAATAACTCTATAGACATCCTCTTTCAACATCTTATTTGGAATGTCACATTTGAATGTAGTCAGTTCTCTGACCACACATGCAGCTGACATATATATGTTTGAATGAGGTTAGTTTTCTGAGCACTAATGCAGCTGACGTATTTCATAGATAACACATGATTATTATGTTACTTTATATCTTAACCAATATAATTGTTTTGTACTGCTATAAACTAATTATGTCTGTACACCTCTTTTTAAAATTTACATAGTTATTTACTTATATGATTAATACAGTGTCTGTCTCTCAAGTCCTCTATTAAAGTCATCTTATAATCGATAAAGACACCTGCTACAGTAGTTACTGTCAGTGAACACATTGATTCTTGATAAATTATTTATTTAGTTCATATGCTGTTTTGAATAAATTAATATTTAACTGAAAACTTTGGTGTTGGCTTATGCTCAGAGTTTTTGTTGCAGGTAAACAAACACCTCATTGCAGTTCTTGGGTTAAAAAAGCACCCAGTCCCTTTCAATAGATGTGAAGTTTATGTATATTAACTCATAATGTCTGGCTCACCACTTTAGTGGTGCAGTTATAGTATTTAAAAATTTGACGAGCTCTTAAATGGCATTTGCTCTTGAATTCCTACTTTCAGAGTTTAAAAAAGAATTCTTTCACATTTCATCCAATCCAGTATTTTGAAAGTCATTTCTAGAAGGTTCTCTGTTGAATATTTGTTCACATGTAATCAACAATCACTCTGTTTTTTTTTTTTCGATGAGTAAATTTTTTTAATAGAAAAAAAAAAACATTTTTTTTTTACCTCAAGACATTTCAGCAACCACTTTTGACCAAACAAGTTTCACAATTAATTAATTTGTGAATTGCAGATAGAATCAGACATAATAGATCACCAAGGAAATATTAACATTTTTATTGGGTGTTGAAGGTTCTGATTGTTGCAACATAAGTATCAGAGACAAAGATGCATTTCTCATTCCTTGTACTAGACGTAAAACCAAATTCTAAAAATTAAAAGGTTGCCTCTATGCCTTGATAGGTGTCTGGGGTGCTGTTAGCGAAATTGAAAATGGAGTAACTCAAAATTATGTGACCTGAAAATTTCAGATCATTACAGTAATTGGAAACACTTGAAACTTAAAATTGTGTTTAAATATGAATATATTTGGCAAGAACACACATTTCTGGAGTTATTTACATGCATCAAACTGTATCTTCATTCCAACATTTTGTTACCGGTGTCAGATCTGAACACTAGACTAGAGAACAATAAGAAAAATAAGCGCTAAAAAAATTAAATGTGTTAGATGTATGGCAAGAAGTCAGCCCAAAAAATAAGATCGCAAGTGTCAAAGTAAGATACAAGAGCTAGAACTAATTTATCACAGAATCTGTAAAGAAACAACAGATAAAACAGTTTGGCTATGTGATCAGACAGAGATAAAAATTACATCACAATGAACCTTCAACAAACAACACGAGAACACTAACCCAAGGGCTAATCTCAGAAATGATGGATTGATAGAATATTAGAAACACTAGTATATTTAGCAGCAGTAGAATCAACAGCAGAGTGCAAATTATACATCCCACAGATACTGAAAAACAGATGAGGAAGGAAAGAAGAAGAAAGAGAAGTATAATCTTTATATTTAGTCTTATATTATTCTGTGCGTACTTTTAAAATAATCAAACCGTTTGTGAGACATGTTTGTCATAGTTGGAGTTATAGGTGATCAACTGCTTGTGAGACATGTTTTTTCTGAGTTGGAGTTATAGGTGATGCTAAAAAGCCAGACATGGCATGGGCTGAATATGACAGCAACATATAGCTGGTTGTTTGTGTCAGGATCAGTGTACCCGAACGTATCAAGATCCTACATCACCACCTTGCGGTGACTCTTGAAAACAGACAAACCAGTCTGACAAATGAGTGGAGATTGAAGAGGAGTGACGAACCTGATACCCATAGGACAATTTGTTTGTTTGTTTGTTGTTAGTATCATCACACTGTACACCGGATGAATTCATAGATGCTCTGATATCCCCCTCGAGAACATCTGAGGAGAATCTTGGCCCATGTTAACGAAATCTGTAGCACGGTCTCAGATCTACAGTGTGGGTAAGTTTCTACTGACAGTTTTGCCTGGGCAGTTGCCATATTTATGGCCTACTCTTTTCAATTTTAACTGCCAAGGGTTATTTAATGTGTGCAAGTGCACACCCCTTCCTGTTTATTGCTGTTATCTGAGAGGGCTAGACATCGATTCTCTCTAGTGAAGAGGTCAGGGGAGGGTTACGTCATAAAGAAACCACAGATGAATTTTTCCTATTTCTTAAAAATCACTGCTTCTTGAACCTGCATCCTTCCTGTCCTGAGGCAGACGTTGTACCTCTAGACTACCCAGCCCCAAACAACAAAACTGTGCTGAAGTAAATGTGTAAGGCTAAAATGCACAGATATCTTTGCAAGTCAGGTACATAGTTTAATGCTAGGGTTGACTGAGTGCACCAGTTCAGGAACAAGACCTGCTTCATGAAGCGATGACACACTCACAATATTCCAACTTTATGTGATATGCAACATTATTTCATATTTTTCTATCTTTCATTTCTGATTCTCCCCCCCCCCCCCCCAAAAAAAAATGTTCAGAGTTTTCAGTTTATTAATAAGTCTTGATTGTAACAGGTCTGGCAAACAGTCGATCACAATGGCAGCCACTCTTGTTTTGGAATGTCTAGGATCAACTCTAAGTCTGGGTCACATCTGCCAATGACAAAAGGAAAATTTGTACATTTTTTTTGGTTGTATTTTCACATTTTTTGGCAAGACTTCTCTACAAATAATAAATGTACTTCTACAGTAATACTTATAACATCAAAATTGAAAGTTTTCTAAATTTAACAGTACTCATCAACAACTGGGGGTGAGGAGGCTAGTGATTCCATCAAAAGTAGTTAACCTTTTTCTGTCATTTTAGATTAAGTATTTACTTTTAAATATGGAAGAAGTTTACTGTACATAAATTGCTCAACACCAATATAGTATCAATCAGAAGTTTACTGTACATAAATTGCTCAACACCAATATAGTATCAATCAGAAGTTTACTGTACATAAATTGCTCAACACCAATATAGTATCAATCAGAAGTTTACTGTACATAAATTGCTCAACACTAATATAGTATCAATCAGAAAGAACTGGAGTCATCCAAGAACTTTACGGAGTATAGAAAGTAAAGAAGTGATTAAAAAAAGAATTTGATCTGGAAGTGTTGAATGAATTGCACAGAAGATTAAAAATGTTGACAAAAATAACTCTAACCTTTTTCTTGTGGCAAATAATTCTGGGAATAGTTGCAGACGTAAATTTGATTTTGGATGCTTTAAAAGTCTTTCTACTTCTTCTTTAAGTTCCTTGTTGCTCCGAGTCAAATCATTTTGTTTTGTCTTGTGAAATTCAATCTCCTGCAGAAGAAAATAAAAAGACTGTAACTAAAATAAAATTTGTCGTATTTATTTCTAACATGCACAGCGTATAAATATACTTGTTATCCCATTGGTGTATGAAGAATATAATCTTAGTAGCTGTATATTTTTTCCTGTGATTATTGACATATTTATAGATGATTTGGTCAGCACAACATCAAGCTACACCACTTTCTCAGAGAAAATTCTTGGACCCCATTTTCAAAGGCTGGAGTGTACCTTAAAGCCATGTTAGCATGAAAAAATATTCCTCAGCTTGGAGTGTTTTTCTTCTGAGTAACTTCTTAGGCATCAATCTTAATACTTTCTTTCAGGCATTCACCCGATGACTATTAACCCTAGAATGCTACTAGTAAGTAAAGTAAAGTACCCCCGCCATGCCAAGTGGCGGCGTATAGGGAATATGGTGTTAGTGACCATAAATTTTACAGACCTTCGGCACATGATTTTTGGGGTAATGTGGTCGGTATTACGCCCGTGCCGCTTTACTTTCCCAGAAAAAAATCCGGTACCCATTTAAGGCTGGGTGAACCCGGAAGCCGTCGGTTGGGATCGAACCCTACCCCTTGTCCTTTGTAGTCCAGTTCACTAACCACTGAGCTATAGCGGCTCCCTAGAATGCTATTACTTTTTTAAAATGACCGATTCAAATCATATTTTCTTCTCCGGCCTTGTACCTTCTTTAATTGTTTCCCCTGGTGATCCATTTTTAGCCATCATCTTCAGATTTTTTACTTTGTTTGTTTTTGCAATTCTTCTTTCTTTTCTCTTTCTCACTGGTACCGAAAAGGTGCCGTGGTTATATCATTTGTCATTCTTGCGCTGCTCGAACTGTCTGAATTAGTGATTTTCCTTTTATGTTACACGTCTCTATCACTGCATCTATCCATCTTCTTCTAGGTCTTCCTCTTGGTCTTTTTTCATGCATTCTCGAGAAGAACGCCCTTGATGGTGATTGGTGAGGATTCATTCTGACCAGGTGGCCCAACCATTTAAGTTGATGTTGTTTGTTTTTGCAATTATTTCCACTAAAACCTTCTAAATTTCCTATTAATCACTTTTCCGTCTTCATGAGCAAATTGTCCCAACAAAATGAATGTTTTAGATCAATTTTCATTTTAATTTTCCCGCTGTTATTAAAACTTGTTTAAAAATTCAGAAAAATGACGCTGCCACAGCGTGTACCTCTTGGGTACTCCTTCAGAATACCCTTTGGTAGCGAATGTGCTAAGAAAAACACAAATATAAACAAAAATGTTAATATAATTGGAATAAATGAAATAAAATAACATAATTTACATAAACATTCACATGAAGAAATTCTTCTGCTGCTGTATTCACTCAGTGACTATTCCTCTCCATTGTCCACCCTCAAAAGTAGTTAATCGGGCCTAGATGTTGCTGTGTTTTTGTTAGTTGCAATATCTGTGCCTTTCCACTTTGATTCCAATTCGTTTCGACAGACTGGTTAGTCTGTTTCCAGGTGTATCACTGGGAAGTGGAGTAGAATCTTGATCAGCTATGAGTTGCTGATTACTTCAGACCAAGTGCTGGTGGGCATTTTGGCTCCTACATGCGGAAATACAAAACTGCAGACATAATAGAGATAGTAACTTACCTTCTTTATTATCAAATTCTGTGCAGCCATGTCTAGAAGGCTTGGATGCATCAGAGCAACCGATTCCTGAAATAACAAGATAGCTCCCTATCACCTTGTGCATCATTCACTTTACTTGTTTAAAGGTATATTTCTAACACTAACCAAGCTCTCACCTGGAAACCACCGGGAATTAAAAAAAAAAAGGAAGACCAAAGACACATGAAAATGAAACCTTGAGACAAAGAGATAAATTATACTTGGAGAAGGTTAGAAGAGACAACAGAAAGGATTAGAAAGCTATTTTTGATGGCTTATGCATCAATAGAAGGTATCTTCTTTTCTTTCTCATTTCCCCTTCAGCATTGAGGGGAGTTATATTTGTGGTCTTTTGCTTTCCTGTTGACCTCTCCTGCTAATATTGTTTCCTAGTATTTCTAATATTCCATCTATACATCTTTTTCATGGTTGGCCCTTGGGTCTGGTATTCTTGGAACGTTGATTGAAGATTCATTGTGTTTTTTTTTTTTCTGTCTTATCGCATGACCAAACCATTTTATCTGCTGTTTCTTTATGTACTCTGTGGTGGGAATTATTCCTAGCTATTTTTCTCAGTTTTTCATTTCTGATTTTATCGCTCAGACAGCTTCCTATAATTCGTCTAACACATTACATCTCGGTTGTGGTTGTAACAGTATGCATAAATTAAAGCATAGGGTCAGGTAACTCAGTAGGTACCCATTTCTTAACAGACAATAATAGTGGCATAAAATAGCGGTCATAAGTAGTTAGAGACAATATGTAAACATTGGAAAGGCAATGGAAAGTTGTGCGAATGAAAATTCTCCTAGCTGTTAGTGGATGAGTAGGTGGGGATGAAGGAAGGGTAGTAGTCAGACACAAGTTAGGAGAATGGAAATTTTATAGTTGTGAAAGTGTGAGTCAACACATGGCTTGACCCGTCAGGTAAACAGGTTGACAAACAACTTCCAGGACAGGTCAAAGTCATGAAGTAAACATCATTATTTTGAAACTCAGGAGAGGTCAAGCTGACCAGAGGTTACTTCGCGGAGTCATAAACAGCTTGTTTTGTCAAGTCTGGGACATAGGTCAACTCTGGGTCAAATGTGGTTCAGGATTGTTGACTCTGATTGGTCAGAGGGATTGCAAGTTGTCACTTCGTGATGGCTTCACAACAATTTCACTGGATGCAGGTATTCCACATGCAGATTTACGATTGGGTATTTAAGCTTTGAGACAATAGGTTTTTAGCAGTTAGGCACACAAATTAGAAAAGTCAGTCAGACAGTTAGTAGTTTTCAGTTTTAAGTTAGTCGAGAAATTATTAATGAACAGACTAGAGAGTAGTAGTAAGAAGCAATTGGAATCATAAATGTGGACTAGTCAAGCTTAGAGTAGAGAACATAGGAAAAAATAGCAGTGACTTAGGAAATTAGTTGAGCAGTAGACAGATCCAGAACAGTGAATAAGAACACATAGAACATTTAGTTGTGAAAGTGTTTGAAGTTTGTGCTTCAGAGAACAAAGTAATAAGTAAGTTGAGAGAGAGATTAATTTTGATAATATGCACTTATGGACATTTCAATAGTTAATTGGCATTAGCCTTCTGAATGTCCAGAAATATTCAGAACAATAATTCTTAGATAAGTGTTTCCACTATTATGTACCACATGCCAAGTTAAAGATCAATAAACTTGATTATGTATTATGACTGGTAGCTGCAATAGCTCAGTGGTTAGTGAACTGGACTACAAAGGACAAGAGATAGGGTTTGATCCCAACCGACGGCTTCCGGGTTCACCCAGCTTGAAATGGGTACCGGATTTTTTCTGGGAAAGTAAAGCAGCACAGGTGTAATACCGATACATGACCCCAAAAATCATGTGCTGAAGGTCTGTACAATTTATGGTCACTAACACCATATTCCCTATACGCCACTTGGCAGGACGGGGGCTCTTTACTTTTTTTTTTACTTTTATGTATTATGACTGACAATAGTCTGTGATGATTAATGTTGTTGACTATAAATGTGCTGTGCTGTGAACAATGAACATTAAAATATAAATATAAGTAAATAGATCTCCAACCTATTACAGTGGTTATTTTTCTTATTGTTCTTGTATTTATGGTCCAAGTCTGGCTTTAGTAGCACAACGTTGGAATGATGATTGTATTGTTGAGTGTCCTTTTTGTCTCTAGAGTTATTTCCTTGTTGGACAATAGCAGTGATGGCTGACTGATGATTTGACAAGTATTTTAGCATCTTGTGTCTATTTCTGCTGCTTGTGAATTATTGTTTGCCACTAGACTTCCTAGGTATTTGAATTCCTCAACTTGTTCTAGTTGTCTGCAGTCTATAGTTATGTTGATGTTCTGTTTCTATTTTGTGATATTCATGACTTCTATTTTGTTGATGTTGATTTTAATGTTATATTTTGTGCCTGTGCTGTTGAGTCTATTTGAGTGTGACCAACCACATCATCCAAAAATGTGCTATGTATATTGAGAAAGAACATAGACATGATAAGATAGCAAAGAACACATGTGCTGTGTCAATGACTCATAACTGATTGTTGACACAAATATCAGTGAATTAAAACCGACTAAGATCCATAGTGGTTCTGGAAACATACTAACCAGTTTGGCCTAGTGATTTTTAAGGAAGGCAACAAGTCAGTTACCAATGATTCTGATCTGTATAAGAATCGTGTGTGTTGGGCTGAAAAATGCAGATATTGACACTCAAAATCTGAGTGAATCTCTTGAAAGGGGGATTTCTAGAAGAATAGATAGGACAGAGAAGACAACAAATAATGAAGCATTGAAACAGTTTAAAATGAAGAAAGAAATATTTAACGCAATTCAAACAAAACAAAAACAATTTTTATGACAAATAAAGAGACACTTAACCTACTGAAAGTCATCTTGGAGAGAAAATACAAGGGAAATCAGGCAGACAAAGACTAATGTAGACTGACAATAGTATAAGATGGACAGGAGAACTTATGACGGCATGCATCATCAAAGAAAAAAACAGTGAAATACCAATCCATTGTAAGTAACCTTTAATGTGGTGATGGCACAAGATGATGGGTGCATCTTATACCACAGCAAGTGCAAAAGTACACTTTTTAAAGAGTGGGTGGTGAAGAGAAGTAATCGTTGGATTAGAACTGAAGAAGAAGTAGAAGTAACAAAAATATAAAACAGATTGCAAATAGTAAAGAGCAAAGCATGTAATTATGAAAATATGAAATAGCTAGGAAATAGAATACAAATATGAGAATGGTGATAAATCATATAATATGAAGTAGGTGAGAAAATGTAAAGATATGAAACAGGTGAGAAATAACAAATACATAAAACAAGCATAAATAGGAGGAAAACAATGAACACTTAAAACAAGTAACAAATCTTAAATATATAAAAGAGCTTGGAAAAGAAAACAGGTAGGAAAATGATAAAGAGTTGAAACAAAGTGTAAAAACAAAAATGCATGAAATGGAGAACCTGTTAAAGTGTAAAACTTACTTCTGTTACTCTGTGGGTTATTTCATTTGCCAGACGTACTCTTTCTTTCCCATACTTTCCAAGTTCAGTAACAATGATATGATCCAACTCTTCCTGGTCTTCCTGTAGAAAATTGTAACATTAATTGTGAAAAAAGAGCAGCATTGACATTCTCTGCAAGACTTCATCACCATAATTTTCTTTTGCCAGTCCTTTTCAGATAGATTTTTCATTTAACTTAACATGGCATAACAATTTTGTCTGGGCAGATGCCCAAATGAGATGATGGTCATTGACAAATGTTGGCATTAACAGCAAATGTCACAATGCATGGCATATTGGGGGGGGGGGTGGTAAGGTATACAAATGCAAAGTTGCTGTAAAACTGATGATGAAGGTGAAAGGAAAAATAAAAAATAAAAGTATGGTTTCAGCTTTATGAGTGGATGACAACACAATCGAACCACTTATTAGGCCTTCAGTGGGAACAGTAGATCACACACACACACACATGCAGACATATAGCATTTGAGTTTGACTTTACACAATATATTATAATGAGATCTGAATATACCTACTTGGTTGGAACTCTTTATATTTTCTAATTCTGCCTGCAACTTTGCAATAGTCATTGCTTTTACTGGATACTCTTTGTCCTGTTTCAGCGGCAAACACATATTTTGTTGTAATTATAGGAAGTTTCTTTAATTAAGCAATATGAGAAATATACTTTATGTAAGCTTAACTTAACCAGTAGAAGAGATCGATCACTTTATCTATCTTGGAAGTCACATTGATCGAGAAGGGGATACGAGCAAAGAAATTAGAATCAGACTGGCTAAAGCAGCAATGTCTTTCAGAAGCCTTGAAAAGTTGTGGAAATCAAAACTCATTAGCACAAACACAAAACTTAGGCTATTCAAATCAAATGTACTATCAACACTTACGTATGCGTGTGAAAGCTGGAAAACAACAAGAGATATAGAAACAAAGTTGAACGCATTCGAAAATAAATGTCTAAGGAAAATACTTGGTATAGAATGGAACGAATTCAAAACAAACGAGGAAATTAGAGAAATCGCCAATCAACCACTAATATCTTCAGTAATAAAGAAAAGACGATGGTCATACGTTGGACATGTGATGAGAAGAGATAATAATCGAATAGCAAAGCAAGCCCTCATATGGGAAACAACAGGTAAAAGAAAAAGAGGAAGACCCAGGGAGACACTGAGAAGAACATTGATGAGAGAGGCAAGAGCAGCAGGAATCGGCTCCCTCAATGAGATAGAACTGCTTGCACAGAACAGAGACAGATGGTGAGATTTGATAAAATATCTTTAAAAGAAAACTGCTAGAACAAAAATTCATATAGGAGAAGGTGTATCTTGGTCTACGCCCTATGGGCCGGTTACGGTTCGAAAGGTCAATAGATAGATAGAAGCTTAACTTGATTTAAACAATTGAAACATCAAATAATTAAGGTATCTGGAGTTTAGGAATAGGGGCTTTATTTTAACAATATCAATCACTCAAAGTGATCAAGAAATAGTAGTTTATCAATCATTAAAGTTGTCAAGAAACAGTAGTTTATCAATCACTCAAAGTGGTCAAGAAACAGTAGTTTATCAATCATTAAAGTGGTCAAGAAACAGTAGTTTATCAATCACTCAAAGTTGTCAAGAAACAGTAGTTTATCAATCATTAAAGTTGTCAAGAAACAGTAGTTTATCAATCATTAAAGTTGTCAAGAAACAGTAGTTTATCAATCATTAAAGTTGTCAAGAAACATTAGTTTATCAATCATTAAAGTTGTCAAGAAACAGTAGTTTATCAATCATTAAAGTTGTCAAGAAACAGTAGTTTATCAATCATTAAAGTTGTCAAGAAGCAGTAGTTTATCAATCATTAAAGTTGTCAAGAAACAGTAGTTTATCAATCAATAAAGTTGTAGAGCTTTTAAATTTGTTGAAACTTTTTAATTGACTGCTTAACCTTATATTATTCAAATGAAGACACAGGACCACCAATAATGCAGAGTGAAGTGGAGGACGCAATTCAACACATGAAAAGAGGCAAAGCTCCAGGTCCTGACAATATAACAATCGAAGAGATAAATGCATTAGGAGAGTTGGGAGTACAAGTCATAACAAAATTATTCAATGACATATATAACACAGGACACATACCCGAGGATCTACTAAAATCTATCTTTGTAGCCATACCAAAGAAGTCGGGCGCCACTGATTGTGAAGACCATCACACTATTAGTCTCATGAGCCATATGACTAAAATATTACTAAGAATAATCATGAGACGTATAAGGAACAAAATAAAACCAGAAATAAGTGAGGAACAATGTGGATTTGTGGAAGGAAAGGGCACCAATAACGCAATATACATCTTAAGGACATTGATAGAAAGATCTATAGAGGTAAAGAAAGATCTATATATGTGCTTTATAGACTACACGAAAGCATTTGACATAGTAAAGCATGTGGAAATAATCAACGTGCTGGAGAAATTAAACATTGATGGCAAGGATCGGCGAATCATAAAAAATATGTACTGGCAACAAACAGCAGCTATACGAATTAACAACCAAACAGGACAATTCCAATATATAAAACAAGGAGCCAGACAAGGCTGTGTTCTGTCACCGGACTTGTTTTCACTTTACAGCGAATATATTATGAGATCAATAGTAGACAAAAAAGGAATTGAAGTCAACGGTCACAACATAAATAATTTGCGATATGCGGATGACACAGTCTTAATAGCAGAGACAGAGAACGAACTACAAGAAATGATAGACATAAAAAGAACATAGAAGAAAGCAACAAGAAAGGTCTCAGTCTGAATAGTAAGAAAACAGAAGTAATGGTTATATCAAGGAAACAATCATCACCATCATGCAGCATAAAAATAAACGAGACAAATCTAAAACAGCTGCAACGTTTCAAATACTTGGGCACAATAATTACATCAGATGGGAGATGCACCACAGAAATAAAAAGCAGAATAGCTCAGGCCAAAATAGCATTTAAGAAAATGAAAAATATCTTATGCAACAAATCTATGTCAATAAAAATGAGAAAGAGAGTTCATCAGTGCTATATAGAACCAATTCTGACCTATGGAAGCGAATCATGGACAGTAGACAAACAAATGAAAAGACGGTTAGAGGCCACAGAGATGGGATATGATCGCCTATGCCAACCGGCAGGGTACATGATGATGAACCTTATATTACAATACCTTCATTAGAATTTATAAACTCAAATACATTTTTAAAAATTCAACAGTTTGCCATAAGCAAACATTTCTCCCCTACTTATACCTTCTTAATTATTGCTGCTGGTGACCGTGAGTGTTTAATATTGTTTCCTTTGAAGTTGTATTTTTTTTTCAAGCACAACATATTCTTCATAAAATTTATGAAGGCGTAAGAATGTGGCTGTTTTTTCTTAAATTTCACCAATTTTCAAGATCTCTCTTTTTTTTCCCCTTTTTTTCTCACAACGGAGGAAATCACTTCAGCTGTTGGTGAGCCACCAAATAAACTTTTGTAACATGGGATAGGCAGTGAAAGACACTAAGAGGAACTGAACATATGGCTCGAATGACAGACTGATGGTTGACGTGTCAATAGGCAACCTCCAGTAGCCACGGAGTGATGCGTTTGCATTTCAGGCCATAAATCAAATGTAAGCCAGGAAATGATTACAGCATGTGATTTCCATGTCTCTCCTAATGTAAACACACAGATATGTAGCAAAAGTTCAAAGTAAATACTATTTTTAGAAATACAAATGTAACATTCAAGTGTTTGTACATTTTACGAAAGTGTCGTAAAAACATAATTCGCAGATAGGTGATTTAATCTAGGGTTAAAATTGTAGTTCTTGAACTTGCTTAATCTGTGACATAGCACAATAACCAAAGAAGAAATGGCAATATATTAACTTGCTGGAAACAAAATAATTTCATTACTAAAAATGCGATAGTACATAAAGTAAATCACTGTTAATTATTGTTAATGTTAATATTAGTGGTAGACAAACCCATAGGGACTTAGTAGCCTTCATCAAATAAGAAAGTATATGCACATTGATGAGTTCAGCAGTTTACAAGATATATAGACATTATATGAACTACTAATAGGCTTTTATGATTAAATCTTTAATATTTTGCTCTAAAAGCAAACATTTTTTGCCAAAAAGGCTTCAAATTTGATTAATTTGTGAATTACCAATGACAATAGGCAAAATGGATTATCAAGGTAATAAACGCTTCCTGAAAACTTGCTATCAGCCAATTGATGAACGGCTTGATTTTACATTATCCAGCCACATCAGGAACAGGCGCATGGAGCATAGATTGATAAATCAGTAAAAATCTGGTCTGACCAAACATGCACCTAATCCAAGGACTTCTTTTGTATGGTTTAGTAGACCAGTAATTCTTTAGAGAATTTTTTGTATTCAGTCTCATATGGCAACCAGGACTGCCAGAAACTGAAACAAAAATATTACGGTCCAGCGGTGTCCATTTCATCATCATTGAGTGCCGTCTCCGCAACGAAGGTTGGCTACCATGGAGCGCCATTTTGCTCTATCTCTTGCTTTGATGGTGCAGGTTGTCATCGGTTGATTTGTCCATCTTTTGATGTTACTCGTCCATGTTAATCTTGGTCTGCCTCTGCCTCTTTTACCTTGTATTTTCCCCTCCAGGATCACTTTCAGTAGGCTGTTGTGTCTTTTAACATGGCCTAAGAATCGCATTTGTCTTGTTCTAATTGTGTTCAGAAGTTCTCTTTTCATTTTTAGTTGTTTTAAGACTTTGTCATTTGTTTTCTTTTCCTTCCATCCAATTCTACCTATTCTTCTATATATCCACATTTCAAAAGCTTCAATTCTCTGTTCTGTTTTCTTGTCTAATGTCCATGTTTCAGCACCATATAGGAATATTGAGAAGATGTAACATTTTGCTATTCTTAGTTTTAGCTCTGGTGTTATTTGTTTTGATGTTAGTATGTCCTTCATGACATTAAAATTACTTTTTGCCATTCCTATTCTTTTGTTTATTTCAGTTGTACATTTTCCATCACTGGTTATAGTATGTCCAAGGTAGTTATAGTTCTGAACTGTCTCAAGGTCTATTCCTTCAATTTTGATATCCACTTGTGGGTTTTGAGTATTTTCTTTGTTTATGATCATAGTTTTAGTCTTTTTGATATTCATATCTAGTCCATATTTTTTGCTTGTCGTGTTTATTTCATTAAGTAATTGTTGTAGGTCTTTAGGATTTTCTGCTAGTAGTACAGTATCGTCAGCATATCTTAGGTTATTGATTATCTTTCCATTAATTTGTAGGCCTGGCATCTCTATGATGTTTTTAAAGATTTGCTCAGTGTATAGATTGAACAAGCTTGGTGATAGGATGCATCCTTGTCTTACTCCTCTTTTTATATCAATGGGTGTAGAGAACTCTTTGTTATATTTTATTATTGCTGTTTGCTCCCAGTATAGATTGCATATTAGTCGTATATCCATGTCATCTAGATGTATCTCTTTTAGGCATTCTATAAGTTGTTTGTGGTGTACTCTATCAAAAGCTTTGGTGTAGTCTATGAAGCAGGCATATATTTGTTTGTTTACTTCTGTGTATTTTTCGATTAATGTTCTCATGCAGAATATGGCTAAGGTGTCCATTTAGTGAAAGTTAAATACATACAGGAGTACTAATTTTACACTGAGTGTAATTGTTGATGTTTGTGATCACACTGTCAACAACTGTGTCAGTCAACAGACTGTGAAAATACTGGAAGGGTGTTGCATTTTCTGGAAGATCAAACTGACTCCTAGAATTGACATTTTTGAAGGCAGATTGTCCAATACTCTCTCCATCTCTGGCTTCATGCTACCCATCAGCAGGCCTAGTCACGTGTCCTGTCCTGTCAGCATTGGCATGCATCAGTTTCATTATCAGAATCACTGCCACTCAATTCCTCTGAGGCACCGATAGTGCTGGAATGGAGGCATCCACCAGCTAAACCTAAGCTAGATCGTCTTGATCTTTTAGCACTGGACTTATCATTACTATTACTAGTATTACCATTATCACAACAAAAGCTATCATCCATGTCTGAATACTCTATTTTGAAATCACTTAATAACAAGGTTTCAAACATAGATCTAGCTTGTTCTGCACTATATCGTTTTGGCCGACTGCAAGAAGTACTAACAGTGGGCGTGGCCATTATGTGACAGAAATTTGAGAAATGATGAATATAAATTAAAAATTTTACACCATACAATACTTAGAGCATGTTGATATCTGCAGGAAGTACTAATGAGAACTCATCTACATCCAGAAATCAAGTATTGATTGAAATAAAAATCAAAATCAGCGAAAACAAAACAAACATTCAACTACACTCGTCAGAGCCGATGTGTCGGTTAGTGGTTGGATATGAACATTGTTATTGAACTGATGTGCCGGTTAATGGTCCAGAAAGAGTTAAACATGTACACTAATAGTTAAGTTTGCAAAACTTACTTTGTAACTGCGCAAGACTTGCAGTTCATCTTGTGCAATTTTGAGCTTTGTATCTTTCTCTTCAAGCTGCTGCTCTAGTGCTTATCAAAATAAATGGGAGAACTATAATATTTTTAAAACAAACAGTGTTCTCACAAAATGGCCAATAAAAGTTTATTTAGTTATTCATGTTATTAACTGAGCATTAAAAAAAAAGATGTTTATGGCATTATCTGGAGTCTGTAGGACACACAAGACCAAAGAATAAAGGCTGCTTGTCTTGAACAGTCATCTTGAGAAGTTCAGGTCTGAGTTTTTATTTTACCCCCGATAGAAAAAAACTGTTGAACCTACATTCAAACCTACATTTGAACCTGCATTCTCCTGGTTTAGAACAAAATTCATCAAATTGCTCTCCTAATTGAGCACACCATTACCTTTATTTGAATTATCTTTAAAATGTGCTGATAAGAACAACATTCTGTTAAAATATACTGAAAAGTAGCTATTTTAATTTCCATTCACATCATGGATATAATTACTATCCAGTCAAAAAATGGTGAGCTTGATCCTAACTTTTATAAAACCATTGCTGTAAGTTCCAGGGATGTATAACCTCATCAGCTGCTGAAAATTGGGGAATACACTACAGATACAGCTGCTTCCTCCAGGCCCTTCCAAAACTGATACGTTATATCCTGCCGAAGATAAAGTGTGCCAGCCACAGGTAGGTTTCTGGGAAAAATCAGGATACACGCACATAAGAGTACTGACCATGTGACAAGCTCATCGTGTGTCATGATGTTGTTGTTACTCCTCCATGAAGAAACAGGACAAAGAGTCAAGTTCACATGATCACAAGACTTAAACACTGAAGAAGAAGGTGCACTATATGGACCAGTAACCACATTTTTTTACTTGCTGGAAAGCATAAAGCTACATTTGAACTCTTATTCACAAAGTCAGCTCATATTGTCAAACCAGCACTTTTGAATTATGCTACTTGATGCAAAAAGAGTGGAAGCCTGATGACTATATTCTGTTAAGTCAAGAGACACAGTTTCTCACAGCACAACACATGAATGTATTAGTCAGCAAATCTTACCTTCTATTTTTTTCTGAATATAAGTTTTAGTTTCTTCAAGCTCATGCCTCACTTCTGAGATTTCTCTGGCAAAATGTGAGTTCAAAGATGCAATACTACCCTGCACATTTAAAAATGCACAATTTTGTATTAGAAAAAAATTAATTAACAATTTCTAATAATGGAAAAACATACTGAAAATAATCTGAAATCAACCATTGACACAAAGTTAAATTGGGCTTTTCATTGTACCCTCATGTCATTTACTTCTTTCTCATCTATTGCACTAATATGAATCAAGTGATTTTGATGTTTGTTTTTAATTTTATTAATTATTTTTATATGTATTTTTTTTCTCGCTCGTGCTCTCTGTAGACGATGTTTGGTACAACATCAGGTATGTCTTATGTTTTCTTCCCTGCCACAAAGCCAAAATTTTACATTAAAAAAATTATGTTTCAACATATTTAACTCCCCATGAAAAAAAATGTTAATATAAAAGACATTTGTTGATAGTTTTAAAATTGGTTAACACATTCACTACCAAGGGGTTTAACACGCTGTAGCCACACAGTTTTTCTGAAGTTTTTTTAATATTTGAAATGACTGCCAAAAAAAAAGAAAGAAAATGACTGACAACTTTTTCATAAAATTTGAAAAGTCGTTAAATAGGACAATTACAAGATTTCAGTGAAATAATTGCAAAAACATTGATAAATTACAAGCATAAATTTCAGCTTTTGGGTTTCTCCATTGACTACTAGAGTCACATTTTGCGACTCAACAGAATGAGTTAAATATTATAATTAATCAGGTTAGTAAGAATATGTTTTGACCTAATTCACCAGCTGTAATGATAAAATCGATGCTATATAGAACCAATTCTGACCTATGGAAGCGGATCATGGACAACAGACAAACATATAAAAAGATGATTAGAGGCCACAGAGATGGGATTTCTCAGAAGAATGTTGAAAGATCCCTGGACAGCTAAAAAGACCAATGAGAAAGTTCTAAAAAAAGACCAACACAAAAAGGGAGCTCTTAAAAAACATCAGAAAGAAGCAATCAATATTTTTTGGGCACATCATGAGAAGAGGAAAGTTGGAATACTTGGTTACAACTGGCAAAATAAAAGGAAAGAGAGATTGCGGACGACAAAGAGAGAAAATACTGGATAGCTTGGTGTCATGACATGGAAAGCAGTCAACAACAGAACTCATACGATGCACTGTAGATAGAAGATTGTGGAGGGACATGATCGCCTACGCCAACCGGTATGGTACATGATGATGATGATGATGAATGATAAAATAAAACTGTGCTTGCAGTTGGTTCAAAGGTAATAGATTTTTTAAAAATGTCTATACAATTTCAGTTAAAAATTTAGACACTTATGCTCATTTACGATAAAACAAGTAATAGATTTTTTCTTCTTTGTTTACTCTTGTAGGACCATATCAATCTCTCCGACGAAATTGACAGTCTGTCTCATGCTTCTTTTGGCACCATAAATTATGTCACAATGAGTGAACTGTCCATTCCATCTGTCCGTCCACCCAATTACCCACCCACCCACCTATCCACCCACCCATCCATCCATCCATCCATCCATCCATCCATCCATCCATCCATCCATCCATCCATCCATCCATCCATATCCATCCATCTATCTATCTATCTATCTATCTATTAATTATAAAAACTTTGATGTCTTAACATGATGCTTTGTCTTCATTTTGAGTTCTGCTCTTTCTCATCACTGTCTGCTCACTCAATTTAATTTTGCTGCAGTTGGAAGGGATTCATTGTACTTTCATTTTTATTTAAATTAAAGTAACTTTTAGTTATACTATTATTACTATATTTGAATGCTGATATTCTAACCATAAATAAAGTCAATTAGAATTTTAGCATAACATTATGTTCTAAATGCTCTACTTACCCGGAACTTTTCATATTTTCTCAGAAGTTGCTTTACTTCAGCATATGTCTCATGCTCCTGACTCTCAATTTCACTGACTATATCGATATTCATTTCAACACTGATCATTGTCATGTAAGGAATTATTTGTCTATCATGTAATTTAATTCAAAGTGAAACACCACAAATGAATAATGAGGATAAAAATTGAAAATAACAATATTGTAATTACATCAACTATCATGTATCTAAGCATGTGCTTTGAATTTACACATAACAAATGACAAAATGGATACAGCTCTTTTGATCTTTTTATGTACATGTCTGTTGTCTGCTTACTGTGTTTAATTTTGAGCTGTAAAACAAATATAAAGAAAGATTAAACATATTCATTATGGCATATTTAAGCATAATGTGTAAAAAAAAATCTGAACATTTGATAATTATAAATGCAAATAAATAAACACAAATATACATTAAAAAAGAATTACTTCTTCTGAGTTCTGTAACTATATGTATTAAAATCGTATGCCTTGTACATATATATGATTATGACTCATACGTGGTCAATGCGGAGGTCAATGATCTCATCTGGGATAACATCAATGAGAAAGATGCAGTCATTTATACAGACGGATCTGTAATACGACACCACAAGAGTGCATGGGTATTTACAGCACGCTCGGCAGGCAGAATAGTCAAGGAAGACAGTGGTGCATACATTATGACTACGAGTAGCATGACAATGGAGGTGATGGCAGTGACCAAGGCATTCATCTGGTTAGAGTCACAAGACTACACCCGCGCCTGTATATTGAGTGATTCGATGAGTATGATAAGAAAAGTGTAGGCGGGATCTGTACGTATGCAATGGGTAGAGTCATTGCAGAAGTAAAAAATACGCAAGGTCACCTTTGTCTATGTCCCAGGACATGCGAGAGTATGAGGAAATGAAAAAGCAGACAGGTTGGCTAGGCTAGCTGCGCTATTGTTGAGGATGGTCAACCAATGGATCGGGCAGACATCATAAATGCCCGCCGCAAAGTGGGAAGGACACAGGACTTCGACAACCATGAGTCCACGTCACTCCTTTGGATGAAAGAGATGGGAGTTAAGATGGGCACAGCCATAAACGAGAAGCTTAGTGGGCATGTAAGAAGATTAATCAACCAACACAGAACTGGAGTCGTCAGTCACTGGGCACTGTGAGACTTGCTGATGTGGGGATCTGAGCACCTATGGACACGTTCAGAGTTCAATGATGATGACCCACTAATAACTCAATAATTATTTTTGAAGCTGACATTAATTATGCAGCATTAACACAGTCCATACCATGAGCCACAAATCATGGCATTCATAGCTAGCGCACTGAGCCCAAAAACAGTGATTTGCAGCTTTTAATTTATCAACATTTTCGCTATTATTTCCGCTAAAATCTTGTAATTCTCTTATTACATATTTTTTTCAAACTTTGTGAATAAATTGTCCAATATTATGCCAGTTTTAGATAAATTTTAATTTATTTTATCACTATTATTTCACTTTAAAAAAAAAATCTGAAAAACCGCACTGCTACAATGTGCCAAAAGTGAATAATTTTTGAAGATGTGTACAGTGGTAGGGGTAATGTCATCTTCTTCTTGTCCTAGGTTGTGCACTGTGGTGGGGTAATGTCATCTTCTTCTACTTGTCCTAGGTTGTGCACTGTGGTGGGGTAATGTCATCTTCTTCTTGTCCTAGGTTGTGAACTGTGGTGGGGTAATGTCATCTTCTTCTTGTCCTAGGTTGTGAACTGTGGTGGGATAATGTCATCTTCTACTTGTCCTAGGTTGTGAACTGTGGTGGGGTAATGTCATCATCTTCTACTTGTCCTAGGTTGTGCACTGTGGTGGGGTAATGTCATCATCTTCTTGTCCTAGGTTGTGAACTGTGGTGGGGTAATGTCATCTTCTTCTTGTCCTAGGTTGTGAACTGTGGTGGGGTAATGTCATCTTCTTCTTGTCCTAGGTTGTGAACTGTGGTGGGGTAATGTCATCTTCTTCTTGTCCTAGGTTGTGAACTGTGGTGGGGTAATGTCATCTTCTTCTTGTTCTAGGTTATGAACTGTGGCTTGGTAAAGTCATCTTCTTCTTGTCCTAGGTTGTGAACTGCAGTGAGGTAATGTCATCTTCTTCTTGTCCTAGGTTGTGAACTGTGGTGGGGTAATGTCATCTTCTTCTTGTCCTAGGTTGTGAACTGTGGTGGGGTAATGTCATCTTCTTCTTGTCCTAGGTTGTGAACTGTGGTGGGGTAATGTCATCTTCTACTTGTCCTAGGTTGTGCACTGTGGTGGGGTAATGTCATCATCTTCTTGTCCTAGGTTGTGAACTGTGGTGGGGTAATGTCATCTTCTTCTTGTCCTAGGTTGTGAACTGTGGTGGGGTAATGTCATCTTCTTCTTGTTCTAGGTTATGAACTGTGGCTTGGTAAAGTCATCTTCTTCTTGTCCTAGGTTGTGAACTGCAGTGAGGTAATGTCATCTTCTTCTTGTCCTAGGTTGTGAACTGTAGTGGGGTAATGTCATCTTCTTCTTGTCCTAGGTTGTGAACTGTGGTGGGGTAATGTCATCATCTTCTTGTCCTAGGTTGTGAACTGTGGTGGGTAATGTCATCACCTTCTTGTCCTAGGTTGTGAACTGTGGCTTGGTAAAGTCATCTTCTTCTTGTCCTAGGTTGTGAACTGTGGTGGGGTAATGTCATCTTCTACTTGTCCTAGGTTGTGAACTGTGGTGGGGTAATGTCATCTTCTTCTTGTCCTAGGTTGTGAACTGTGGTGGGGTAATGTCATCATCTTCTTGTCCTAGGTTGTGAACTGTGGCTTGGCAAAGTCATCTTCTTCTTGTCCTAGGTTGTGAACTGCAGTGAGGTAATGTCATCTTCTTCTTGTCCTAGGTTGTGAACTGTAGTGGGGTAATGTCATCTTCTTCTTGTCCTAGGTTGTGAACTGTGGTGGGATAATGTCATCTTCTTCTTGTCCTAGGTTGTGAACTGTGGTGGGGTAATGTCATCTTCTTCTTGTCCTAGGTTGTGAACTGTGGTGGGGTAATGTCATCTTCTTTTTTTCCTTATTTGTGAACTGACAAAACAGTCCATGACTAATACTTCACATGGCATCATATAGGAAAACAACAAAATTTCTTCATCTCCCGAGTACTGAGAGGTTTATGGGAAAGAAAGAATGGACAGCCCTTCATCAAGTGAATAAATCTTTAGAACTTGACAAGAGAGAGACACTGTAGCCTCCCATTTAATATTTATTGCTATATGCCAATTTACAATGAGGAGAAAATCATGCTTCCTTAACATAACTGTAGGAACATTCCTAACATTGTGATAAAAATATGATTTGCAACAAAGAAGAACACTAAAATCAAGGCAATTACAGAAATACTACCAAATACCATTCAGATACATTCATAGCCAAATAGACAGCAATAAACAGAAAATTGAGGAGGATGAGCCTGGAAAATAGCAGAAAATAAGGCTATCTGTGGAAACAGGAAGTTTTCCAGTAATTTTAGAGCAGACCCTGTCTGATCCCATCCTCTAGTTCACCAAGGGACAGTTCTCTAATAACTTTAGAGCAGAGACTTGAGTGCCTGATCTCTCAGTTTTTTCTGGGAACATTTCAGGCATCAACATTATGGGTTGTTCATGATCTTTCTATATTCTTCTCTTTCAGGTACTAGTTTCAGAATTTGTACAAGTGTTTTTGATGTCTAGTTTTTTTTTTAAAATCTAGTTTTTCTTGTGTGCATAAGACATGAGTCTTCCACTTTTAAATTTCTTGTAAGATGGCTTTGGCAGGCTGTAGTAGCTTGTCAAATAATTATACCACATAATTTTATCCCTTAATGATGGAAGAAGCTCATCAAAAGCAGAAGCTGATTAGCTGAAATTCACTTAATGAAAAGCAATGAAGAAAAGATTGAATTCATCATGGATGCCTTGTCGGTGGTTACAAACAAAGGGGCTATAGGAATCCAGCACTGAATGATTTAAGAGCAACACTGCAAAACTATCATCATCATCATGTACCATACTGGTTGCTGTAGGCGATCATGTCCCTCCACAATCTTCTATCTACAGTGCATCGTATCAGTTCTGTTGTTGACTGCTTTCCATGCCATGACACCAAGCTATCCAGTATCTTCTCTCTTTGTCATCCGCGATCTCTCTTTCCTTTTATTTTGCCAGTTGTAACCAAGTATTCCAACTTTCCTCTTCTCATGATGTGCCTGAAAAATGTTGATTGTTTCTTTCTGATGTTTTCTAGGAGCTGCCTTTTTGTTGTTGTTGTTGTTATGGATCCAGTAACCTTTGAGCTGATGCCCTTCGGCCCAATGCCATGTAATAATATCTGCAGGTATTTTTAAGTTCTGCTGTTGTTCCGTACAGAGTATTCCATTTGGAGGGTCTTTGAGGAAGTATTGTTGTTCTAATGTCAGTGAGCTCTGGACATTGAAACAGGTGATGTTCTACAGTTTCTTGTGGGTGATTACAGAGTGGACATACTGGGGTATGGTTTTGTTGTATTCTATTAATGTGGTTATTTAGCATAACATGTCCTGTTCTCAGCCTGAAGATGGTGGTTTGGTCTCTTCTTGTTAGGTTGTTGATGTTGTCTTGTGGATTTGGTCTTGCCATATATTTAAAAAGCTCTCTCCCTGTTTTCCCTAAGGCCCATCCGTTCAGCCACTCCTCCTTACTGTTGGATTTTATGACTTGTTTGGCTGTGTCCAGTGTGATGGATGTATGTATCTGTGTCTGTTTGGATCCTCTCTTAGCTAATGTATCTGCCTTATCATTTCCTGGTATATTTGAGTGTCCTGGGATCCATTGCATTACCAATCTTATGTTATGTGTTTCAATGAGTTTGTCTGTGTCTATGATAAGCTGTGTGAGTTCTATTTTGTTCGTGTTGTTTTCCAGTGCTTGCAGAGCCGATTTGGAATCCGTAAATATAACTGTGTTTTTCTTTGATGGTGTGGTATCGAAAATCGTATTTAAATGATAAATTGCTGTTTCAATAGCTGTTATTTCTGCTTCATAATTGTTACAGACTTCACCACAAGGGCCACAAATTTCTTCTGCTGTTCCATCTGGATAATGTATTAGTATTCCATATCCAGCTTTTGAAGTAGCGTTAGTGGCTGCACCATCTGTGTATATATGTATCCAGTCATCTGGATAAGTATCTATTGTTTTCCTTGCTGCTAGTGTTACTGATACTGGGTCTGCTTTTTTACCTGTTCTGTCACATATCTCTACATTTATTTCAGGTTTTTTATAATTCGTACTTGGTGGCATTTCTTTGATGACTCTTGATGTTTGTAGTCGTTTTTCAGGTAGGTGGAATTTCTTTTGTATATTTCTAACATGTTGTAATACTGACACCTGTTTAATTCTTTGTTTTGGAGTCCATGTATCTACTAATTTTCTGTTAGGGTGGTCCTTCTCCATTCTTTTTTGTCTTTCATAGAGAACCATAGCGGCTTTGTTTCTCCTCAACTCTAAAGGTTCCACATTGTAGTGGATTTCGCAGGCTGCAACTGGAGTGGACCTCATTGCACCGCTGATGAGTCGTAATGCATTATTTTGTATCTTGTCCAGTGCCATGTTAGTTGTTTTGCTGCATGTCACTAGGAGCGAGCTACCATGATCCAAAACAGAGCGAACATATCCCAGATAGAGATTTCTAAGTGTTTCTTTATCTGCTCCCCATAAGGTGCTGGAAAGCATTTTCATTAGTTGAAGTCTTTGTGTTGCTTTCTTAGCGAGATTCTCTACGTGTTTCTTCAGGTTCAGTTGCCGGTCTAGTTGTATTCCTAAGTATGTAGGGTGTACCTCTTTTTGAAGACTATTGTGTTGGAGATTGAGTTTGATGTTTGCCTTAGCTATTTTGTTACTTCTAGTAAATACTGTATATACTGTTTTCTGTGCATTTATTTTTATTTTCCAGGTATTACAGTATTCTTCTAGGTGCCTCAGGTCTTTATTTAGTTGTGCTTCAGCTGTTCTAATATTTTCGTTAGTACTCCACATGACCAGATCGTCCGCATATAGAGCTTTTTTATTTATCAGGGTTTTGGTCAGATCATTGATATATATCAAAAAAAGGGTACAACTGAGTGGTGATCCCTGTGGTAGTCCTTCTTCTAGCACCTCTTTGTCTGAAATGGATTCATTTAATTTAGTTTGTATTGTTCTGTCAACAAGGAAATATTTGACCCATTTGTACAGTTTCCCATGTATTCTGGCATCTCTCATCTTCAATAAAAGCCCCTTACGCCAGACTCTATCATAAGCCTGCTGCAGGTCTACTAGGATGGCTAGAGTATGTTGTCTCTTCTGAAATCCATCTTGGACCTGTTGTATTAACCTGAGGATTTGGTCTTCTATGTTATTGCCTGCCCTGAAACCAGCTTGTTCGTAGCACAGAGTATTAGAGGTTTCCAGATACCAGTATAGTCTGCTATTGACCATACTCTCAGCTATTTTACCTATGCATGATGTTAAGGATAGGGGACGATAGCTTCTGGGGTCATCTGGAGGCTTGTTCTTTTTGAGCAATGGCACTATATATGCATTTCTCCATATCTTGGGAATTTTGCTTTCTTTCCATGACTTGTTGATCAGTCTGAGTAATGTTTCTTTCCCTGACTTGCCGAGATGCTTTATCATCTCATTGTGTACCTTGTCAGGGCCTGGAGATTTTCTACATTTTAATTTTCTTAATGCCTTTTCTAGTTCCCTCATGTTAAAATCTTCTTCAAATATTGCAGCATTTGTTATTGGGGCTCTTTCAATTAATTTTAAATTATGTAGCTGAATTTTATCGCTATCTGTAAGTTTGTTCGCTCTGTTGACTGAAGCAAAGTAACTATTAAATTTTTTAACTATATTTTTTTTAGAGTTGATGATTTCATTATTAAATTTGATTGGTTTAGGATTTGGTTCTCTTTTATCACCAGACAGATGTTGCATAAGTCTCCAGGCTTTATTTCCTTCATGTCGCAAATCGAGTTTACTGCATGTTTCTTGCCATTTCTCTTTCTTTGCTTTTTTAGTAACTAGTTTGACCTTAGCACTAGCCTTGTTATAGCTTATTTTATTATTCAAAGTTGGGTTCTGCTCAAGTATTGTTCTGGCTTTCTTTCTTTCTGATACTGCTGTCTCCAGTTCTGTGTTCCAAAATGGTCGATATTGTGTTCTACATCCTTTAGGTATAGTTTGTTCTGCAGTGTTGAGTATTATTTGTGTGAGCATCTCGTTTAATTTTTCTACGCTGTTGTCTGTCAGATTGTTCAGGAGGAGCTGCCTTTTTGTGTTGGCCTCTTTGAGAACTTCCTCATTGGTCTTTTTAGCTGTCCAGGGAACTTTCAACATTCTTCTGAGAAATCCCATCTCTGTGGCCTCTAATCGTCTTTTCATTTGTTTGTCTACTGTCCATGATTCGCTTCCATAGGTCAGAATTGGTTCTATATAGCCCCGATGAACTCTCTTTCTCATTTTTATTGACATAGATTTGTTGCATAAGATATTTTTAATTTTCTGAAATGCTATTTTGGCCTCAGCTATTCTACCTTTTATTTCTGTGGTGCATCTTCCATCTGATGATATTATTGTGCCCAAGTACTTGACGCATTGCACTGCAAAACTATAATGAGATTTAAAAGAACTAATTGAGTGGACTTTATTTGACTACAGAATTCTTAGAAATGATAAGACAAGGGAAGGTAGAGAACTACCAGACACAAGTAAAACTTATGAAGAGCCAAAGAGATTTGTCATGAGCAGACACATAAACACTTGAGATATGAAGCACGTGGATTATTAGAAAAATGATTCATAGTGACAGCTCAGCAGAAGAGAACATGTACAAATTGTGCAGCTCCAAAGAAGTTAATAACAGACAGAAGAATGGATTCAACGCTCTAATGATAGGAATGTTTGATGACTAGGATTACAGTACTTTCAAAATGATTGTCTGTTACAGAGATTCAGCAAAGGAAGAGGAGAGATGGCTTCTGTGACCATAATGTAATGAAACAAATATTTGAAACAAAGACTTTAAGTATGGACCTTCAATGTGTCAATTCTTTCTTTCTGTTTTCTCTTTTCCTCTTCAAACTTAGTTCGCACTCGTCTACCTCTGGATGCAGATGCTGGAGCACAATGAGTTACTGGTGTTCGATGGATTGTTCCAACTTTGAATGTCACTTTGGTATCTGAAAAACACAATAATTCCAAAAATAGATTAAGAAGCTAATAAGCAGAGACAAAGTAAATTCAATCATGTCAATTAAATTTAATTTGGAGAGCCCTAGTTGTCATTAACAAAACTTCATACTGATCTAACTTTGAAGTAGTCTGTGTAACCTGCTGCTGTTCTGACTGTGCAGCTGCTGTTGATGTAGAGACTTTTAATTAGGTTGGTTAGATTTTGGCTTACTCTGTATGTTGTTAGTATCTCCCACAGTTGTTCTGTGTTTACTCAGTCGAATGCTTTTTCCTGGTCAATGAAAGCTATGTACAAATTTGTATTGTGTTCTGTTGTCTTTTCTGCTAGCTGTTTTATGGTGAATAAAGCGTCCGTATATACTTTGTTTCTTCTGAACCCCATTTGAGAATTGCTTAACTGTAGTTCTATTATTGGTCTCAATCTTTTCCCCACAATTTTGGCGTATAACTTTCCAACATGGCTGAGAAGCAATATACCTCTATATTGATTACAGTGTCTTTTGCTACCTTTATTTTTCCATATTGGTACGATGAATGCCTGCTGCCAGTCTTCTGGGTTGTTTTATTGATGACATGCTGCACTGAATATTCTGTGTAGCTATGTAACTCCTGTTTCTCTTGCTGCTGCTATTATTTCAAATTGTATGTTATCTCCAGTGCCTTATTTCTTGGAGCATATTTGATTACTTCTGTGATTTCCTCTTTCATGAAGTTCAGTTTAGTGTTTGTGCATTATTGCGTGGTTTTTGTTGTGTTATTGATAGGTGGTCCATGTTTAATAGGTCTTCAAAATATTTTTTCCATCTCTGTTGCATATGCCGGTTATTTTATATTGGCTGTCCATCTTTATCATTTATGAGCTCATTCATGACTGAACTCTTTTTATAAGATATTTTAACAATCAAGGGCTTCTAGCTTCAAAAACTGTCATCTGCATTGATGCAAGATTTGTTCTCCAAGCTATATCAAGCCACAGATATTATAGGCTCATAAAAGAAATAAAGAACAGTATATGATTGTTGTCTGGGAAATAATGATTGTGCTGCCAGGGACACCAGACCAAAGTCGCATTGGCCTGTCTGAGATGGCATATAACATGCAGATACAGAAAGAAACCTTGAACAACCTAATCAACCCCAGAATAGAAAAAAATGGTATTCTTTAATAAAAAAATAAAATAGAATGAAGAGAGTAATAATGGAATAGCAAGAACTAAACAGAAAATAAGAACCAGAACCAGATAATATAAAAAAGGTTAGTAGAGAGAGAAGTAAAGGCATCAAGATGCACCAAGATGAGTAGAGATGCAAAGCTGCTGTAAAGCTGATGATAATCATCATCATTATGTGCCATACTGGTTGGCGTAGGCGATCATGTCCCTCCACAATCTTCTATCTACAGTGCATTGTATCAGTTCTGTTGTTGACTGTTTTCCATGCCATGACACCAAGCTATCCAGTATTTTCTCTCTTTGTCATCCGCAATCTCTCTTTCCTTTTATTTTGCCAGTTGTAACCAAGTATTCCAACTTTCCTCTTCTCATGATGGGCCCGAAAAATGTTGATTGCTTCTTTCTGATGTTTTTTAAGAGCTCCCTTTTTGTGTTGGCCTCTTTGAGAACTTCCTCATTGGTCTTGATGATAATAGCAATACTAAAAAAAGAAGAAAAAAAGTGGTATGGTGACAGCTTTACATAGTAATGGACAAAACAAAAGTCGACGTTTCGGCCAAGTAGGCCTTCAGCTGGAACAACAACACAAAAATATATATATATATAAGGAAATGTAAACAAATCTAACTACATGGCGATAATATTCTAGATACCCAAGAAAGAAAATAAAAAAAGGGTCACTTCCCTGTGTTCCAGAGCATGGTCAGCCTCCAAATAGACTACAATGAGAAGGCGGGATGACCAACTATATATCTCATTGACCAGGCAGTCAAACGAGAAGACAGAACGGAAGGGTTATAAAAATATGGGGAGGTGGGTACAAGATATGTATAAACTGTGCATATCTAACTCTGTGTGTGCACCCCGAACCGATGTGTAAAAAGAAACATGTGTATATAGCAATACATGCATACAAGCATACAAGCATAAATCCATATATATATATGTAGCCACAAAGCACACAAAAGAAAACCCAAAAGGTGCCAATACATATGCAGACAAATATATCTACATTTATAGGTTCGGTAGCGCCCTGGGGGTAAGAAATATGTAGTAGGTGTCCTATGAGAGCGATATGTTCATACCTTGGGGGAGACAGCGAACCCAACTGGGCAATAAGGCGATTCTCAAGGGCAAACCGGCTGCGATTGCTGGAGTGACATGAGACAATGCCAGTGACTTGCATGTCAGATTTACCACTATGGCCAGGGGAGTTGAAATGGGCAGACACCGGGCTGCCAGTCTTTTGCTCAACATCATGAAGATGCTCACAAAATCTGTCACTCAAGCATCATCCACTCTTGCCCACATATGTCATCTGGCAATGCTTACATATTATGGCGTAGATGATATTCCATGATACACAAGTAAACCCCTCCTTGATGTAAAATCGCTTATTAGGGAACAAGACTGAATCGGTGCAAAGCGCGTAGTCACAAGTTCTGCAAACTCGACGTCCACAATGAACAATATCAAGGTGTTTGTGGTTTGAGCGGGGGAGGCGGCTCATGATAAGAATGTCTCTCAGACTCCTGTCGCATTTGAAGGCTGTCAAAGGAGGATCACTGATAAGTGGTCAGTAGTGGGATCTGAGTGGAGAATGGAGCGATACTGGTTAAGGATCCTCACAGTAGCCAAGTAGTGGGGTGGTAGGTGAGGGTAAATATGGTCCTATCAGAGGAATGGCAGGTAGATGGGGTGAGTGCCACATGACGGGAAATATCGAGAGCTCGCTGGAAGACAGATTGGAGAACCGAATCAGGATAGTGATGACGCCTAAAGAAACTGAACATCAGGTGGGCCTGTTGGAGAAAATCTTGATCATCCTGGCAGATACGACGAAGTTGTAATAATTGAGAATATGGAATGGAATCTCTGCAGTGATATGGATGAGACGAGGTGTAGAGAAGATAACAGTGGGCATCTGTGGGTTTATAGAAGATGGAAGTGTGGAGGCTGGAGGTACCAAGGGAGATGATCAGATCAAGAAAAGTGACGGATGAGGTAGAGATATGCGATGTAATTTGTATGGATTTATGAAAATTTCCAATGTAGTTGATGAACCTGGAGATGTCATCTTCCGGCAAGTCAATCGGTCTAAAACCGTCATCAATGTACCGGAGGTATTTAAGAGGAAGGGGGCCACGGTACAGTTAGATATGCACAGCTTATACATATCTTGTACCCACCTCCCCATATTTTTAGAACCCTTCCATTCTGTCTTCTCGCTTGCCTGCCTGATCAGTGAGATATATAGTTGATCATCCCGCCTTCTCATTTTAGTCCATTCGGAGGCTGATCATGCTCTGGAACACAGGGAAGTGACCCTTTTTTTATTTCCTCAGTAGAGAGAGACAGATCAGGATTTTCAGATAGAATACTGTAGCTTTAGGAAGCCTCAGTGGCTGACTGGTTGGTGTGCTCACTGCTAGATAATAAGGGTCTGACTTAAATTCTCAGAAGTGGCAGATTTTGTTCCAAATGATAATGGTTTGGGGTCAGCCAGGCTCTAAAAATAGGTACTGACTACATCACCTAAAAATGTACCCTAGTCATAGAAAAATATGGTCAGCAACACGATATCCCCATATGCCTAACAAAGCGTGGAGGGAAACTTTACTTCTTTTTTAAATTGTAGCCTAAAAGTAGATAGTTGAACTAGTGAACACTTCAGTGCACAACCCAATTCATGACTTGTATTGGTTTAGATTATAGCAGAAGATGATTGCTGCAATAGACAGATTTATCTTACTATGATAGGAATACAAGTTGAAAACCATATAGTGCAGTGGAAAAGTTGAATTAGATACAATAACTAAGATGTTTCAATTTTGCAAACAAGATAAAACCAAACAAACAAACAACAAAATTAACTCATTATCATATCACAGCTAGTCTATTTTACACACAAATCCATTAATGCTAGAATTCTTATTCTTACCTTGACCTTTTTCCTTTACTAATGGTGGTCTGGATATTCTTTCTTTTCTTTGCCATTGATCATATTTAGAAAAGCCATTCACTTTTGTTCCTAAAGAACTCAGCACATCATAACTGTCCTGTCTTGATGACTTATCACATTTAGTTGCTGATGCCATAATGTTTTTGGCTTCACCACAAAAGAGACATAAAAGAATGTCCCAGAGCGACAGTAATTTAAGTTTGTCTCTAGTCTCAATAATTTTAATAATAAAACCACAGTTCATATATTGCTTTAAGGGGAAACACATTAGAAATAATATTCTTCTTCTTCTACCTTTCAGCTCCCTGTGGAGCCTAGGTCTTCAACAAATACTTTCCAAGCCGTTCTGTTTGTTGCCATTCTTTTAAGATCGCTCCATGTCTTCCCCATCATCTTCATCTCTGCTTCTATCTGTCTTCTCCAAGAATTCCTTGGTCTTTCTCTTTGTCTTTTTCCCTGGGGATTCCAAAAAAGGGCCTGTTCTGTAATACTCTCAGTTGGCTTCAGCAGTGTGTCCTATCCAGCGCCATCGTCTTCGCTGTATCTCTTTATCTACAGGTATATGACTGGTACATTTCCATAATTCTATGTTAGTGATTTTGTCCTGCTATTTCCATCCTTTTATTTTGTGTAAGCATCCATTGATGAAAGTCTGTATCTTCATGATTGTCATTTTAGTTGTTATCCATGTTTCACAGCCATATAATAAAACTGTCTTAACATTGCAGTTGAAAATTCTTATTTTAGTATTTAACCTAATTTCTTTGGACTTCCATATGTTTCCCAGTGCAACAAATGCTCCTCTTGCTTTTGATATCCTTATTTTGGTATCATTTTCTGTTCCTCCCTCTTTGTCTATATTCTATCTATCTATCTATTGTCCTTTCGAGCTGAAGACGGCACATAGGGCAGAATCACAATCTCAAAAACAGAAACCTTGCGTGCCAAAATGGCACATATTGCAGAGATCACTGCTCTTCATTTTACTGCCCAGATATATGTAAGATTATACGTCTAGTAGAGGTATTTCTCCAATTTTTACAAAAAATATAATAGTACATTATAGAAAACAAATATTATAATGAAAATATTAGTATTAATGAAACAGTAGCGGATATTATTATTATTGTTCATGCGAAGAAGTAACAAATAATAAATAATTGAAAGAAAAATTAATCAATTGTTCAAAATAACAAAAAAATAATCAAACTGAAGTATACAAATGTAAAAAAAAATGAAATGTCTTTAAATTGCTCTATATATAACCAAAAAAAAAAAAAATGGAAGTAAATGAAAGTAAAAAAAAAAAATAGACAAAATGAATACAAATCAAAATGAAAACAAGTACTTTGAAAACAAAGTTAGTAAAGATTAAGAAGTATTCAATATTTTATTAACTCTTTTTATTTTTATCTGACACTATCTTATCTCTCTCCATGCCTGTTCAACATCTTTGCTGATAACATCATGAGAAATTTCAGGAATGATGACAGATTTGTGAAGTTTGACCCTTACATAGTAAAGGACAACATAATTAAAGAACTCAGATACACTGATGACACTGTCTACCTTCCAAACAGTGCAGAAGTATTAACTGTAGATTATGACACCTTCGTAAATTTACAAATTCAAAATACAAAATTATGGAATTAAGCAGTTTGCCACAGACACACACTCCCCACCTCCTTATGCCTTTCTAATTATTGCTTTTGGTGACCCCTGAGTGTTTCATTAATTTCCTTTGATGTTAGATTTTTTTTTTCCAACACAACATGAGCTTTGTAAAATTTACAAAGGACATTGTATGAATGTGGCTGTTTTTTTTAAAATATCAATTTCGCTAATTTTCTAGAAATTTTTTTTTTTTTCTTATAGCAAGGGAAATCTCCTCGGCTGTTGGCGAGACATCAAAAATACCTTTGTAACACAGGATAGGCAGTGATGATGCTAAGAAGAAGCCGAACATATGGCTTGAATGACGGACTAATGCCTACGTGAGTGAATAGAAAACGTAATACTTTCGGTAGCCACTGTACCATGCGTTCTAATTTTAGGCCATAAATAAGTGTAAGCCAAGAAATTATTCCAGCATCTGCATAAATCAAGTGTAAGCCAAGAAATTATTCCAGCATCTGATATCTGTGTCTCTCCTACTGTAAACACACAGCTGCATAGCAAAAGTTCAAAGAAAATACTATTTTTGAAATGCCAAATGTAACATTTAGTGATCGTAGATTTGACGAAAGTGTCATAAAAACGTGATTCGCGGATAGGTGACAAACTTTAGGGTTAAAAGTGACAATTGAGTGTGTTCAAAAAATACAGTGAAGAACAAAACCTCTATCTAAACATACAGAAAAGTAAGATAATGTTCAATGACAAAACAAAAAGCCAATCCAAAATCATCATCAGCAGTGAAAAACTTGAAATTGTAACAAGCTATGACTATCTGGGATCTGTAGTAACTAACAATGGAGACTGGCATAAATAGATCAAAAGAAGATTAACCATAGCAACACAAAAATTAAACACTATCAAGAACATGTGGCACACACCAATCAGTAAAATTTAAATTACAAAGGACATGTATCTTCCTGATAGCACCATACAGTTGTAAATCATGGACAATCTTGCCAATAGCAAGGAAAAAATGTGTATAATTCACAATACTCTGGACACATCTATAGGTGCTCCGATCTTCTCCTCAAAATGTTCATCAGTACTGAGCGACTAATTGTGCCAGTTCGGATATAATATACAACAGTCAATAGCGCAGTACTCTCAGAGTCTCATTGGTAAATTACAAGTTTAGCATCCCAAATTATTTCTGCTAAATGAGTAATTTCCTCTCATTGAACAGACATGCTTGAATTACATATGACCGGACATACTTGAATTATCAACTGTTTCTAGTTTTTGTGCATTTTAATTTAATTTTTTCAACAAGGTTTAGGGTTAGGTTTAGTTGTAGGCTATTCCAAACCCTAAACCTAACTCAGGGGTCTTCTAACGACAGATTCGATAACGAGACGAATAAAGTGCAAGGGGATGATAAAGCGCAGAAATAATTTGGGACGCTAAATTCGTAAATTACTGTCTCTTCATAGTACAGAAGATACTAAACCTTTAATTTTAATTAATTTTATTAAATGAAATAATCAATGGTTCAATCAATTGAACCACAAACTCACAAAGTAGCTAAGTCAGTCAATGAGTTAAATGGTGCCTGAGTAAATCAATAAGCTGATTCAATTGAGTGAAGGACTGAAGGGAGGGAAGGAAATGTGAGTGAATCACTATCAGTGACTGTTTTAATTTAGTTACTGTAGTAGTGTAGTCGTGGTAGTGTAGTGTTTGGTCACATTTTAGTGATAGCATTTTTTATACTAATGTACCCCCTCACTGTTAATTTTGTATTTTTTAAAAAGTTTAGGTAACTTAATACTAAGCACTAAGCTAGTAAAGTTAAGTTAAAGTAAAGCTTTAGTCTATCTATCTATTGTCCTTTCGAGCCGAAGACGGCACATAGGGCAGAACTACAATCTCAAAAGCAGAAACCTTGCGTGCCAAAATGGCACATATTGCAAAGATCACTGCTTCTAAAATCTATGGTTCTGTTTCCATAACAATACTTTTTACAATGAAAGCTTGTCAAGCCATCGATAAAGTTTTGGTAGTTGATTATAAAATAATAGTTATTATTTATTGTTATAATAATATGGACAGAAGTGAAAGAAATATTTGACAAAGAGGAATAAAATAGTCTACAGCGAAAAACAATAACTCTCAGTTTCCTGGATGAAGAATACCCACAAGACCTATGGATTCGTGTGTACACACATGGATCAGCACAGAATGCAGTAAAGAATGGGGGAGCAGGTGCATATATAGAGTACCCAAATAACACTAGGGATATGAATAAAATAGCAACAAGGAAATATTGTCACAATTATGATGCAGAAATACAAACAAATAAATTTGGCAATAGAAAAACTACTGAACAGTAATCTTAGCCCACAGCCTGTAGTGTTTTTGACAGATGATCAGTACTCCAGGCACTATCTATCTATTTATTGACCTTTCGAGCCGTAACCGGCCCATAGGGCGTAGACCAAGATACACCTTCTCCTAATGAATTAGCAGTTTTCTTTTACATCTCGCCATCTGTCTCTGTTCTTGAAGCAGTTCTATCTCATTGAGTTCTATCTCATCAGGCACTACAATCCAGAAAATTACCACATCTGCAGACCTTATTGACTGAACTCTGCAAGCACCACAGCATTGCCCTGCAGTGGATCCCATCTCACTGTGGAATACCAGGAAATGAGAAAGCAGATCAGCTGGCAAAGGAAGTTTAAACAGGTACACAACTAGATGCACCGGTTACATACCATCATAAGAAACAGATAATCAAATTAATCAGAGGACCACAAGCCCCAAATCAGGATGCATTTCATATTATGAATAGACATGAACAAGTTATCATTATACGCATCAGAACAGGACACAATCGACTCCATAGCCACATGTATACAAAATTCAAGATCGGCACATCAACTACTTGTACATGTGGACAGGCACCCCAGACTGCTGAACACATACTTCAAGACTGCACTGAATATAGTAGACTGAGGAAAATCCATCGGCCCATAGATACAAGGCTACAGACAAAACTATATGGGCCACTGCAAGACTTACAAAAGACAGTAAAATTTATACAGGAAACGATATTTTATTGCAGATATTGACAATACTTTGGGCGAACGAAGAAAGATAGTTTAGAATAGAATAATAATGTATAATATAATATAATATATATTTAATAATATAAATGTGCATGTTTATGTGCATGTTTATGTTAGTCATGTGTCATATATCTTGATGTATGTCAGTGTTAGTCATGCCTCGTATCGCTATGTGCATGTCTGTGTTAGTTACCTCTAGTGACTCGGGCAGATGGTGCTCGTAAACCTGGGAGGACCGACCATCTAAGGGCAGAATCCCCCTACAGAAAAGATCACCTGCTGCCTTGCAGGAAGATTGGGGACAATCAAAGGCTAGGGAAAGCAAACCTGAATAAAATGCTGGCTGAAATCGGATGCACTGGGCCACTGGCGCAGAACACAGTGCAACGTTTTTAACGGGTGTTCAATCAGAGTGGATCTGGCAGACTCTAATTGTGATGTTCTGTTTGTAACACACCTAACCTGACAGCTGAGTTCATGTGAGGAGCTGGAATCCTACTCTGATTGGGTCCTGATCGCAGAGAGAGAGAGAGATAATATAAATATATTATCGTTATAATAATTTGATGATGCTCTTCTTTGAATTCCACTATTTCAAGCGCTATTTTCAGACACTATAACTATTACTTGCAGAAAATAATCTTTAAATTGCGATAATAAATACAATTAATTGAACTATTAGGTAAGCAATGAGATATCGGTATGAAGTTTTATCACTGATGCGTAACCCGTAACGTTGTTTTACAGACAGTGAAAATTAGCTGCCATTTGTACACTTATGTTTCCAAGGTGACAATGAAATAAAAATAAATGGATTAGTTTTTGTATCCTCTGCAAATTAACTAAAACTATAAAAAAAAACATTTTAAAATACATTGAACAGTTACTATCTATAATTCAAATGGTAAATGATGATACAAGAAGAATGTGATTAAATACACTTTTTTAAAAAAAACAATAAAAATCCAATCCATATTTATAAGATGTACACATTTTCATTTCTTGGCGGGGACCGGGACATTATTTTTGTTGTTTCTGGACAGACTCAGTGTGTGAGAGCAACGATGAAGAATATTGTTTTTGTTCTGGGAAACGGTAACTGTCTTAGCTATGAGTGTATTTTACATTAATTTTTATTTTTGGAACGGTCACAGCTGGATACAACATCATCAAGCGCCATGCTTGCTGGCGTAGGTGATCATAGTCATGATATGTAAATGATAGTGATAGTAGTATAGTATGTAAGTATAAGTTACTACTTACTATGATAAGTATCTCATTTTTTGTCTCTCCACAAATTTCGATCTTGACAGTGAGTTAGTTTAGTTCATCAGTTCATCATTTCCATTTTTTTACCATTCTCTTAAGCTGTAAATTGTAATTGTTCTTGCTTTGATGGTGCATGTTGTCATAGAGGCTGGTTTGTCCATCTTTTGATGTTACTCACACTCGTCCATGTTAGTGTTAGTCTTGCTTGGTCTGCCTCTTTTACCTTGTATTTTAATTTTCCCCTCCAGGATTACTAATTTACTTTTAGTAGGCTGTTGTGTCCTTTAACATAGCCCAAAAATCGCATTTATCTTGTTTGAATTGTATTTAGTTTAGAAGTTCTCTTTTCATTTTTAGTTGTTTTAAGACTTCATCATTTTTTTTTCTTTTCCTTCCATCCAATTCTACCTATTCTTCTAAATATCCACATTTCAAAGGCTTCAATTCTCTGTTCTGTTTTCTTGTCTAATGTCCATGTTTCCGCACCATATAGGAATATGAGAAGATGTAACATTTTGCTATTCTTAGTTTTAGCCCTGGTGTTATTTGTTTTGATGTTAAATGTTAGTATGTTCTTCATGACATTAAATTACTTTTTGCCATTCCTATTCTTTTGTTTATTTCAGTTGTACATTTTCCATCACTGGTTATAGTATGTCCAAGGTAGTTGTAGTTCCGAACTGTCTCCAGGTCTATTCCTTCAATTTTCATATCCACTTGTGGGTTTTGAGTATTTTCTTTGTTTATGATCATAGTTTTAGTCTTTTTTTGATATTCATATCTAGTCCATATTTATGCTTATCATGTTTATTTCATTATTAAGTAATTGTTGTAGATCTTTAGGATTTTCTGCTAGTAGTACAATATCATCAGCATATCTTAGGTTATTGATTATCTTTCCATTAATTTGTAGGCCTGGTGTCTCTGAGATGTTTTTAAAGATTTGCTCAGTGTAGTGTATAGATTGAACAAGTTTGGTGATAGGATGCATCCCTGTCCCTCTCCTTTTTTTATATCATTGGGTGTAGAGTTCTCTTTGTTATATTTTATTATTGCTGTTTGCTCCCAGTATAGATTCATTTGCATATTAGTCGTATGTCCATGTCATCTAGATGTATCTCTTTTAGGCATTCTATAAGTTGTTTGTGGTGTACTCTATCAAAAGCTTTGGTGTAATCAATGAAGCAGGCATAAATTGGTTTGTTTACTTCTGTGTACTTTTCAATTAATGTTCTCATGCAGAATATGGCTTCTTTTGTCCCGCTGTTTTTCCTAAATCCAAATTGCTGCTCATCTAATTCAGTATTGATTTTATTCTGAATCCTTCCTTGTATAACTTTTAGCAAGATTTTTGTAACATGGCTCATTGTTCTAAAGTCACTGCATTCAACTGCACCATTCTTTTTAGCAATGCAATGAAAGTTGATGTTTTTAGTTCATTTGGAATGTATCCTGTGTGGTGGTATATGTCGTTGCATATGTCTGTATTCACTTCAATGCCAAAATCTTCTAGTGCCTGTATCATCTCTATCTGTATGCTATCAGGTCCTGCTGCTTTTCCCTTTTTAATTGTTTTTATAGCTTTTACCACCTCAGATTTTAAGATTCCCTTCTCATCACATGGCCAAAAAATGATGATTGCTTCTTCCTAATATTGGAAATTATCTTTCTCTTTGCGTTCCTCTTTCAGAACCTGAACGTTTTCATTACTCTTCTTACCTGTCCATGGTATTCTCAATATTCTTCGGTGAAACCACATTTCTACAGTCTCCGGTGATTTTCTTGTTTATTGTCCATGATTCACATCCATATGTTAGGACTGGCTATAGAGGGTAGGCAACTAAAACAAGTAGTGGAATTCAAATACTTAGGAAGTTTAGTGACAAACGACAATTCACCAACAGCAGAGATAGACTTATGATGCAACAAAGCTTGTCAAATCATTGGACAGCTCTCACCACTATTGTCCAACAAGGAAATAACTCTAAAGGCAAAACGGACACAGTGCAATACGATCTTCATCCCAACATTGTGCTACCAATGCCAGTCCTGGATTCTAGATGCAAGATAAATAAAAAAAATAACCACTATGGAGATGAAATGTGTCAGATGAATGACAGGAAGCAATCTGAGAGATCAGATCAGAAATGAAGAACTGAAAAAAAAAGCTAGGAATAGCCCCCGCCATAGAATATATAAAGAAACAACAGATAAAGTGGTTTGGCCACGTGACAAGGCAGAGTAATCAAAACACAACACAGCGAGCCCTCATTAAATGTTGCGAGAATACCAGACCCAAGGGTCGACCATGAAAAAGTTGGATTGATGGAATATTAGAAGCACTAGAAACACAACAGCAGCAGAGGCGAACAGAAGAGCAAAAGACCGCATATTATACCTCCCCTCAACGCTGAAAGGCAGATGATGAAGGAAAGAAGAAGAAGATCTCCATCCTGCGCGAGATGTTCGATCTTATCTAATGACTCAATGAGTCTCTCTATGCCTGACACATTCTATGCACACTTCCATGCTATAATGTTCTTCATTGTTAATGATGATTAGTGATATTTTTGCGTTGTTGGTGAAAATCATCTTTTATCTATCTATTGACCTTTCGAGCCATAGCCGGCCTATCGGGCATAGACCAAGATACTTCTTCTCTTATCTGAATTTTTGTTCTAGCAGTTTCCAATTCTTTTAAAGATATTTTATCAAATCTCGCTATTTGTCTCTGTTCTGTGCAAGCAGCTCTATCTCATTGAGGGAGCCAATTCCTGCTGCTCTTGCCTCTCTCATCAATGTTCTTCTCAGTGTCTCTCTAGGTCTTCCTCTTTTCCTCTTACCTGTTGTTTCCCACATGAGGGCTTGCTTTGCTATTCGGTTATTATCTCTTCTCATCACATGTCCAACATATGACCATTGACTTTTCTTTATTACTGAAGATATTAGTGGTTGATTGGCGATTTCTCTAATTTCCTTGTTTATTTTGAATTCATTCCACGCTATACCATGTATTTTCCTTAGACATTTATTTTCGAATGTGTTCAACTTTGTTTCTATGTCTCTTGTTGTTTTCCAGTTTTCACTTGCATACGTAAGGGTTGATAGTACATTTGATTTGAATAGTCTAAGTTTTGTGTTTGTGCTGATGAGTTTTGGTTTCCACAACTTTTCAAGGCTTCTGAAAGACTTTGCTGCTTTAGCTATTCTGATTCTAATTTCTTTGCTTGTATCCCCTTCTCGATCAATATGACTTCCAAGATAGATAAAGTGATCGATCTTTTCCACTGGTTTGTTTTTCATGTATATTTTGTCATCTGTTGGAATTAAGCTTTTCATAACTTTAGTCTTTTCATGATTGATCTCAAGCCCAATTTTGCTGACTATTGATGATAGTTCATTTGTGTTTACCTGCATCATTTTTATCTGACTGCTGATGAGAACTATGTCATCAGCAAAGTCGAGTTCCTCCAAATGGTCTCCTTGTATCCATTCGATGCCTTTATTACCAGTGCAGCATTTCTTCATTATGAAGTCCATAACAATTCCAAATAACAAGGGCGATAAGATACATCCTTGTTTAACCCCAGTTTCAATCATCTTACTTTAAAAAAAAATATTTAATAATAGGCTTTGCTTTTCAGTGTGTTATGAACCAACTCAATTGCCTCTTCTAAATCCCTTTGCACTGTTTGAGAGCAGAGCTGTATAAGTGTATGTGAGTTGTGGTACCATTTATTGTGTATTATCTGCATTTCACAAAACTGATATTGTTTCTGAAAGTTCTCATAATGCTCTCAGCATTGATGTTCAACAGGTATGGAGAGTGCAGCCACTCACTTTTGTACTTCAAACTTAACTAGTCTAATGTTTCACCCATATCCTAATTAATGGCTGTTCTTGATATAGTGATTTGATAAGGTGTACTAAGTGTGTTGGAAAGTCAATGCCCTTCATGATCCATAATTTCATAGGTCACAGTCAAAAGCTTGCTGTAATCCATGAAGCATGTATTCAGTTCAATGTGTATTATTCAACACTTCTCAAAGTTGTTTTTCATGTTTAAGATTCTGTCATTTTCGTGATGATCTAAAACAGTATTTTACTGGCATGGCATACTAGAACAATCATTCTGTTACTGGTACAAAGCTTTAGATTCCCGTTCTTTGGTTGGGAATGATCACTGATTTTTTCCTAGGTTTTTGGTCAACTACACTCTTCCAGATCTTCACACACAGTGCATGAAAAATATTAATTCTGACCATCCCTCTTTCCTGGATGAATTTGGCTGGAATATCATCACATCCAAGAGACTTCCCTTTCTTCAGATTTTTTTAATTGTGGCTTACACTTCTTCTAGCAAAGGTCCTGATTCCCTTTCTTCACTTTCAATCACATTTGAGTGCTTTGAATTAAACCCATACATTGCTCTACAGTATTCATTCCATCTTTGCAAAAAACCCTTATTTTAAGTTAATGCGTTTCCATTGCATTTATTAATTACTTGAACTGCCTTTTATTTTTCTGAATATTTTTCCAGTGTTTACTGCTTATAATGCTCTTCTATTCTGCAGCAGATGTTCATTGCTTGTTAATATCATCTGTATCAAGTTGTATTTGATTCATTTAAAACATTTACTTACTTTTGTCTTATTTACTTTTTTTTGGTGCAGATGCTAAATCAAGGCGGACTGCTCATTGGTTTATAAAAAAAATTGTCACCTCCAAGGAATATTCAGCTTCTCGCTGCAGGGACAACACTTTTATTAAGATAATAGACCCTGGAGTACAGCAGGTAAATGTGTTTAAATCACAAATAAGGTAACTATGGTTATGACCACAATGTATGTTATATCTATCAGTAGAGCAGGATATGGTAATATTGATCTATTTAGACACAATAAAACAGGACATTGGATGCACTTGGATTGTAGTGTTATCGTGGTATACAAAGATTCACTTTGATAAAGAAAAAATTAACAATTACTTATAGGCAAATAGGTTCTGCTCTGTTAACTGTCCTCTTTTACTTTGCAGTCATCACTGAGTGTCAGTTCCACATCGAAAGTTGGCTACCATGGAGCACCATTCTACTCTGTCTCTTGCTTTGATTGTGCAGGTTGTCGTAGGCTGACTTGTCCATCTTATGATGTTACTTGTCCATGTTAGTCTTGGTCTGCCTCTTTTACCTTGTATTTTCCCTTCCAAGATTACTTTTAGTAGGCTGCTGTGTCTTTTAACATGCCCCAAAAATCTAATTTGTCTTGTTTGAATTGTGTTCAGTAGTTCTCTTTTCATTTTTAGTTGTTTAAGACTTTATCGTTTTCTTTTCTTTCTATCCAATTCTTTCTTTTCTTTTATAAATCCACATTTCAAAGGCTTCAATTTTCTGATCTATTTTCTTGTCTAATGTCCATGTTTCTGCACCATACAGGAATGTTGAGAAGATATAACATTTTGCTGCTCTTAGTTTTAGCACTGGTGTTATCTGTTTTGATGTTAGTATATTTTTCATGGCATTAAAATTACTTTTTTGCCATTCCTGTTCTTTTGTTCACTTCAGCTTTTCATGTTGCATCACCAGTTGTAGTATGTCCATGGTAGTTGTAGTTCTGAACTGTCACCAGTTCTTTTGCAGTATCGAAGGAAAATGGAGTGTTCGTGATTTATCCCTGCAGTCTCATATCATGGCATTTCAATTTGGCAAATCAATTTTTTTTAACGAAATCTTCATTTCTTGCTTTTATTGTTGCATCTAGTTAAACAATTCTCTTCTTTTTCCTCTTTAAACTTAGTCATGCAGATCAAGAAATAATTTCTGTAAAAGTAAAAATAAGTAGTTTCGTTTGACTTGTCACTGTGTGTGAAATTATACTACAGTGAATACTATCATGAAAAATAAAATATAAAATTATAAAATGCAAGTTGGAACAGCCTTTTGATTGCATATACATCAGGGTTCATACTTATACTGACCAGAAACAGGTGACTTTAGCACAAGTCTTCAAACTGACTAACTTCATGAGATGAAGAATGATGATTGATGAAACTCATGGGATTGCGCCAAGGTATTTTTGGCTCTCCTTGTCTCTGATTCATTTAAGCTGAATCACAGTTTTTTTAAAAGTGAAAATATATGTCAAATTCATTCTTTATACATGGAAGAGATTATAAATAAACATGACACATATGTGTTAAAAAAAATTCTCTATATTTCAAAATGCTTTAAGTCTCTTAATTAATTTTCTTATGTTGACTTCCATTTATACTATGATCCTTTGTATTTAAATTGTTTATGTTTATTTTAACCTTCAAGTTATGTTATCAACAGCTAATTTAAATTAATATTCTAATTTTGTGAATCATGGATATGTTTCAGAATTTAAGCTTAATAGATGATTGGCTGTCACCTGAGGAAACAATCTCCTTACTCACTAAAAATGTTGGACAGGAACAAGCTAAAGAGCGGTAATACATTTTATGAAAATACTTAAGTGAGCTTCTATTTGCTGATGTCCAGGCATAGGTAGATTTGAAACAGCATAGATAGGAAAGATAACAATTAAATTAATCGTGCAAAGATCAAGATTAATTGAATGAATCATACAAAGATCAAAATTAATTGGGATGCAAAAATTACAATTGAATGAATCATAGAGGATCAAAATTAATTGAATGAATTATACAAAGACCAAAATTAATTGAATAAATTATGCAAAGATCAAAATTAATTGAATGGATCATGCAAAGATCAAAATTAATTGAATGAATCATACAAAGATCAAAATTAATTGAATGAATCGTGCAACGATCAAAATTAATTGAATGAATCATACAAAGATCAAAATTGATGTAAAGAAGTTGTGACCATAGGTAGAAGAGGAATAAAATTATCTTTCTTGAAAACAGGGGAAAGATTTAAAATGTTGAAAACAGGGGAAAGATTTAAAATGTTGAAAACAGGGGAAAGATTTAAAATGTTGAAAACAGGGGAAAGATTTAAAATGTTGAAAACAGGGGAAAGATTTAAAATGTTGAAAACAGGGGAAAGATTTAAAATGTTGAGAACAGGGGAAAGATTAAAAATGTTGAGAACAGGGGAAAGATTTAAAATATTGAGAACAGGGGAAAGATTTAAAATATTGAGAACAGGGGAAAGATTTAAAATATTTAGAACATTTTATGTCATTTCACAGAAAGTAGAGGCTGAAATAGAAAACTCATACAGTAAATAAAAGCGCCCCCGCCCCCCCCCCCCCCCCCCCCCCAAAAAAAAAAAAAAGTTCTCGCTTCCTGATCAGAAGGGTCCAGGTTCGATCCCCAGAAGTTGTGGATTTTTTCTCAGACTGACAATGTTCTTGGGTTCACCCAGCCTCTAAAAATTGGTACCAGAAATTTTTTGTGGAAATAAAGGTGACCTGGCATGATACCAACCACATCACCCAAAAATGTGTAGTGCTCTTGGAAAAATATGGTCACTGCACCATATTCCCCCTATGCCATAAAGTTAGTTTAGCAAAGTTTTGTTTCAGAGTATGCAAAATTATTAACATTTACAATAAAAAAGTACATTTTAGGCTTTGATTTGTTTGTTTTAAACTCTAAAAACCTCCATTTAATATCAGATTTGAATATTCTACAGGTCTCGTGTCAAGGATTTTGAGAGTTTGGCGAAATCCCTTCATAATGTTGCTGACTCACTACCATACCTAGGTAAGCTATGTAGACAGGCTTGTGGAATACATTCTGAATAGAAGTTAGTTTATAGAAATTGATGCATAATCTGTTTTGAATTATTCAAGTATGTGATACAATTATGCAAAGATTTTCATTTTTTTGTTAAATGTTTGTTATTAGGTACAATTAACTTATCTTTGTTTACTATCCTGGTCTTTATGATGGCATAGTTTTTGTTCTGCTTGTTTATTTTATTTTATTAAAACAATTTTATTAGACTTGAATTCCTTAATTTGTGTGTGTGTGTATCTCTCTTGATCCTTCCCATGCCGTTAGATGTCGCTTGTAGTGTTTTTGCCACCCATCTTTATTCTTGGTGAGATGTTTGATCTTATCTAATGATTTATGCCTGCCAACGTTTTTTTCTTATAAGTGCTCTTTTCAGCGTCCCTATAGTTGATAAAATATTTGAGTTCAATATTCTAAGTTTGGTTTCCTTGCTTAGTATTTTTCACTTCAAAATTGTGTCCAGGTTTTTAAAATTCGCTGCTGCTTTTGCTATCCTGCTTCTGATCTCTTTCTGTGTTTCACCTTCTTGATCTATATTACTGCCAAGATACATATATTGGTTTACTCTTTCCAATGCTTGATGATTGAGATATATATTGCCCTCTGGAGTATTATTTTTCATTATTTTTGTTTTATCCCTGTTGATTTCAAGTCCTATTTTTTTCTGCCATGGATGATAAGTTGTCTGATTTTTTTCATCTTGCTGATATTGTCACTTAGCAGCACTATATCATCTGCAAAATCTAGATATTCCAAGTAATTCCTGTTGTACCATTTAATGCCATTATTGCCTTTGCAACATTTACTCATTTTGTAATCAATGGTAATTCCAAATAGCAATGGTGATAGTATACATCCTTGTTTGACTTCTGTTTCAACTCATAAATATATATAATTTTATTCATAAGGAAATACTCCTAGTTTTAAATATTTGTTTTTTCTAGGTTCAAGTCTCGATGTCATATTTTGTATTAAGTATCCTGAAGATCGTGCACTTGATTCCCATAGGTAATGTCATGTCTTCGTTACAAACCACTTGAATAATATTGAGATGTCATGTCTTCGTTACAAATCACTTGAATAATATTGAGATGTCATGTCTTCGTTACAAACCACTTGAATAATATTGAGATGTCATGTCTTTGTTACAAACCACTTAAATAATATTGAGATGTCATGTCTTCATTACAAACCACTTGAATAATATTGAGATGTCATGTCTTCGGTACAAACCACTTGAATAATATTAAGATGTCATGTCTTCGTTACAAACCACTTGAATAATATTGAGATGTCATGTCTTCGGTACAAACCACTTGAATAATATTAAGATGTCATGTCTTCGTTACAAACCACTTGAATAATATTGAGATGTCATGTCTTCGTTACAAGCCACTTGAATAATATTGAGATGTCATGTCTTCGTTACAAACCACTTGAATAATATTGAGATGTCATGTCTGCGTTACAAACCACTTGATTCCCATAGGTAATGTCATGTCTTCGTTACAAACCACTTGAATAATATTGAGATGTCATGTCTTCGTTACAAACCACTTGAATAATATTGAGATGTCATGTCTTCGTTACAAACCACTTGATTCCCATAGGTAATGTCATGTCTTCGTTACAAACCACTTGAATAATATTGAGATGTCATGTCTTCGTTACAAACCACTTGAATAATATTGAGATGTCATGTCTTCGTTACAAACCACTTGATTCCCATAGGTAATGTCATGTCTTCATTACAAACCACTTGAATAATATTGAGATGTCATGTCTTCGTTACAAACCACTTGAATAATATTGAGATGTCATGTCTTCGGTACAAACCACTTGAATAATATTGAGATGTCATGTCTTCGTTACAAACCACTTGAATAATATTGAGATGTCATGTCTTCGTTACAAACCACTTGATTCCCATAGGTAATGTCATGTCTTTGTTACAAACCACTTGAATAATATTGAGATGTCATGTCTTCGTTACAAACCACTTGAATAATATTGAGATGTCATGTCTTCATTACAAACCACTTGAATAATATTGAGATGTCATGTCTTCGTTACAAACCACTTGAATAATATTGAGATGTCATGTCTTCGGTACAAACCACTTGAATAATATTGAGATGTCATGTCTTCGTTACAAACCACTTGAATAATATTGAGATGTCATGTCTTCGTTACAAACCACTTGAATAATATTGAGATGTCATGTCTTCGTTACAAACCACTTGAATAATATTGAGATGTCATGTCTTCGTTACAAACCACTTGAATAATATTGAGATGTCATGTCTTCGTTACAAACCACTTGAATAATATTGAGATGTCATGTCTTCGGTACAAACCGCTTGAATAATATTGAGATGTCATGTCTTCGTTACAAAGCACTTGAATAATATTGAGATGTCATGTCTTCGGTACAAACCACTTGAATAATATTGAGATGTCATGTCTTCGGTACAAACCACTTGAATAATATTGAGATGTCATGTCTTCGTTACAAACCACTTGAATAATATTAAGATGTCATGTCTTCGTTACAAACCACTTGAATAATATTGAGATGTCATGTCTTCGTTACAAACCACTTGAATAATATTAAGATGTCATGTCTTCGTTACAAACCACTTGAATAATATTAAGATGTCATGTCTTAATTACAAACCACTTGAATAATATTGAGATGTCATGTCTTCGTTACAAACCATTTGATTAATATTGAGATGTTATGCTTGTTTATGGATCTAGTACTTATGTTTATTTTTTATCATTTTATAATGTTTCGTTTTCATTTTAGTAGCCTTAGTGGCTGAGAAGTTATTGTGCTATTTCTTGATGAGAATGGTCTTGATTCAATTCCCAATAAAGATGGGTTGTTTTTTTCAGACTGTCAAGATTCTGGGGTTCACTCAGCCTCTAGAAAATACATCCCAGAGATTTTTGTAGGAAGTAAATGAGGCCTGGTGTGGTATCATCCATCTCATCCAAATATGTGCTGTTAGTTCTGGGATCAATTTAGTCACTAAAACACCCTATTCCCCATTCTAGCAAGGCATGAGGGAGCCACTACTTTAGTGTTATTATTATTATACATTATTTTAGTAAACTTTGCTACTGAAGTTTAGAAGATTATTCACTTTATATGATTGGCACTAGGAGTTATCTAACTTGTTTCATCACCTCTTCAGTGTCCCTTTGGTTTAATAAGCTTATTTTTCTTCGTAGTTCATATGACCTGTGGGCATTTGTTCATTGTCACTGTTTATAGCAAAGCTCCAGTTTTTGGCTTGAAATTCAACTTTGTCATTGCATATTTAATACTGGGTTTGCATTCCAAATGAGACTGATACTGTCTTTGCTGAGCAGCCTGTTTCTAGAGCATCACGCAGAGATGGAGTAGAGTTCACTCTCCCTGGTGCTGACATTTAGCTATGAGTCACTGACTGATATCAGCTTATGCTCTGTATCTTGTGTCCATTATATGGATCCTTGATGCGTCCATTGTTACACCAAATTATACCCATTCTTGTACACATCTTTACCCTTACCTGTAAAATTAAACATTGTAAAGTTAATAACTGTCCACCTGTATCTGACTCACTCTTGAGAGAAGAGATATCAGTGGAGTCATAATGGAAGTAAACTAAAAGTTTTAGTTTAGCCCACTCTTACCACTCATTCTTGTGGGATAATTTTTTTTGTTTTTGTTTACCAGCTTTGACCTCTGCGAAGTCCCTAGAGACTAGGGACTATGTTAATCCATTTTTCCCTGGCAGCTGTGTGCACAGGGGTCCCTCGCAGCACAGGCAGATAACTCTGACTTTGGAGGTACTCATATTTTTTCCATCGATGAGTAATTGATGTTTCAAGCCGGGCCTCGCTGCTGAGACCAGGAGTGGTTGCTGCAGAGAGAAATCAAAATAAAAATCCCAACCGGTGTAGCCAGTATTTGAACCCACAACCTCTCTGTCTTGAGGCGGCGTCTTGCCTCGAGACCGACCAGTCCCCCATGGGGAAAAATGAAATGAAAGTTAACGTAACTTTTGGCAAGGCCTCTCACTCTGTCACTAATGTTAATATAAAAAAATTTGATTCCAGTGTTATGTAGCTCACTAAGAGAGGTTGTTAACGATGACAGCATCTAAAATATTAGCAACACAAGATGTTTCTTTTCCTAAATAATAATAATAATAAAGGTCCCATTCATTGCAAACATGGTCATCTTATCTAAGCTCCTCTTAAACAAATATTAGAACTTGCATTTTAGGGCAGTCTGCTTCACAAGAGTTGCAGAGTTATGACACAGCCATCCATGACCCTTATTAGTGAGGGTAGCCTGTAACAGGCAGTTAAATTCATGAGAGAAGTTAATGTGTTTGGGAGTGTAAAGAAAAACTTGAAAAAATAAACATAAAATTGTATGTGGCTGCTAAAGTAATAGGGAATAGCTACCCAATACAATTTTTATTTTATTTCTTCAAGTTTTTCCAGCTTTTCTTGTGGCCCTGCATGATAGTTATATTTGTGTTTACCTCTAGTGTAAAGAGAAAAGTTGTCATATTTGAATAGTTTCTACCTTGTTTTTATCTTCTTTTTTTTTTATCTTCTAATTAGTTTTATTTCAGTTTCTGGAGCTGTTCGAAGGCTGGTGGACTGGCATAATGGGCAGGCGATGATTGTGAAATCAAGTATTGAATTATCTCCTCTTGAACTCCATCTGGTTGAGTTTGGACAATGCCAGGTGGTGCGCAGCATTGATGAACTAAATCTTGATTGGCCAGGATGGAGAGGGAAAGTGGCAGTCATAGATCGCATTGTGAGTGAAACTCTTTTGCTAAAAGAAATCATCCTTTGCTTTTCTAGTTGGAGGGTTACCTAGGTGAGTGCTTAGAACTGTGAATTGAAGGCGGGTATCCTAAACTTTTGTTATTATCCAGTCTCTGAAATTGAGTACCAGTGATTTTCACTGGAAAAGTAAGATGGCCTGGTGTGATACTGACCACATCACCAGTAAATTTTGTGATGGTCATTGAAAAATGTTGGTACTATCACTATATTTACAATACTTCTCAATATGTGATGGATATTCTTTACTTTTCTTACAAGTCACCACATAAGTGAAACTAAACATCATTAATTTCTACAAAAATAGGTCACTGGATCCAAAATATAAAAATAAAAAGAATGTAATAAAAAAAAGACAAAATTACTTGCTTCTTACACACACACACAAACGTGGGTTAGTCAAAAAGTTTTGCACTTTAGAATCAAGGAGTAAAAGTTCCTGAAAATTAGTGTTAACTTTAACCTTTCTCCACATATTCCCTTTCAAGGTGATGCACTTCTCCCATTGTTTCTTCATGTTCCTGATGCCCATATTGTAGAACTCTTCTGTCTGGGCCCCAAACCATGTCTCGGGCTCAGTAATCAAATGCTTATCAGTCAAAGAGCGATGTCCACAAAGTGGATTCTTCATGTTTGGCATTGAGTGACTGCTTTCAATTTGCAAACATGAAGAATCAGCTTCAAGTGACCAGGATTTGATTACTGAACTGGAGACATGGTTTGGTGCCTAGATAGACCTACAATCACATCATCATGAAGGTGAGAGCCCAATGGGAGAAGTGCCTCATCCTGAGATATGAATATGTAGAGTAAAGTAATGGTTACTTCCATGTCTTGCTACGCATATGGGGAATATGGTGTTAGTGACCATATTTTTTCTATGACCATATCACATTTTTGGGTGATGTGGTCGGTATCACACCAGGCCGCCTTTACTTCCCAGAAAAATCTCTTGTACCCATTTTTAGAGGCTGGGTGAATCCCGGAGCTTTGTTGGTCCGAAAAAAGAATCCACTGTTCTGGGGATCGAACCTGGTCCCTTCTCATCAGGAAGGATCTAGTACACTAACCACTCAGCCACTGAGGCTCCATGAAAATGTAGAAAAGGACTAAAATTCACACCAATTTTGAGGTACAATCCTCAATGTTCAACGTACAATCCTCAATGTTCAACGTACAATCCTCAATGTTCAACGTACAATCCTCTTGACTCTTTCATGCTAAAGTTCAAAACCTTATGAGTAACCCTCATGTATATATTGTGATTTATTTGATTTCAAATATTGTTTGTAGGAAAGCAGAGGCCATATATTTCCATCATTTTGGCTGGAATGTGATGACTGGAATGCCTTGCTGCAACAGAAACTTCCTTTCACACAGGAGAGTTGTCTTAAGATGCCATCGGTATGTTTGAAAGTTGTATCTGTACAGGCAATAATTCTTGTTATCATCTGGTAAATAGTGATGTGTTTATGTGATCAGTATATATTATAGTGTCCATTTCTGCAACAAACCTTCTGTCTGCCCAAGATCTGCTCTGATGCTGTTATCTATGTGACGACCACTGGTGGCCTCCTTAAACTAGATTTCTCCCTTGCTCAAGACACCTGAGCTTTTCTGTGCTTTGCGTTTTTATTCATGATTCGTGCTTATCCCAATACATCTGCTATAGCCCGTCTCCGAGTGAATCCTCAAGTTGAGACAACTCTTCATACTACTAACCAATTAATTCTCTCCCCTTTCTTACATATCACACATTACCTGCCTACATGCTTACATCTATCTCAGGTCAACTTTTGCAAGTGAATTCAAAGTGAACTTTATAAATTAAAAATAGAAAAAGAAAGAACCCTATTAGCTTATGGCAAATTCAACTTATTTCTCAGAAACTGGTAATGGTCTGAGAAAACTTGTGGCCGTCAGGAGTACTTTAACTGCCACTCAAATTACAGGACCAATAAAAAATGGAATATTTGTTGCTTTTCTTTTTTGAATTTTATTATTGAAAGTATTTTTTTTGTTTGCATTGATAAATTTATTGCCAAAATCCTTAAGATGTGCATCAGGTTATGGGAATTAATTGATGTACTGTTTCTTGCTCACTAACAGAAAGCAGCAGATGCAGGATTGTTGCAAAAAGCGGTTTGTGGTAGAACAATTGAAGTCTTACAAGAAGTTGATTTAAGAACTTTACCGTTCTTTCTCATGGACTCATGGACTCTTCATTTGTATCCTTTCTGTAAAAATAAAAAAATAAAAATTGCACCTGCAATTAAACCATTCACTGGAGAATGGACACTTGCTGGTCATGTATGTGCTGTTTCTTTAGTTGAAAAAATGAAAATAGATTTATTGCTGATGTAGCACTGATGAAAAGGATGCTTGTATTGCCATTAATATGTGGAGAATGTGGCTGTTTGCGTCTGTATTTTTCCATATATGTTGGCATATGTATGGGTGATATGGTCAACATCGCGTAATATTGTTCCACAACAAAGGAAACCTCAGATCCTCAGTTTTAGAGGCTGGGTGAACAGCGAATCTGTGTCAGTTAGAGGAGAAAACTTGCCACACAGGAGAGTCCTCAACCATCAGCAGATGAGTGCATGAAGTACTTTGTAAGCAGATGAGTGCATTAACCACTTTGTAAGCAGATGAGTGCATGAAGCACTTTGTAAGCAGATGAGTGCATTAACCACTTTGTAAGCAGATGAGTGCATGAAGAACTTTGTAAGCAAATGAGTGCATTAACCACCTTGTAAGCAGATGAGTGCATTAACCACCTTGTAAGCAGATGAGTGCATTAACCACCTTGTAAGCAAATGAATGCATTAACCACCTTGTGAGCAAATGAGTGCATGAACCACTTTATCACGACAACTAAAGTTAAGGCAGGTGTTTCTCCATTTTTCTCTGTTCACTTAGTATTTAGAATTTGTGTTGCTTTTTTAATTTTTACAAATAAATAACATGTCATTCTGATGATAAATAGCTTGCTTACTTGCGTTCACCCAAAGACTAAAGGAGTACACCTCTTCATCATCCGTCCTTAAAAGGACGTTAAGTGGGCGTAACTGCGTCGTGTTTTGGTTTGCAGTATAACTGTGTTATTTGTGCCTTTCTGCCCAACACATCCAACTTCAGCACAGCATTTTTGAGTACCATGTTGTCTTCCCTCTTCGATCCCTAGTCTGTTACTAGAGGCACCACAGAGAGGTGGAGCAGGGTCTGGGTGGTTCTGGTTCACTGATCCTGGCGCAAGCCATCAGCTGTGGGTAGCTGACCACTTCCAGCTCTGCTGCTGTGAGGTATGCCTTCACCTCGGATAAATAGCTGTGTTTTTATAACAAAATACGATCTTAAGATTGTATGTTGATATAGTTGATCAGGTGACCATTGTACTCTAATCTTGATATGGAATATCCTTACCCTGTAAACCCAAAGTTGGTAATATTAGTATCATAATCATAGTTTTACATGGTATATGTTGTTGACACATGCCCTAATGGTTGCTGCTGTTCTTCGTCCAACCAGGAAAGTATGTGAGATTGGCGTAAGTTGTGTTGTATCATTGTTCAGTGTGCTATGATGGCCCATACATTCTGGTTCAACACATCTAACTTTAGCACTGCATTTTTTGCAACTGAATTTGACTTTCCATTTCACTCCCTAAAAGCCAGGCCAAGCAAATTATGATGATGATAATGTGATGTAAGAAATTGTTGAAACCTGCCTTTGAGAATGTTATCACCTCCTTAACTCTATGATGTGATGTAAGAAATTGTTGGGACCTACCTTTGAGAATGTTATCACCTCCTTAACTCTATGATGTGATGTAAGAAATTGTTGGGACCTACCTTTGAGAATGTTATCACCTCCTTAACTCTATGATGTGATGTAAGAAATTGTTGGGACCTACCTTTGAGAATGTTATCACCTCCTTAACTCTATTCAGAAATGTTTATCATAGAGACTCACAAGTCTTGATCAACCACATTCAAAGTCTTGAACAGGTAAATTAATATGATCAGTGAATTAGCTAATTTGTCAGTTTCAGAATTTTGTGTTCTATTTTTACAAAATGTTAACTTTGAGAGTTTCCCATGAAATATCATTTTAGAAAACTAAAATTTGAGCATTTATTATTTTATGTTGTTTTAGGTGATGAAAATGTGTACCTTGCTTTAATTTATGAAGAATAATGTGAGGTTTCTCAGAATTGTGTCATGTATCTTTCAGACAGAGAGCACTTCTCTGTCCTCAATGGCAAAATTACACTTTCCCCCTTATTTTACTTGTCCATGTTTGTGAAGTTTTTATGGCTGATATTTTTTTAAAATGTGTATTAGCCAACCAACCCCCTCCCCTGTCTAACCCTCCCAAGTTGTCGCTTATGACATCCCTGATAAAGTACAGACCACTATTCTTTACTTTCCTTTATTGCAGCCAATTTTACAAAATGTTGCACATGTTTACCTACCTATGCAGCAAGATGTCCACAGATGGAGATGTAACATCAGAAATCATGACATGCACTGCACTAACATCAAATGCTTTCAACAAACTAATGAACATCTGGAGATCCAGAGTTCTCACATTAAACAAATAAAACTTAAAATGTTCAGCTCCTGTGTGATACTAGTGCTAACATATGGATGTGACCATTAAAATCCAGCCAGACTTTAGACAGGAAATTAAATGCCTTTGAAAACAAATGTCTATATAGGATGTGAAACATAAGCTGGAAAGAAAACATTTTAATCAAACTGAAAAGCAACTAATTTAAACAAGAACACGGGTCATGCTTTTTAAGAAAAAGGTGTTGGAAATACATTGTCCATGTGCTGAGATTGAATGAAGAAAGGCATCACTATCAGGCATTCATGTGGAAACTATCTGGTAAAAGAAAACAAGGCAGATCAAGAAAATTGCTATGCAGAACAATTACTAGAGAAAGCTCAACCATGGGACTAAATAATAACCAAGACCTCAAAGAACTAGTAGAAAGATTTTCAATCATTGTGAACTATGGCTTTGCTTCTATGTGTCGTCTTCAGCCCAAGATAAAAATGAAGGAATGAAAGACAGTTTGATGCTTGCCAGTATGAAAGGATAGAAATGCAGGACAAAATTACTAACTTAGCACCGTGGGAAAGTATCAGACAAACACCAGTGGACAAAGAGGTATGATGGGGCTGGATAGGACACCTTCTGAAGACGCTGAGAGTATTTCATAATGGGCCCTTTCTTGGAATCTCCATGGGGACCCCCAAAATGAAGGCCAAAAATATACTCCGAGAAGGCAAGTGGAAATAGAGATTTTTGAAGATAGGAAAGATTGATAAGTGAACAGCATTAAATAGGCCAGCTTATACAGTGTTGTTTAAGACTTATGCTCCACAGCGAGTCAATGAGGAACTCTTCTTCTTCTTTTTTCCTTCCTCATCTGCCTTTCAGCGTCAAGGGGAGATATAATTTGCGGTCTTTTGTTCTTATGTTCGCCTCTGCCGCTGTTATTTTTTCTAGTGCTTCTAATATTCCATCAATCCATCTCTTTCGTGACAGACCTTTGGGTCTGGTGTTCTCACAACGTTAATTGAGGGCTCGTTGTGTTGTGTTTTGATCACTACGCCTTGTCACATGGCCAAACAATTTTATCTGTTGTTTCTTTATATATTCTATGGCGGGGGTTATTCCTAGCTTTTTTCTCAGTTCTACATATCTGATCTTATCTCGCAGGCTGTTTCCTGTCATTTGTCTTACACATTTCATCTCAGTAGAGGTTATCTTTCTGAGGAAGAATTGATATGTGAAATATACTTTTCTTTTTACCAGGTAAGTTCTTGCTTCTCTGCATGTTAGTTTGTATCATTTATGATTGTTTGTGCCCTTCCCATTTGCTTATCAATAAATTCAGTGAATAAAAATAATATTTGTGAATTTTATAAACTGAAGTTAATGAAACCTTACAGTAATTATTAGGTGCCCTGTCCCTCCACACTTTTTTTTGTTTACTAGAATGAAAAAATAGACCAAAGTTAAGTAAGAAAAGTTTATTGTTCTCGGATTTTTTTTTAAAATAAAAAAAATTCTTACATTTTCTTTTTGATATGTTATTGGTTTACTTGTATAACTATCGAGATCGAAAGTTGTGGAGAGACATGATCACCTGCGCCAGCAGGCATGGTACTTTATGATGATGATGCTTGGTTTACTTGAAAATTTAAGCTTCAGTAATTGATTGGGCTATAGCTATATTGATTGGTTAAAAGGGCTATAGCTGTGGACAATCTTATTTAGGTGGTAACTTGGATCATGTGAATTGGGGAGGATATTAAGGAGATGATGCATCTTACTGGGTCATGGTTTCCTCTGCTATATATAGGTCAAAAAGTGCACTTGTGACAGTTTTCTATTTTATTTTATGAAAAAACTTTTAACTTGAAAATGTTTCTTCTGTTGATACTTTTTCAGACTGGTCTATTGGCAAGATTAAGATTTTATCCAGACAGCAACAAAGTTCCAGTGTGTGGAAACACAAATCTTAGCACGGTGGCATGGGAAGACACAATCATTTCAGATGTTAGCAGTTTGCAAGGTAGGAACATAAAATGATTCATGATACTATTGGTTCCTCTTTTCTTTTTGGGTTGCTACAATTACCCTGACTTTCCTCATCTGTTGATTTTCAGTTTTGATGAAGATTGGAGTGTTTGGGTTATTTCTCTGTTTTTGTTCAAGCATGGCATTTATTGTGGTGTCAGATATTTCATTAATTCATCATCTTCTAGTCACTATGCAGAACAATTACTAGGGAAGGCTCAACCATGGGACTAAGAAACAACCAAGAACTAGCAGCAGATCGTCAATCATGGAGAACTATGACTTCCGCCCAATGTGCTGTCTTTCGCCTGAGAGGAAAATGATCACCTTCAAAAAACAATCTGCAGTTTATAATCTTTTGTTCTATTGTTTATTTAAGTTTTTTTTAACTTGTGCATGTAAGGTTGGCAAGCAATGTTTTTATTAATGTTTTTGATCATGGACAATAACTAATTTATAAATTTTAATTTCTTCTACTTCTTTGATCCTCAGCAGTGACGGATTTTTTTTCAGACTGACAAAGCTCCAGGGTTTACCCAGCCTCTCAAAATGGGTACCAGTGATTTTTCTGGGAAGTAAAGGCAGCCTGGCATCATACCAACCACATCACCCAAAAATGTGCCGTAGTCATAGAAAAATATGGTCACTAACACCATATTCCTGGCTAGACATTGGATCTCACTATCCAGAGAGGGCTAGACATTGGATCTCACTACCCAGAGACCTCATCAAGGCCAGCTCCTTGTCGTGGGGATGGAGCTTAACAGTCACCAGGGACTGAAAACTAAGACTGGCCAGGCCTTCCTACAACTGAGCAAGACCACAGTCTGCTCTAGCAAGTTCAAGTGCTGAAGTCGGAGGCAACCAGCCAAAAGGCGCACAACAATCAGGATGCCACGCACTCAACGCAAATGGAAGTACTACCCAGAGAGGGCTAGACATTGGATCTCCACTACCCAGAGAGGGCTAGTCATTGGATCTCCACTACCCAGAGAGGGCTAGACATTGGATCTCACTACCCAGAGAGGGCTAGACATTGGATCTCACTACCCAGAGATGACTAGACATTGGATCTCACTACCCAAAGAGGGTTAGTCATTGGATATCCACTACCCAGAGAGGGCTAGACATTGGATCTCACTACCCAAAGAGGGCTAGACATTGGATCTCACTACCCAAAGAGGGCTAGACATTGGATCTCCACTACCCAGAGAGGGCTAGACATTGGATCTCCACTACCCAGAGAGGGCTAGACATTGGATCTCCACTACCCAGAGAGGGCTAGACATTGGATCTCACTACCCAGAGAGGGCTAGACATCGGATCTCAATACCCATAGACCGGGGGAGGGTAAAGTCTCAAAGAAAAAAACAGTTTTGATTTTGTAAAAAAATCCCTACTGCCTGTGGTGGGGATCAAACCCAGGACCTTCATGTCCAAAGGTAGATGTCTTACCTATAGACCACCCAGTCCCCCCTATGACATGGCTCAGTTTAAGGACCTTCATGTCCAAAGGTAGATGTCTTACCTATAGACCACCCAGTCCCCCCTATGACATGGCTCAGATCAAGGACCTTCTTATCCAGATGCTAAAGTCTTATTTCTAGGCCACCCTGACACAGCCTTGGTCATGTGAGCATTTTCAAAAATCTTTTTTCACTGGTAGCTGGTTTTGAAATATTACTACCACTGTACATAAACATCTAAAGTGAAATTAATAGAAGATCAGGCAATATATTGCATGAGATGAGAACAGTTAGTAAACAATAGCTAAATGTTGGGCATCAGGGTAACTAGTCATGACCCAAGTCTACACCTTAAAAGAGACATCCTGGAAGCAGATTATCCAGGCTGATAAAGAAAATAGGGGTTGTTTTGTAAACCCAAACTGAGACAGCCTCAAAAGTATGCAGTGACAAAGTCATATGTTCTTGATCAAATGGCATAAATGTAGCAGGTTTGATGTAATCTTCGATACAGCACATTCAACACTTTTCAGGGTAAACAGAGGTAAAGCAGATGAAGATCAGAAACTGTAATTTACTTAGGCAGGTTTTAATAAAACTGTTAAGAATGTATAGATGTTGATCACAAACTTAAATAATCCTGAATTTGTCATGTTTAAAATCTCATAAAAGTCTGCATGATGGTAACATTATGACACAAAATAGATCTCAATCTGATGAAACAGGTCCAGTTTTAGTGCTTAAGATTAAACTGAAGCCATGACTGCATAATAGCAAAATGAATTGTGTGTACAGGAATGCTGTCTCATACGATATAATGTTGTAGTAAAGTAAAGGGTATGCTTCACCTTACTGGGGTATAACATTTAGAAGTAAGGCGACCATTGTTCTTCCTCACTGTTATTACCTTCCTTAATTCAGTGAGTCAGATTTCCATTTATTTTTCAGCAGAATTGGCTAATTTGCTGCCATGCTCTTATTCATCTCATCATCAGCCATTGTGTTAACAATTCCACTAGTAATGCCACTTGTAGTATTTGTACACAATAACTTTGGAATATAAAAGGAGAGCACCTGGTGGCAGAACAGATTCAAGCCTGTTGTTTGCCAGTAAAGTGGATGTGGGTTCGATTCATTGGATGGTTAAGTGTTTTTTTTTTTTAAGGGGGGGGGGGGGGTGAAATACAAACTTGTACCTGTACAACACAGGAGGACTGTGCTGGCAGAAATATATTTATAGAATTTGTCCTCAGAGCCACCAGAAGAACAAGTGACAGACGATGCAGTGTTTGTTTACTTTCTGCTGCTGCCTCATCATTTAAGTGCTTCAGCAAATACACCATCACTTTCTGTGCTTGCTCAAGTTTTGCTGAGTCCACGTGAAATAAACAGAAACATTTTCTCCGTTCTTGAAGATCGAACTCATATTCAAAGATTAACAAGAAGAAAAAGCCCGGATTCTTGTAAAGATAGTAACAGTTCTTGTGAAGAGCTCATTTTAGAAGAGGTAATATTTAGTTATCATGTCAGAGAAAGTGTGTGTGTGTGTCTGTGCATATTTCATATACATGAAACACTGGCAGCAAATTGTTAAAATTAGCATAGAAACAAAATTGCTTATTTATTTTAATTTAAGTGAGCTGCAGTCAAATTTCTTGCCAGAGTGTGCTTATTTTAGTGTTGTATATGTATTTTATGTGTTTGTCATTTATGTAATGTACTTTATCATTTGTTTAAACATATATAATATTGAAATCTTTATCACATGTATATTTTCTTCTTTCTTTCTGTTCTCTATGAAGCTTAGGTCTTCAAAAATCACTCTCCATGTCTTCCTCATCCTCTTCATCTCTGATTCTGTCTGTCTTCTCCAGGTATATTTTGGCCTTCCCCTTGGTCTCCTCCACTGGGTGTTTCCCCCCCCCCCCAAAAAAAAAAAAAAAAAAAACTACATATACATTAGTGTGTATAAAGAGTGTGCTATCACATACAATGTAGGTAAATGATGTGTCCATGTTAGGTGGACACAGCATTTGGATGGATGAGCAAGCCAGTGTTGTTCCTCTTTGTTTTAACACTTTGCCCAGCTTATTGTTTCTCTTTGTTTTAACACTTTGTCCAGCTCTTTGTTCTTCTTTCTTTTAACACTTTCATTATGATAATGTTACTGTGTAACATATATCTCATGATTCAACATTTGTAACTTGTAGTACACTAAAAAGGCATTTGTACCAAAAAAAATCCCCCCCCCCCCTTTTTTTTTTTCTCAGAAAGACAAATTTCTTGTGATGATGGATCTCCTAAAGAGAAACATCAGAAATGCAATTTCAGAATACCAAGGTAGGTCAATTCTTATTTTTTCCCTCAATTTGATCCATTCTCAATTTCTAATAATTAAATATGCACAAACTGTAATGAGAGAAACAATCAAACCAAAAAAAGACCATATGACCAGGAAGTGCCCTGTGCAACAAATATCTGCTTGGTCAATGGATAACTCTTTAAGAATTCCAGATAAAAGTATCCAGATTATCATTTTTTTTTGGCTCTAATTATAGACAGCATTCTTCATTGAGGATATGTAACAAGTTTTTTATTTGAAAGTGACAGTAAGGCAACAGACCATTTAGTTGGAATCAGGCTACAAGACATCAAAGATAATATTTGTTCTCAATCAATAAATCATTGGCCTTTTTGGTGCAGACTGAGGACAGAAAATATTATCTATATTTCCTTTCATTCAAGGCTAATTTCCCTGGGGATTTCCATGATTTCTCAGTGTATTTTTGAACCTTCTTCATCTTTTTCCTTTAATTGTTGTTTCACGATATTGCTTGTCTTGCTATACTGGTGTCCAATCTTCTTTGTGTGTCCGATGTAATAGTATATAGACTAGGAAAGAATAGATCTCTTAATGGGAGAGAAGCCATATTTAGCACGAGAACATTGATTGAAAAGTACATAGAAGTAAACAAACCAATATATGCCTGCTTTCATTCCATTTTTTTCCTTTGCATTTTGGTCTTTATAATAGAATCTATAGTTAAAGGATATAAGAATGAGGGCAACAAGCATCCTTGTTAGTTCTGCTGGACTTTAAATATTTCATATAAAAATATAATTGAAATATGAATTTATAAATATATTAAACGATGCAAATTTATTAAATAATATCATCATGATCAAGTACCATGCCTGCTGGCGTAGGTGATCATGTCTCTCCAGAACTTTTGATCTCAACAACAATTTATCATTTATGTTGTTGACCTTGTGCCAAGCCATTCTCTTAAGCTGTCTGGTATCTTTTCACTTTTGCTACCCTCTATCTCTTAGTCCCACAATTTTTCCAGTTGTTACAATATATTACAGCTGTTCTCTTCTCATTACATGCCCAAAAAATGATGATTGTTTCTTCCTAATATTGGATATTAGCTCTCTTTTTGTTTTGGCATGTGCATGTACAAGATACACTTGTGGTAGGGATGATAGACAAGCACAGGGCTGATGTTAGATACACTTGTGGTAGGGATGATAGACAAGCACAAGGCTAAAGTTTTTCAACAATTGTTGATTGGAATCAGCATGGCTGTTCATGTTCTGTAGCTGAGTGGTTAGTGTGCTCACGTCTTGATCAGAAGGGTAATGGTTTACTTTCCACAAGTGCTGGGTTTTTATGTTTGCCCAGCCTCTAAAAATAGGTACCAGTGAATTTTAAGAAAGTACCTAACATGGCACTGACTACATCACCCCAAAAATCTGCAGTGGTCATTGAAAAATATGGATGCTTACACTATAAGCCCAGCTAGGCATGGAGGGAACTCCATGAAAATGTGGTCTTATTACTGCATCTAAATACAATGTCAAATGTGTAGAAATGAAAGTTTACAATGATGGGCTATGTCTGCAGAACTAGCAAGTTAACTAGAACCTTCCTCCTGAAAGTAACTGATCACCTTTGGGTTTCCTTGGTGTGCTGTGATATAATAAAAATGAAGAGAAACCACTTGATACAGTTGAATTTAAATTTTACTAGTTATCAGAAGCACTGACAAGTTCATCTTGATGTTTTGTTTTTAATCTTTTAGTGTGACAGTTTCCAGAATTTTATACTCTTTTTTGTGATGAAAAGAGAAAAATGGTAACTCTTCACGAGACATGTTTGATTCTGAACATCACTATTTTTTGTTAAACATTTAAAATGTGCTATTATCTCCCAGCTGTACTGGAGGTGGGTGAGATCGAGGCGTCGGTTCTTCTTGGAATGAATGAATTGCAAACAAAAATGTCCTGACGAAGCAAAGATATAGAGGAGTAGAATAGCCGGAGTCAAAATGATTTAACTCCCACACACCTCTTCTCTTCACCCCTCCTCTAGCGAACTAGGTCTCCCAGGGTGTACAAATCCAGTGGGGGGGTCCTATGAACCTTGTACCCCCTTTTTCCATCAGTGGGCTCGGGGGTGGGACGGGCAGCAAGCAGCTGCTCTTGAGTATACTGAGACCCAATCAGTCATTCAGCCAAAGTAAGGTTGAACCACTCCATGATACCCTGCTCGTGGTGGTTTAAATGGGGAGGGGTGGTATTATTTTGTATCCGGTTATACTAAAAATAGAAAAATGGGGTGTTGCAGGGTTAATTTGGACCCACTCTTGGATTTGTACCTCCACGAGGCCTGGTTCACTTGAGGAGGGATGAAAATTATTTTTTTTTGGGGAGGGGGAGAAGGTGTGGTATCATTTTGACTTCGGCTATACTACTGGATGTTTGTAGGTACTATCCAGCATGTAGAAAAAGTGTTATAAGTATGTTTATGATTGTCATTATTGTTTATTTCTTGTTAGATGGTGTTGCCAAGGGAGATCATGCTGACCATGAAATTTTGGAAACTGCCACAAGTGTTCAGGCGGAAATTATCTCTGCAGCTTTCCATGGGTGTAAAAGCTTACAGGAATTCATGCATTCCAGGACAAGACAAAAGTTTGATCATAGGATTAAATGGATTTCAGGTAAGTCAAAATGTTATTAAAAAAACAAGATTAGCATAAATATAAAACATATTACAGATTAAATATCATGCATGGTCTTGAGCAGAACTGTAGAAAACATGCCTCTTATCACCATGCTGAGATAAGTACTCATTTCATGCTTGTTTCTGTTTTAATATTTGTTGTGTTGTACCTGATGTAGGTTTTTGCCGAAATGTCATAGTTTGTCTCATCTTTTTAGAGGTGTAGTTGCTAAGTACCATTTTGTTTATTTGCCGCGTACAGGAATCAAAAGTTGTACATAAATGAATTATGAGAAATTATTTTTTTTTAATGATTTGCCTACTGTGTAGTGATGTTTACAATTCCCAACAGGAGAAAACAAGAAAAGTTTGCATGGCTTAGTGATGTCACACATAACCAAACATATCAATCCAAACTACACAAATTCACCAACAGATGTCCTCACATACATCTTGTATGTAACCAGAGTAACTGACAAACACTTACTTCCAGCATTCTCTGCCCCTGGTATCAAAGATGGAGATACAGTGTATCTGTGAAGGATGTTTGTGAAAGAACTACATGGCACAGGAGAAAGATAAAGATTGTGATATATTTGAAGATGTAATGTATTGGGTATTCACAAAAAAATACTACTTGATTTCAAGTAGTTATGTATAGAAACTTTTTGGAATATTCTAACACATCGATGGCTACAGTTGCATTAACTCATAAAGTTTCATGTTGTATCAATTGGTAAAACATGCACACTCAATGTACGCCCTACCAGTTACTCAGCAAACATTAATGCAATAATCTAGCTTTGACCAAACTCACTGCAGCATATCTTTCCCTTTCCCATTATAAATATTATTATTTTCTGCTTCAGTGATGTGTTCCTGCAGATTATCTGGGGTTGTTCAGAAATGTTCTTTTCTGTCCCACAAAATCTCTCTGCACTCTTCTTGTCACCAGAGTACAGTGAAATCCAAGATGGCACTTACCCCCAACAGCAATGCGGCTGGTGCTTGTTGAAATTTGCTAAAACAAACAGGGTTTTGACTATGCAGCTTTCAAGCACAACTATAATGTATGTAGACCTATTAACAAGTCCATTCTGAAATCAAAAGTAAGTAAAGTATGCCCGTCATGCCAAGTGGCAGCGTATAGGGAATATGGTGTTAGTGACCATAAATTTTACAGACCTTCAGCACATGATTTTTGGGTTAATGTGGTCGGTATTACGCCCGTGCCGCTTCTTCTTCTTCTACCTTTTTAGCTCCCAGTGGAGCATAGGTCTTCAACAAACACTTTCCTAGTCGTTCTGTTTTTTGCCATTCTTTTAAGATCATTCCATGACTTCCCCATCATCTTCATCTCTGCTTCTATCTGTCTTCTCCAAGAATTCCTTGGTCTTCCTCTTTGTCTTTTCCCCTGGGGATTCCAAAAAGGGGCCTGTTGTGTAATACTCTCAGTTGGCTTCCTATCCAGTGCCATCATCTTCGCTGTATCTCTTTATCCACTGGTGTTTGACTGGTACATTTCTATAATTCTATGTTAGTGATTTTGTCCTGCCATTTCCATCCTTTTATTGTGGCGTAAGCATCCATTAATGAAAGTCTGTGTCTTCGTGATTGTCAATTTTGTTGTTCTCCATGTTTCACAGCCATATAATAGGACCACTTTAACATTTGAGTTGAAAATTTTTATTTTTGTATTTAACCAAATTTCTTTGGATTTCCATATGTTTCCCAGTGCAATGAAAGCTTCTCTTGCTTTTGATATCCTTATTTTGGTATCATTTTCTGTTCCTCCCTCTTTATCTATATTACTACCCAGATATATGTAAGATTGTACATCTAATAGAGGTATTTCTCCTAGTTTTATTTTGTTATTGCCAACTGTATTAATTCTCATAATGTTGGTCTTATCTCTATTAATCTTCAGTCCTAGCTGTTGTGATCTCTCATCAAGTATGCTCATTTTATCCTGCATCTGTTGATGGCTGTGTGATAGGAGAGCTATGTCATCAGCAAAGTCTAAATCATCAAGTTGTTTGGTCAGTGACCATTGGATTCCATTTCTGTTGTTTTGAGTTATTTTCATAATCCAATCTATGGCCAGTAGAAAGAGAAATAGAGACAGAAGGCATCCCTGCCTTACTCCTGTTCTTATGTCTAATGCTTCTGTAAGCTTGACTTCATGCACCACACTACATTTTGTTCCTTCATACATTGTTTTTATCAGGTTAATAAACTTTATGGGGATTCCGTAATGACTCAGCAACTTCCAAAGCACCGTGCCACTTCACTTTCCCAGAAGAAAATCCGGTACCCATTTAAGGCTGGGTGAACACAGAAGCCGTCGGTTGGGATCGAACCCTACCCCTTGTCCTTTGTAGTCCAGTTCACTAACCACTGAGCTATTGCGCCTCCCTAAATAAAGTACCCTCGTCACGCCAAGCGGCGTATAGGGAATATGGTGTTAGTGATCATAAATTTTACAGACCTTCGGCATATGATTTTTGGGGTATTGTGGTCGGTATTACGCCCATGTTGCTTCACTTTCCCAGAAAAAAATCCAATACCCATTAAAGGCTGGGTGAACCGGAAGCCGTCGATTAGGATCGAACCCTACCTCTTGTCCTTTGTAGTCCAGTTCACTAACCACTGAGCTATTGTGGCTCCCCATTGTGAAGTGGTGCAACAATTTCATTGAGAAAGAATGCACCTGTGATCAGAGATAGCGATTTCAGACTGACCTACTGTCTTGAAGGAAGTTGTTCATCATGTCAGAGAAGCGTATTTGCGCAGATCCAAGAAATTAAAACACAGAACTAGCTGAGAGTTACATGTCCTGAAAAGCATGTACCTCCACTAACCGCAGCAAACCTAGACGTACCTCCACCAACTGCAGCAAACCTAGACAATCTCCTGCTTCACTGCTGAAACTGTAAACTCAATCACTCCAGTTATGCCATGGAGTGTATAATACGAGCTAGATTATAGCATTGATGTTTGCCAAGTAACAGCTGGGGTGCTGTATACTACAGGGTGTATGGTCCAAGCTAGATTATCGCATTGATGTTTGCTGAGTAACAGCTGGTGTGCTGTATGCTATAGGGTGTATGGTCCAAGCTAGATTATCGCATTGATGTTTGCCAAGTAACAGCTGGTGTGCTGTATGCTATAGGGTGTATGGTTCGAGCTAGATTATCGCATTGATGTTTGCCAAGTAACAGCTGGTGTGCTGTATGCTATAGGGTGTATGGTCCAAGCTAGATTATCGCATTGATGTTTGCCAAGTAACAGCTGGTGTGCTGTATGCTATAGGGTGTATGGTCCGAGCTAGATTATAGCATTGATGTTTGCCAAGTAACAGCTGGTGTGCTGTATGCTATAGGGTGTATGGTCCGAGCTAGATTATCGCATTGATGTTTGCCAAGTAACAGCTGGTGTGCTGTATGCTATAGGGTGTATGGTCCGAGCTAGATTATCGCATTGATGTTTGCCAAGTAGCAGCTGGTGTGCTGTATGCTATAGGGTGTATGGTCCGAGCTAGATTATAGCATTGATGTTTGCCAAGTAACAGCTGGTGTGCTGTATGCTATAGGGTGTATGGTCCGAGCTAGATCATAGCATTGATGTTTGCCAAGTAGCAGCTGGTGTGCTGTATGCTATAGGGTGTATAGTCCGAGCTAGATTATCGCATTGATGTTTGCCAATTAACAGCTTGGGTGCACATTTGGTGTGCGTGTAATACCAACTATAGCCATCATTGTATAAGAATATTCCAATAAGTTCTGATTTTAGAACTACTTGAAATCAAGAAGTATTAGACACTCTGTATCAGATACAATTAACATTCATTTAAAATGTGTGTCAACTTAAAAAGCACATCTGTACCCTGAAAAGGAATAAGAGAAATGTGAATTGGCACCATTGGTAAATGCCATATTTTGATTTGCTGCCCATCTGGCCAGAACTTCTAACTGGTGATATCATCAATAAGAATTTTGCAGCAATGGTGGCATTCCTTGACCTACCAGGAACATGAACTCTGATCCCCATTTTACCTGGTAACTGGGTGGATCACAAGAGTTTTTGCAAACCTTCTGTTTTCAGTTGAGAACTGTTCATGGTATTTGAAAGCAATGAGTGCTTTTTAGAACTATACTGCTAGTGCTGGAATGTACCTAAAATGAACCCCATATTTTTTATGAGAGAAACTAGAATTCTAATTAGACAAGCTTTATGGATTCTGTAAAGTGCTTCTAAACTAAAGAATGATCTCTTGTAATTAAGAATCAATATTGATAAGTTGTGTCAAGACCCTACATCACTTTCCTATGGTGTTCCTGAAAGCAGAATAATCAGCCTGGCCAAACAAGTAGGGATCGAAGATGGGAGGCAACCCAGAACTAAAAATGCAGTGCTGAGATCAGATGTGGTGGATCGAAAGGCACAAATATCACAGGCTACAACACAACACATCTAAACACCCGCTTAACATCTTTCTCTCTCTCTCTCTCTCTCTCTAATGTTAACATCTTTCTAAGGCAGACAATGAGGAGAAATGGTTATCTAGTGAATGCCAGAAAGAGTTGTGTGCTCACATCTTGAGATACCTTTAACTTGATTCTTCAAGTTTCAGCTTCACTTTGCCACGCTTTCCTGGCTAGACTAGTTAGACTGTTCTCAAGGGAGGGCAATAGATTGGTTGGTTCTGGTTCACTTATCCTTGGGCCAGCAGTCAGATATGAGTTGCTGACTACTTTCGGCTTATTTTCTGTCTGAGGCCTTGAGTACCATCACAATTATCAAGATCACTGTTATGTTAAATCACATCATCATCATAACACTCTTGACACACCCATATGTGCTCTGATTTTCTCAAAATGTTCATCAGCACACAGTGACTATTTTGTGCCAGTTCAGTGTTGATTGACAAATCCTTTCCTTCATCCAGAATATCTCTCTTTTCTGGCAACACCAGTTGTCGCTCCAAATTCCAAACTCAAGATGGGAACTACCAGCCAAGGCACTGGATAACATGACAACAAAACATGTTCTACAGGATTGCCCACAGTACGCATACCTGAGAAGGACAATGTGGTCCACACCCACCTCCCTGAAAGAGAAACTATACGGGGCAACCAAATCACTTAAATAGACAGCTGCCTTCATAAGAGAATCCGGAATCCTAGTCTGAGCCGTGATTGCAGAAGAAGAAGAAGACTCCAAATTCACAGTCTAGATAACCATGTATTTATAATTCTGTCAAAGTCCTCTGTTCTACCCATCACTTGTAGATTATAATTAATATCTGCCTGGTTGGGATTTTTATTTATGATTTCTCTCTGCGGCAACCACCCCTGGTCTCAGCAGCGAGGCCCGGCTTGAAACGTCAATTACTCATCAACGGAAAAAATATGAGTACCTCCAAAGTCAGGGTTATCTGCCTGTGCAGCGAGGGACACCTGTGCACCCGGCTGCACCAGGAAAAAATGGATTAACACGCAAAATTTAGTTCCTAGTCTCTAGGGACTTCGTCAGAGGTAAAAGCTGACGAACAAAAAAAAAATATCTGCCTCATCAATTGGTTGCCCATCAGTTAATATTCTATGTATCCCTTTCTCTAGGGTAATCTATTACTCCTCTCTCTTCCCCTTTCCTTATTTCTCCCTTCCGACCCCCCCCCCCCCCTTTCTTCCCTCATCTGCTCCTGTTTTGGCCCCTACATACTGACACGATCTCCCCAGGCTATATTCAGGGTTTATATTAAATATCTGTAAATACATTGCCAACCTTCCACAGGAATCATGATCCCTATTTACCAACTTATATTTATATTTACAGCAGCACTGCTATTGTTTGCTTGTTCTCCACTGACATTTATTATCCTCATCAATACATATTCTGCCACTTTATATTCCAGTTCTACCCAACTATCCCTTTTCTTTTTATTTCATTAGTATAGCTGCTATTATACTGCTCCTGTCTGACACTCTACCATCCTGTACATCAGTCCTCTATAATCAACCTATGTATATATCCCTCTTGACTGCCTCTAACACTTCATTCTATCACCTATCAATCTCATCCGACTTCTCAGCTAATCACGTGACTGATCCCATTTGACTCAGAGTCATCTACTCGCTGTAAGCTTTTGGATCTTGCCTCAGATAAGTCTCGGTTTAATTTTTATATATATTTTAACTTACTAATTTTACATATATCAGTTTTTATCCTCTGATATGTGGCACATCTACCTCTTGTTTTATCATTTCATCTCTTATCCTTCTTTTTATTTCTCCTTGATTTATCTGCACCACTCATTCTAGTTGTAGTAGAGTTTATGTTTATTTCATTGTCTGTTTGTGTTCTCATTTTCTGAAGAAGGCCGCATGTAGGCCAAAATTTCAGTATTTTGTTTTTTTGTTTGTTGTAAAGCTGTCACCAAACCTTGCAGAAGTGTATGTCGCACTCCACTACTTGCATCAGCTAAAGTTTTATAGCCTGCCAGTCTTATTTCCAGTTTTGGATTATTAACTTAACAAATTATTAAATTGAAAATATATAGTGTCCACAATTGTGAGTTCTTTTTTACCAGAGGCAGTTCTTGATCCATCAAAGTTTCCAGAAAAACTAACAATGCATGTCACAGAGACATCAAGAAAAGTGCTCCAGAGTTTTCCTTCTATGGACAGTTTAACAGCATCATCTCCTTTGTCTGCAGCAGTAGTGGATAAAAAAAAAGTTAGTAAAATATTTCATTTGTTAAAATAACATCACACTGATGTTGTCAAATGGTAGCGACTTGTGTCAGGTTTCAAAAGTTTAAATAATTGTTCTGTTTTTAATTAAATTATTGTGTTTTTTATTTCGTAGTGAATGTATTGCAAAATAGGAAATATGATGTTAAGGGAGCTAAACAAAAATATTTTAATTTTGTTGCCATGTGACTCAACAAATTATTGTAGACCATAGATAATAACCGAATAGCAAAGCAAGTCTTCATGTGGGAAAAAACAGGTGAGAGGAAAAGAGGAAGACCCAGAGAGACACTGAGAAGAACATTGATGAGAGAGTCAAGAGCTGCAGGAATCTGCTCCCTCAGTGAGATAGAGCTGCTTGCACGGAGCAGAGACAAGTGGCGAGATTTGATAAAATATCTCTTATAATATAATTCTTGATAAAATATCTTGAAAAATGCTAGAACAAAAATTTAGATAAAAGAAGGAGTATCTTGGTCTACGCCCTGTGGGCCGGCTACGGCTCGAAAGGTCAATAAATAGAGAGATAGATAGTTTAGTTTAGTTGACAGATCATCCTCATTGCATGTCAGACTCATCCATAAGTGCTCAGATCTCCTCATTACACACACAGGGAACTCTGATTTCTGTCTCAGGTTGATTTATGACCCGAAATTGACCGATTGGACTGGACATGCTACTTTGTCTGTTCAGACGGGCTGTAAATTTGTCTGTGTGTTCAGCTACCTCAAAGTGTTATTCACTGAGTTTCCCATGTCACAAAGAGTTGTTTGATGTCACCAATGACCATAAAAAATTTCCCTGGACAGGGGGGGGTGGGAGGGCATATTTAAACTCACATGGGTCACCGGAAGTAGTAATTAGGAAAGTACATGGAGGGGGGTGATGTTTGAACACCGCATACTATCAAATTTGGAAAAATTGTGTTTTTTGATGTGGTAATTTTTACAACGGTATCGTAATCTAGGGTTAAAATACAGATCCTCCTTGACCTACATTTGTGGATCATTCCATAAAATTCTGCTTCGATCATTGTATGCATAAGCTGTAGCGTGCCTACTTCTTATTTTTGTCCATAACCATATACTTGTCCATAACCATATACTTGTCCATAACTATATACTTGTCCAAAACCATATACTGACAAGTAGTAAGTGTTTGATATGTCTCATGGCATACTGTAGGACAAAAACAAAATCTCTGTCTGCGGCCATACTTTGGAGAGTGATCCAAGTCTGGCCCACATTTCATTTCTATGCTTTCACTGTTGTCCACTAAGTTGTCTTTGGTATTCTCTATTTTTGGTTGGCAGAGTAGTCATTCAGAGCTTGGAGATTATAAACTGACAGTGATGGAAATTGTCAGATAGCCATTGGGATTAAAATGGATGGCCTGACTCAAAACATTAAAAACCAGACTATGGTTTCTGGAACGTGAAATACCAGTCTTCTTCTTCTTCTATCCTTCCTCTGTTGCCATTGGCGTCGAGGGGAGAAACAATCTGCGATTCTTTGCTCTTCTGTTGGCCTCTTCTGATGTTATTCCTCCTAGTGACTCTAGTATTCCCTTTATCCATCTCTTTCTCGGTCTTCCTCTTAATCTGATGTTTTCGTAGCGTTTGTTTATGGCTCTTTGATTCATTGTTAGTTCTTTCTGTCTTGTTATGTGGCCGAACCAATTTATCTGTTGTTTCTTTATGTATTTGATGGCTGGTTCAATTTCGAGTTTCTTCCTCAGGTCAGTGTTTCTTACTCTGTCCCTTAAGCTGTTTCCTGTCATGTTTTGCTACTTCGTTGGTGTTAACTCCTGAGTTTATTATGGTATAATTCATGTACGCTTTCCTTGTTTGTTTCTCCTTCAGTCTTGTGTCTGCTAATCAAGTATTTTGATTCTTCTTTTTATCATTGAGTCGATTAATTGTTCTCCTTTGTCTCTGATACCGCAAATATTGATGGTTGCAATTGTATTTACATTATGTCTGTATGCTCGCGATTGTTTCTCCATTATTTTGGCTCTGAGCACTGTTGTGTGTATGTTACGTTGTCCTCTGCCGCTGTGCTAGTTCGTAAATACCAGTACATCACCAAAATAAAAATTTTTTTTTTAATGTTAATGAACTGTGGGGGGGGGGGGGGGGGGGTGGCTGGCTAGAGGTAAGGGGCCTCTAGACAAGGTCATAGGTTCAAATCCCATCACAGGGAAAGAGAATTCTGTCTCATTGAATTCACTATTTCTTCATGGCTCTACCCTCCCTCTGTCTCTTGGTAATGAAATCTGATGTGTGTAGCCTTCTCTGATGTGTAGCCCACTCTAATAAAAACAAGAGGTCCCATATGCGTTCTACACATGTCAAAGAACCTTTGACAGTTAAAAGTGTAAAAGAGTAGGCCAAAATTGTTAAACAAGTCTACTTACTTGTGTTGAAGACTCTTGTGCTTGGTCCGAAAGGCGCGGATATCACTGCTGTAAACTAAAGACAAAATATATCCACAAAGAGAAGCAGTTGACAGGCACTCTGGGAAGAAAATCATCTAATCAGCTGGGGGGGATGGGGGAGGATTAATTAAATCAAAAGGAGGCGGTGGTGGGTTTACATTTTACACCTAAAAGGCTTATGGCATGTGTCCTCCATTTGATTGAGCAGGAACACATTGGCTCCATGACTTTTGTCGGGTGAGAGAGAGCTCTGGGTTGCTCTTTCACAAAAAAAAAAAAAAGAGAAGAACCTACACTCCACTCTCCAGTGTGTGAAATGCTTTTTACTTTGTTTCTCTCACATAGTTGAGAGCTTACTTATATTATTACTTAGTTTATAGTGTAAATTTACTTTAAAATTATGTGTGTAATATAATTTGTATTTATCATTTGACATTCTAATTTAGGCTCTCTTGACTTTGATGCTTCTGATATTTCCCAATTTTTCAACCGTGATGGCACTACTAAGGCTGTACCCTCATGTCCAGTCAAACTGGTGAGTTTTGGTAAATCAGACGAGATGTGGCCTTTTTGTTGACAAAATGGTTGTTTTTACTTGTTAGTGTTGTGTCTTCTTATATAATAGTCAGGAAGAAAGATGGAAAGGGAACAATAGAGAATGGACAAGTCTTGACTTCATAAGCTCAAAGTAAGCTGTTATTTTACTAAGAGAAAAAGAGCAAACTTGCTTGCAACCGTCAATGATGTTTCAGTGACCCTGAGAGTCATTGATGGAAGGAAAGGCTTTTTATACTGAAAAGTGTGAGACATCACAAACGCTACTTATTTATGAACATTCGCTTGCATTCACCCGGTGACTAAAGGAATAGCTATACCCCTTCGTCATACACCTTTATAATGATACCATGTTTTGTGGTTTGCAAAAGAACTGTCATATTTGCACTTTTCAGCCTAACACATCTGACTTCAGCATGGCATTTTTTAGTACCGCGTTGCCTTCCCTTTTGATATCGCTTTACTTGGTCAGACTAGGTTGGTTCTAGTGGCACTGCAAAGAGGTGGAGTAGGATCTGGATGGTTCTGGTTCACTGATCCTGATTCAAGCCTTTAGCTATGATTCACTGACAGCTTTCAGCTCCGTTGTTAAATGGTGTCTTGGCCCCACGAAAGTACATTTCAAATGTGCCTTCATGTAGAGGATGGAAAGTTTGCAAATATTCTTCCTCAAAATTTGCTTGAGTTAGTGGTGCTGTCATAGACATGAAAAACAGCCACAAATATCTCTAGCCCTACTACCACAGCATATCTATGCTCTAAACACAGCTGACTATATGAAACACACACAGACAGTCAGACATTATGTTGTACTACAGCAGTATGTTTTGTAAACAACATGTTATGGTATCAACAATGTAAGCTGATGCACATCTCTTGTTTTCATGGTAACAGACTGACCAAATTGACACATCATGTGTCACTAGGGCCACAACAAATGTCTTTCATTTGTTGTCTGGTCTGTGGTCATTCTTAAAGGATGATTTCTTATTTCCAATAACATATAACCAATAGACCCAACAAGCCGGACTTGAAATATGAGGAAACTGCAACAAGGAACACTTTCATGCATAACCTTCAATTGTTCCCGCCACCTATCCACCATATACCGGAAGTTCACGTCCTCTTGAAAATGATGATCGTCATATTTTTTTAAAATGTATAACGCTTGATGATGTTAGGCCATCGTTGTTGACTCCAATTCCGAACATATAAACACACAGTTAGTCGTCAGATTATTCCTGTTGCACATTAAACAACAGACCATAAGATTAGCGTACGGCCAGTCTAGGGATATACGATGAGCCATTACGATGACGTAGCACACAACAATGTCGCACAAAGAACAATTTCGCTCCCTTTAGATTCCTGATTACACTAGTGAAAGCAGCCAACGACGAACATAACAAGGTGCAAATTCCCTAAAGAGATAAAACAGCGGCTGACGAAGCAGTTCACATTAATGAGTAACATGTAAATAACTTGCGTCAAGCAATTCCAACAAGGGTCATGAACAGCACCAATGTGACGTAAAGTGCAGATCAAGTCTAGATGGTGGAAGGTCACATTCACAACATTTGATTTGTCAAAAAGGGACTGTTGTCGGCGTACGACTCCACTTTATCGGTGCAGATGTAATAAGTAGATTATCATTTTGACTTCAGAAAAGTGCAATGGAGAACCGAAATTAATCAGACCCTGAATGCACTTTCTGCAGCGATCGAGAGAACGTGACCCATATCTACTATCTTGAGAAACGGAAGTCCTCTTTCTCATACACTTGTATATGTCCAGTTGAGCCCTTCTTGCTGGTTAAATACACTTGTATATGTCCTGTCATTTGAACCCTTCTTCTCATGTCACATTTGATTCCACATTTCAACAATTTCTGGATTACAACTTCATTGTTTATTATTACTATTATTGTCCTTTTTTTTAGCTTTCATGCTCAGGTTTTGTTTGTTTTGATATATACCATTTTTTTTTTAAAAGAAAGGATGGGAAAAAAGCATTCATTTCATTGTTAGTGTTTCTTAGAAACAAAAAACAGCAAAACAATTTTTATGGTTTTGTTTTTAATTAATCATAATTTTAAAAAAAATTATAATTTTGCTACAGAAAGGACGTGGACTTTGTCGAGTCAACGGTCAGCATGATTCCAAAACTTTGTGGCCAGACAGTCAAATTTTCAGATTCCACGACGTTTAGTAAGTGAAATTTTTGTTAGGTTTAACTTTGAACTATGGCATACTTTGTTTCCTATTTTATTTCCATAATTGTGAGATAATTAAAAATATCTGTTGAGATCAAAAGTTGTGGAAAGACATGATCACCTACGCTAGCAGGCTTGGTACTTGATGATGATGATGAGATAACAAACTTTACTTGTTTTACATAGTTATCTTATTTTGACACACAATAGAATGACAAGGTATGTTGGCTGTTGAACATTTCTTAAGCATCTAAATCAATAGTGTTTCTTGGTGTAACTTTATTTTGTGTACATACTGGAAATAACTATTATTTTAGTAAAATAAACTTGATAAAATAAGAGACTTTCCAATGAGATAAAACAGCATCTTTGCTCAAAATTTAAACCATAGAATGAAATAAAGACATCGTAATGGCTCATCGTATATCCCTAGACTGGCCGTATGCTAATCTTACAGTCTGTTGTTTGATGAGCGACGGGGATAATCTGACGACTAACTGTGTGTTTATATGTTCGAAATTGGAGTCAACAACGATGGCCTAACATCATCAAGTGCTATACATTTTGAAAGAAATATGACGATCAGCATTTTCAGGAGGATGTGAACTTCCTGTGTATGGTGGATAGGCGACAGGAACCACTGCAAGCTATACATGAAAAGTGTTCCTTGTTGCAGTTTCCTCATATTCCAAGTCCACGGGGGACTGGTTGGTCTCAAGGCAAGACGCCGACCTTGGGATGGAGAGGTTGTGGGTTCAAATCTCGGCTACACCGGTTGGGATTTTTATTTATGGTTTCTCTCTGCGGCAACCACCTCTGGTCTCAGCAGCGAGGCCCGGCTTGAAACGTCAGTTAGCACACAGCTGCCAGGGAAAAATGGATTAACACGCAAAATTCAGTTCTTAGTCTCTAGGGACTTCGTCAGAGTTGAAAGCTGGCGAACGCAACAACAGCAACAAATGAAGACTGCATAAAATAATAGGAAGAATGCCAGTAAATAGGTATATGAAACATCAAAGAATGAAATTGTTGGTCTTCTGACCAAAATAAAACACAACCTACTTGCAGCACAGTAAGTGATCTGAAAATATTTATTTGCTGGGTGAAAGGGCAAGCCAGGGAAAGGTAGATCAACAAAATCAGAAAGTCCCTAAATAAAAACAATGTGTTAGACGAATAACAGGAAACAGCCTGCGAGATAAGATCAGAAATGAAGAAAAAGCCAGGAATAATTCTTGTCATAGAGTACATAAAGAAACAACAGATAGAATGGTTTGGTCACATGATAAGGCAAAAAGATCAAAACACAACACAACGAGCTCTCAATAAACTTTGCAAGAGCACCAGACTCAGAGGTCGACCATGAAAAAGATGGATTGACGGAATATTAGAAACACTAGGAAACATAACAACAGGAGAGGCCTAAAGAAGAGCAAAAGACCGCAAATTATATCTCCCTTCAATGCTGAAAGTCAAATGTGGACGGAAAGAAAAGGAAGAAGTGAAAGAAAAATGTGACAAAAAAAAGTGCAGCATTTTTACATTATGTTAGCATTTTTTGCTAAAATTACATGTTTAAAAATAACAATAAAGGAAAAAGTAGAATGACAAAATCAGAAAGTCCCTAAATGAAAACAATATGATAACTCAAGCTTTAGCACATTTGAAAGACTTTCAGGTAGACTTCATTCTAAAGAATGGCTTAAACAATTTGTGATCTGATTGTATTTTATTTAGAGAGCATTCCATGAGTCACATCAATAATATATGGATAAGACCAGGTATAATACATGTTTGTCTTAAAGAAAATCAGATCTACCATGTGGTGGGTTGGGCCTAGTCTCTGTGCAGTATCTTGTCTTAAAAAATGTGACACCAGTCATGAAACAGAGCTTTGTTTGCAATTACCAACTTTTGACCTCTAGCAAGGTCCCTGTACATTTGTTGTTGTTTTTTTTTTCAGGGGCAGAATTTTGCATAGATCCCTGTTTTGTATTATTCCCAGTACATACAGGCAGATATCCTCTGACTTTAGAAGTAATAATATTATAGTCTGACATTTTGGGTAGTTTTTAAAAAAATTAATATTTTGCTTGGGCAATGGCCATTTGGTGTACTCTTGTAGCCAAGTGTTACCATAACATTCACAGAGTGGTGTTGCTATAACATACACAGAGTGGTGTTGCTATAACATTCGCAGAGTGGTGTTGCTATAACATTCACAGAGAGTGGTGTTGCTATAACATTCACAGAGCGGTGTTACTATAACATTCACAGAGCGGTGTTGCTATAACATTCACAGAGCGATGTTGCTATAACATTCGCAGAGCGATGGTGTTGCTATAACATTCGCAGAGTGGTGTTGCTATAACATTCACAGAGTGGTGTTGCTATAACACTCGCAGAGTAGTGTTGCTATAACATTCACAGAGCGGTGTTGCTATAACATTCACAGAGCGGTGCTGCTATAACATTCGCAGAGTGGTGCTGCTATAACATTCGCAGAGTGGTGCTGCTATAACATTTGCAGAGTGAACATGGAATTTAACTTCCCAGACAGGGAAAGCTGCGTAGAAAGCACAGATTCAAAGAAAAGAATTCCTGCTGTCTGTGGCAGGACTTTAATCTGGTACTTGATTGTCCAGGGGCTGATGATGAAGCTGGGCTGATCTTAGTCTATGGAATTACTACACATCAGGCATTAAGGATTTATTAAGACTATTGAATCAGTGATTTCCAGTAACCATTGTCCCATTAATTAAATGCTGAAAGTGACCAACCGCTCATGGGTCTCTCCATAGTGGTGGGAGGGAGTGTGATGTAACCAATAATGACTGTCTCGTGTAAACAGACATTGACATTCTTATGATGTTTTCCATTCAGCTACTACAACACCAATAATGACTGTTTCACGTAAACAGACATTAACATTCTTATGATGTTTTCCATTCAGCTACTACAACACCAATAATGACTGTTTCATGTAAACAGACATTGACATTCTTATGGTGTTTTCCATTCAGCTACTACAACACTAATAATGACTTTCATGTAAACAGACATTGACATTCTTATGGTGTTTTCCATTCAGCTACTACAACACTAATAATGACTTTCATGTAAACAGACATTGACATTCTTATGATGTTTTCCATTCAGCTACTACAACACTGGGTGTCCGGTTAGCGCAATCGATAGGCGGTTGGCTTACCACGGCAACAGCCGGGGTTCGTTCCCTGGCGAGGACACCTGGGTTTTACTAATTCCCTAAAAATTAGTGGGAGCCGCGATAGCTCAGTGGTTAGTGAACTGGACTACTACGGACAAGGGGTAGGGTTCGATCCCAACCGACGGCTCCGGGTTCACCCAGCCTTAAATGGGTACCGGATTTTTTCTGGGAAAGTAAAGCAGCACGGGCGTAATACCGACCACATTACCCCAAAAATCATGTGCTGAAGGTCTGTAAAATATAGGGTCACTAACACCATATTTCCCTATACGCCACTTGGCATGACGGGGGGTACTTTACTTTACTTTTACTACAACACTAATAATGACTGTTTCATGTAAACAGACATTGACATTCTTATGATGTGTTTTCCATTCAGCTACTACAACACTAATAATCACTGTTTCATGTAAACAGACATTAACATTCTTATGATGTTTTCCATTCAGCTACTACAACACCAATAATGACTGTTTCATGTAAACAGACATTAACATTCTTATGATGTTTTCCATTCAGCTACTACAACACCAATAATGACTGTTTCATGTAAACAAACATTAACATTCTTATGATGTTTTCCATTCAGCTACTACAACACCAATAATGACTGTTTCATATAAACAGACATTAACATTCTTATGATGTTTTCCATTCAGCTACAACACCAATAATGACTGTTTCATGTAAACAGACATTAACATTCTTATGATGTGTTTTCCATTCAGCTACTACAACACCAATAATGACTGTTTCATGTAAACAGACATTGACATTCTTATGATGTTTTCCATTCAGCTACTACAACACCAATAATGACTGTTTCATGTAAACAGACATTGACATTCTCATGATGTTTTCCATTCAGCTACTACAACACCAATAATGACTATGTAAACAGACATTGACATTCTCATGATGTTTTCCATTCAGCTACTACAACACCAATAATGACTGTTTCATGTAAACAGACATTGACATTCTTATGGTGTTTTCCATTCAGCTACTACAACACCAATAATGACTGGGGCTTGGAAAAGAGGTACACCAAGGCCAGGGATCGGGGATTATTTCAAGATACCAGAAGCTCTTTTGTTTCTCCACTTAAGAAGCACCAACAAACAAAACCTATGAGCTTGGTATCACCTGTTCGTTGTTTGGAGCGCAGATCTGTCTCCGCCCAGCAGTTGATGACAAGTAGTAAATCAGACGTGTTAAAGAGGTGAGATGAACAATCTGCTATCAAATCATTTTGATTCTGTTTAAGTGTTTTCAAATAGTGGACATATGAATTCTCAAAAGTATCTGTTGTTTTGAATAAAAAAAAAACATCCCATGTAGCGAATCATTGTCAATTAATGTAAGAAAAAAAGTGCCTCATAGAACCTGTTCTACTATATGAAATTGAGTCATGGATGACAAGTGAAACAATTCACAGAACAGTTTAGACAGCTGAGATGTGGTTTATCAGAAGAATGCTACGAATTCAATGGATAGCAAAAATTATAATGAAGAATGTCTCAAACGAGCTGGAGAAACTAGAAATATCATCAGAATCATAAAGAAGAAACAATCTCCTTTTTTAGGGGGCATGTAATGCAAAAAGAAGGCATTGAGAATACAACAATGAGCAGAATGAATGGAAAGAGGAGCAGTGGAAAATCATGAGAAAAAATATTGAGCATCTTATCCAAATGACATAATAAAAGATAATGACTGAAATTATGACATGCTTGAAAGACCGAGTGATGTGGAGAGAGATGATCACCTACGCTAACCTGCATGGCACCTGATGATGATTTGTTATGAAGAATTAGCTTCTTGACAACAAAACCAAACAAGACTATGGCTCTTCCTTTGTTATATAGATCTGCAGATGTAGTCAAGTATCAGAAGGGAGATAACTCTGGTGCGTTTGGTTAGTTTTAGTTTGTGACAGGTACCTGAGATTAGTTGTAGCAAGTAGACTCAATCAACAATTTTGTGCAGATCCAGTGTCAAACAGTATAAGCTGATAGTATCATCTGACAGCAGTTTAAGTCAGGACATTTTGCAAGCTTTCAAGACCCTTGCCGCATGACCCAGTTGGGTCAGACCAGATTTCTTGCTGTTGCCAATCTCTGCATATTGAGTTTCCTGTCAAGTCAATTGACATTTATTTTCCTCTGCCGCTGTTGTCTTTCAATGTCAAGGAACAATTGGATGTCCATGTTATGCTCTCTTGTTAGTCTCCTGCATGATACAAATTGTCATGCATGTCAGCTATGATTCACTGACTGCTTCCAGCCCTGGTGCTGTCAGGCTGCTTGAAATAGAAGTCCTGTGGTCTGAAGAATTCCTCCTATGGATAAATAAATAATCTATGTAATCTTATGTTTGTCAAGTGTTCATGTCTACTGATGAAGACTTTGTAGTTGACACGTGTAGCAATTTAGCTTTGTCCATAAAGCTGTAACTTTTAATTGTCTGCACTTTTTTTCCCCCATATGGAAGATTCTTCAGTTTGCAGACTAGGATAAAAACCTGGCTCACATCCATTCACAACCTTGGAAGAGAAACTAACAAAACTTAAGCATAAACCAGGCAGCAGACTTCATAAAGGAATTCGGAATTACCTTCTGAATGAGTCATGATCAGCAGAATAAGAAATGCTTATTGGATTGCTAGTTTCTCTCTATTTTTCATTATCACTTTTACAAATGTTTCAGAGTGTCGCCAAGGAAGCAAACTATAGAAGGTATCTTCAAGCAACCAGTTTCACATTCACATAGTCCACGGAAGCTGTCACATGGTCAAACTCCAGAATTATCTTCCCATGGCTCACTTGGGTCTTCAGATTTGAGAAAGTTTGTCCCTGACCTTGCAATGAGAAACAGCAAAAAACTCAGAAAAGGTCAATCAGAAGATCAGACAACTCCGCTGCTGACTGGAAGTTCTACCAGAGAACCCAGAAAAAAATCCTTGACTATGACCCCGGATGTTCTTAAAGCGACTAACAAGCATGACAAAAGGCTTTCAGCCATAACAGATACGTCATTGTTGGTTCGAAGATCACCAAGAAGATCTTTAGGGTCTTTGAAAGTAAATGCAGATTCATCAGGTCAGACACCATTATTTGTTTGTATTATGTTTGTGGCACAAAACAATACCAAATATTTTAACATTTAATAAATGACAGCTTTGTGAAGGACAAGACTTGCTACATCTTGTGTGTTAAATGTGTTCTATTTTTTTGTTGTTGCAATGTGGGAACAGTTGATAGTGAACTGGCTCCTCCAATCAGCAGCTTCTAAGTCACACAGCCTTAAATTTTGTAAAAAGGTAAAGTAATGTTTCCCTCCACACTTAGGGGAAATATGGTGTTAATTACCATATTTTTCTATGATCGCAGCACATTTTGGGGGTAATATGGTTAGTATCACGCCAGGCCGCCTTTATTTTCCAGAAAAATCTGGTACCCATTTTTTGGAGGCCTTGTCTGTCTGAACAAAAATCTGCCACTTCTGAAAAGCAAACAAGCACACTAACCACTCAGCCACCAAGGCTGACTTAAATGAGTACCAGGAATATTTTTCTGGGAGAAAAAGATGGCTATAGCATTGGGCTGGACACTTTTCCCTTAAAATGTGCCTATGTTTAAACAAAATAATGTGCACTGATGCCATATTCCATATTTGCTGTACTCAAAGTGTAACTGGGTTCTTTCTCTTCCTTTTCTTCTGTTATTCAGTGAACTTTACACAGTATCTAAAATAATTCTATAATATATAATTGAGTGATGAAGAAAAGATGGATATATGTTGGTCATGTGTTGAGAAGAGACAACAAGAGAATTCCAAAACAGGCTCTTCTATGGGAAACATCAGGATACAGAAAAAGAGGAAGACCTCAAGAGACACTAAAAATAACACTTATTATAGAAGTGAGGCGAAGTTGGTGTAGACACATTGGATTAGATTGAATATCTTGCCAAGAATAGAGATGGATGGTGAAAAACAATATGTTGTTGTTATGGATCTAGTGACCTTTGAGCTGATGCCCTTCGGCCCAATGCCATGTAGTAGTATCTGCAGGTAGTTTTAAGTTCTGCTGTGGTTCCGTACAGAGTGTTCCATTTTGAAGGTCTTTCAGGAAGTAGTGTTGTTCTGATGTCAGTGAGCTTTGGACATTGAAACAGGTGGTGTTCTAGTTTCTTGTGGGTGATTACAGAGTGGACATACTGGGTCATGGTTTTGTTGTATTCTATAAATGTGGTTATTCAGCATAACATGTCCTGTTCTCAGTCTGAAGATGGTGGTTTGGTCTCTTCTTGTTAGGTTGTTGATGTTGTCTTGTGGATTTGGTCTTTGCATATATTTTAAAAGCTCTCTCCCTGTTTTCCCTAAGGCCCATCCACTCAACTACTCCTCTCTACTGTTGGAGTTTATGACTTGTTTGGCTGAATCTAGTGTGAGGGGTGTTTCCTGGTATAGTTGAGTGTCCCGGGATCCATTGCATTACCAATCTTATGTTATGTGTTTCAATGAGTTTGTCTGTGTCTATGATAAGCTGTGTGAGTTCTGGTTTGTTCGTGTTGTTTCCCAGTGCTTGCAGAGCCGATTTGGAATCAGTAAATATGACTGTGTTTGTTTTCTTTGATGGTGTGGTATCGAAAATCGTATTTAAATGATAAATTGCTGTTTCTATAGCTGTTATTTCTGCTTCATAATTATTACAGACTTCACCACAAGGCCCACATATTCCTTCTGCTGTTCCATCTGGATAATTATTAATATTCCATATCCAGCTTTTGAAGTAGCGTTAGTGGCTGCACCATCTGTGTATATATGTATCCAATCCTCTGGATAAGTATCTATTGTTTTCCTTGCTGCTAGTGTTACTGACACTGGGTCTGCCCTTTTATCTGTTCTGTCACATCTCTACATTTATTTCAGGATTTTTAAAATTCATACTTGGTGGCATTTCTTTGATGACTCCTGATGTTTGTAGTCATTTTCCAGGTAGATGGAATTTCTCTTGTATATTTCTAACATGTTGTAATACTGACAAATGCTTTATTCTTTGTTTTGGAGTTCATGTATCTACTAATTTTCTGTTAGGGTAGTCCTTCTCCATTCTTTTTTGTCTTTCATAGAGTACCATAGCGGCCTTGTTTCTCCTCAACTCTAAAGGTTCCACATTGCAGTGAATTTCGCAGGCTGCAACTGGAGTGGACCTCATTGCACCACTGATGAGTTGTAATGCATTATTTTGTATCTTGTCCAGTGACATGTTAGTTGTTTTGCTGCATGTCACTAGGAGCAAGCTACCATGATCCAAAACAGAGCGAACATATCCCAGATAGAGATTTCTTTGTCTGCTCCCCATAAGGTACTGGAAAGCCTTTTCATTAGTTGAAGTCTTTGTGTTGCCTTCTTAGTGAGATTCTCTACGTGTTTCTTCAGGTTCAATTGTCGGTCTAGTTGTATTCCTAAATATGTAGGGTGTTCCTCTTTTTGTAGACTATTGTGTTGGAGATTGAGTTTGATGTTTGCCTTAGCTATTTTGTTACTTTTAGTAAATACTGTGTATACTGTTTTCTGTATATTTATTTTCATTTTCCAGGTATTACAGTATTCTTCTAGGTATCTCAGGTCTTTGTTTAGTTGTGCTTCAGCTGTTCTAATATTTTCGTTTGTACTCCACATGACCAGATCATCCGCATAGAGAGCTTTTCTATTTATCAGGGTTTTGGTCAGATCATTGATATATATCAAAAAAAGGGTACAACTGAGTGGTGATCCCTGTGGTAATCCTTCTTCTAGCACCTCTTTGTCTGATAAGGATTCGTTTAATTTAGTTTGTATTGTTCCCGTAGAAAATATTTGACCCATTTGTACAGTTTCCCATGTATTCTGGCATCTCTCATCTTCAGTAAAAGCCCCTTACGCCAGACTCTATCGTAAGCCTGCTGCAGGTCTACTAGGATGGCTAGAGTATGTTGTCTCTTCTGAAATCCATCTTGGACCTGTTGTATTAACTTGAAGATTTGGTCTTCTGTGTTATTGCCTGCCCTGAAACCAGCTTGTTCGTAGCACAGAGTATTAGAGGTTTCCAGATACCAGTATAGTCTGCTATTGACCATACTCTCAGCTATTTTACCTATGCATGATGTTAGGGATAGGGGACGATAGCTTCTGGAGTCATCTGGAGGCTTGTTCTTTTTGAGCAATGGCACTATATAGGCATTTCTCTATGTCTTGGGAATTTTGCTTTCTTTCCATGACTTGTTGATCAGTCTGAGTAATGTTTCTTTACCTGACTTGCCAAGATGCTTTATCATCTCATTGTGTATCTTGTCAGGCCCTGGGGATTTTCTACATTTTAATTTTCTTAATGCCTTTTCTAGTTCCCTCATGTTAAAATCTTCTTCAAATATTGCAACATTTGTTGTTGGGACTCTTTCAATTAATTTTAAATTACGTAGATTGATTTTATCACTATCTGTAAGTTTGCTCGTTCTGTTGACTGAAGCAAAGTAACTATTACATTTTTTAACTATATTTGTTTTAGAGCTGATGATTTCATTATTAAATTTGATTGGTTTAGGGTTTGGTTCTCTTTTATCACCAGACAAATGTTGCATAAGTCTCCATGCTTTATTCCCTTCATGTCGCAAATCGAGTTTATTGCATGTTTCTTGCCATTTCTCTTTTTTTGCTTTTTTAGTAACTAGTTTGACCATAGCACTAGCTTTGTTATGGCTTATTTTATTATTTAAAGTTGGGTTCTGCTCAAGTATTGTTCTGGCTTTCTTTCTTTCTGATACTGCTGTCTCCAGTTCTGTGTTTCAAAATGGTCGATATTGTTTTCTACATCCTTTAGGTATAGTTTGTTCTGCAATGTTGAGTATTATTTGTGTGAACATCTCGTTTAATTTTTCCTCGCTGTTGTCTGTCAGATTGTTCAGGAGTTGATCGGATTTTTCTTGATATAGCTTCCAGTCAGCTTTCTTGAAATTCCATCTCGTTCTCTGTTTTGTTTGGATTTTTGTTGTTTTTGTGTCTACTATGGTGACTATGGGTCTGTGATCACTGCCTATGTCATCAATAATTTCAAGGAGTCAGTAGCTTATGAGATCAGCAGAGCAAATGGTCAGATCGGGTCTACTAAGGGAGAGATGAGCTCTATGTAGGAGAGTTGGTGTTGATTCTACATCCTGCATGACAGTAAGATTAGTTGATTGGCAAAGATCTTTTATGTATTTTCCTGTGGGATTTGAGTTAGAATATCCCCATTATGTTGAATGTCCATTAAAATCTCCAGCCAAGATAGTTCTATGGTAGTTGACTTGATCAAGTTCTGTTATGTTACAATTTGTGCCTGGTGGGTTGTAAACATTATAAATATATTTGCTGGATGCAAACCAAATTGTGGCTTTCTGAACATCTGTTAGTTCTGCATTATTTAGTGGCACTACATCTCCCTGTATATTGTTTTTGATGTAGGTGATTATACCCCTGCAGTTGTTGGTGCACTTACATGGATAGCTGGTGTAACCTGCTATATGTGTGTCTATGTTCTTGTGTAGTGTTTCCTGCAGTAGGGCAATATGGATCTGGTATTTGTACATGGTTTTGGTTAGCTCTGTTTTCTTGCTTTTGAGGCCTGAAATATTAAGTTGTAGTATGTTTAATTTATTTGTTTTTCCACTCTGACCAATCTTCATGCTCTTTCTTCCATTAAAATATTTATATATTGAAGTTTGTTGAATCCGAGGTTTCTGGATTTTGTATGAGTTGTTTGGGTTTCTTCCAGTAGCTAATTTATCGCGCAGCCCAGCCTGGTCGCCCACTGTCTGGCGCGGACCTTGTTGACCGAGGCGGCGTCCGAGCTCGTATTGGTTTATAGTCTTGATGTACATGGCATTGTTAAAATTGGGGGACCTGTGGGCTATCTTCCTACCCCAGGGTGAAGGTTTTGCAAATCCTCACCTCAATTCCATCCATGGCATGTATTGTGTCTCTGTCTCTGCTGACACACATCCATCCATGTGCTCACTTTCTAGGCCCTGTATTCAAGCAGGATTCACAACAGCCCATTCCCCGCCACCTACAGTCACTGGCACTTACAGGTGTATCACATGGGGGACAAATGTATTGGCAGAGGATCATCACGTTCTGGGTCACTTGTGTCTATGCGATGTACTACAGGACTGTTAAAAAGAAACATGATGGACTTCTAGTCACTACTAGAGTCATTTGTCTTCAAGTATGCCAGTAGATGGTCTCGAGGCGGTTTCGCTGAAGCTCTCATCCTGTCCACAGGGGGTTCCTATAGAAATAGTAATAAGATAAAAGACAAGACTCTCACTCAAGGGAGAGTGAGGGTGATTAGATGAGGGCCGTGGCGTATACCACATGTCGGTGTGCTCTAGCCCTGCATCTATAGGGACTCACCTCCTCCCAGCCCAGTTATACCGCTGGGAGCTCGGTTGCGTCCAAGACCAACTTTGCGATAACAGGGGGACCACGTGTAGGTGTGGCCTTGGACACAGTGGCCCAGTGGAGTTGAATTTAGTCCATCAAAACCGGAGAGGATTCTTCAAAACAGAAAGGTTTTGTCATCCGATATCCACTGGGCCTGGCAAATGAGAGGCTATGAATGCTTCAAATACCTTTTGGTGATGTCAAGAGCGGACATCACCTACCCCCTGTGAAAAACAATATAAACCCTTTACGATGTCCAGCAATGTGAGAAGGATCAAGATATTTTAGAGTGAATATTGAGTTCATGTATCTAAAATTATCCTATGTAAGGGCAGATAATTTAAAGAATTCAAAATGAAGGTGTCCCCATAGCATCATTGCCTGTAGGAAGTGGGAGTGTAGGGTCTCTCACCTCATGGGCACAATTTTGGGGGGGAGTACAACCCAATATACACTCTTCATGGTTACATTTCCTTCCCTTGCTAATATTTTTATTTTGTTTCTAGTAAACATGAGGAGAGCAGAACAATATACTGGAGTTAGTGAAGGAAGAGTTAATAGGTCATCTAGTCAAGTGGAAAGAAACAATCATCATTTTTCAGGCACATCATGAGAAGAGAAAAGTTGGAGTACTTAAGTACAACTGGAAAAATGCAGGGAAAGAGAGATCGTACATGACAAAGAGAGAAGATACTAGATAACTTGGTGTTATGACATGGAAAACAGTCAACAAAAGAATTGAAACAATGCACTATGGATAGAAAATTGTGAAAGGACATGATTGCCTATGCCAACTGGTATGGCATATGATGATGATTCTAATATAATTCTTGGAGTGACGATGTGATCAAGGTAGCTTATTCCTTTTCTAAATCCTGCTTGTTCTTCGAGCATAACAATGTCTTCAACCTCTTTGATTCTATTCTTGATGATCTTACCTTTAGAGGCAACAAATAGAAGAGAAAGCAGCTCCAGTTCTTGCAATCCTTGAGCTTGTTCTTTTCCAGAATTTTGACAATAACTTTTTTCCCACTTTGTAGATACTTTTTCTATTTTCTATATTATATTGAGCTTTTTCTGCATATGTTTAAAATTAAAGCTATCCATTGTTTTTAGTATGTCAGGTGCTATATCATCTTTACCTGCAGCCTTGTTGTTAGCCATAAGCTTAACACCCATCTCTGTAATAGTAACCTGATGAGACCCATTGTTGTTTACATGGGACTTAATACTATCATCAGACATTATTTGAGAGTAAACATAGACCTAATGTTTTTCGCACCCAAACCATATTTTGGGCGTGGCTTTAACGAATGAAATATTTGATATTGATTTGAGATGTTGATAATGCTGGAAATGAAAAAAGTAGATAGATAATCACACAATGATGAGATTAGAAAATAGTTAGGTAACTCGTAAACTACCCACCCGAATTTGGTTTTACTTTGCCTTTGAAGTTAAACATTTGCATATGATTAAAGAAACATGGCAGAACCAAATTTTTGCTAGCTTATCGCCAAAATAGATAAGATGAATTAGACAAAAAATATAGCAGAAACCAAAATTGGGTGGAAACAAACATTGGGTAACCCAATTTTGGGTCTAGGCTATAAGAGAAGCAGTATTTAGCATTTGGGAGAAGAGAAAAGGACGGAGAGAAGAAATTCAAGGAAGGAGAGAGAAACAGAAGACTTTACTTGGAATTCAAGATTTAGAGAAACATTCAGTGATGTTTTAGTCCAGGATTATTCAAGGGAGATGTTTAGTTATAGGTAGATATTTCAGGTTTCTAAAGAGATAGTGCTTTTTAGGTAAATTAAGGCTAGGAATATACAGATTTCATAGGAATAGTTGTTGATACAAGTTATGCACAGAAGTCATATTGTCATGTATGTGATTTTATGCTAAGTACAAGAAGTTATGTGGAAGTAATTACAGAACCTGGGAAGTGTCATATAATATCGGCACAAGCCTTGACATGTATACAGAATTTGCACTAAGGATAATTATAATTTATAATCGGCCCCGTCGTATCAATTCAGTCCATTTCGAGACTGACCCAGCTCAGGAACACAGGGAAGTGACCATTTTTTATTTTTCCTCTCTTTAGTATCTAGCATATTATCGCCATGTAGTTAGATTTGTTAATATATCGTTATTTATAATTTTTGTGTTTGTTGTTCGTCCAGATGAAGGCCTACTTGGCCGAAACGTCGACTTTTGTTTCGTCTATTACCACGTAAAGCTGTCACCATACCACTCTATTTCTTCTTTTTTTTTAGTATCGCCACTAAGGATAATATTGTTTGATAGATGCTTATACAGCCATAATAAACATTATGTGTAATGAATGACTTTTATATGCAACCAAGATATTTATCCAGATGACTTATGAAGTGTAACTAAAGTACTGTGTGATTAAACCTTAGTAAGAGATCTAGGTGATGTCTTGTGTCATATGAAGTGTCCAACATTTGTGCTGTTCAGAACAGATTGGAGTTGCAGTATACCTGTGCTGTAGATTAATCACATTGTATTGAGTATGTGGTGAGCTGAGAATTCTTGCACATAACCAGGATTGTTTGGACTTGCATATTCAAGGTGAAGTCAATTACAGGACTATAAGGCCCTTTTCGTCTTGTCAGGCGGTTTAGTGGAGGCTTTTGTGTATTTTTGGAAGTTTTGTTTTTGTCAACCAGCTTCTCTCATGGCTGATTCTACCAATGTTTGATAAACACATTCTGCCACAGAATGAACAAGTCAGGCCCATTGATCCACAGAGTTTTCCATCTTTTTTCATGATTCTTCTCTCTTTCATGTTTTGCCATAATACAGCCTCAAATGATGTTATGCCATTTTTCATACATGCTCTCCATGATGTGCGATCACTTGAGTCATTTTCACAGATGGAGAAGTCATTCAGAGATGATTTACAGATATCTCTATATCGTAGTTTAGGTCTGCCGATTTGTTGTTTTCCATGTGTTAGTTCACCATATAGGAATACCCAGAAAATTATTATTAAAAACATACTCCGATCAGCTATGAGGTGCTAATATTTTTATTTTGTTTCTAGTAAACATGAGGAGAGCAGAAAAAGATGCTGGAGTTAGTGAAGGAAGAGTTAATAGGTCATCTAGTCAAACAAACCCAAGTAGTGAAGCATCGGCGAAAATGAAAAGATCTGAAAGACACAAATTGGTAAGCTAATATTTCATAATGGTTTAGGGTTAGGTTAGCTAATATTTCATAATGGTTTAAAAAAAAAGTAAGGTACCCCCGTCACATCAAGTGGCGTATAGGGAATATGGTGTTAATGACCATAAATTTTACAGACTGATTTTTGGGGTAATGTGGTTGGTATTACTCCCGTGCCACTTTACTTTCCCAGAATAAAATCTGGTACCCATTAAAGGCTGGGTGAACCAGAAGCCGTCGGTTGAGATCGAACCCTACCTCTTGTCCTTTGTAGTCCAGTTCACTAACCACTGAGCTATCACGGCTCATAATGGTTTAAAGTTAGCTAATATTTCATAATTGGTTAGGTAAGCTAATATTTCATAATAGGTTAGAGTAGCTAATGTTTCATAATAGGTTAGAGTAGCTAACATTTCATAATAGGTTAGAGTAGCTAATATTTCATAATAGGTTAGAGTAGCTAATATTTCATAATGGGTTAGGTAAGCTAATATTTCATAATGGGTTAGGTAAGCTAATATTTCATAATGGTTTATTGCTTCAGCATAATGACTCCATACCATTGTTCTTAGTTTCAGTTTTTCTGATCATAGTGGTTATATAATCCAAATGCACATTTTAATGCAATAGTAAAGTATTTTGTGACAGGTCATTTTACAATTCATATTTGTATTCTGATTTGTTATTTAGTTGTCTGTGCTGTATAAAACCCTTGTGTTATTATGTAATGAGAAGGGAACAGCTGGGAATATATTGTGAAAACTAGAAAAATTGAAGGACAAAGAGACAGAGGGAAGCAAAGAGAAACTACAACAGACAGCTTTAGAGAATGGCTTGGCAGAAGGTTAAGAGTAAGGTAAAGGTAAAGTACGAGACTTGAACCGGCGTCTTAGCACGCAAGTTTTCACCCCTATGTGCTTGACCGCCTATCCAGATGTTCTGAGATTTCTTGATAGTGTCACTTCAAGCATCAAAACTCATGATGCAAGGCGACATTCCTCACCTTCCCAGGATAATACCCTGGTACCCATTTCTGCCAACGGCTGGGTCAACCGTGAGGGTATTTTTTTCCAACCACGAGTACAATTCACACTGCTCCCAGCGGGAATCGAACACGGGTTGTCCGAAGGTCGGTAGTCCAGTCGGGTGGTTTTCCCAACTAGGCTACCGAGGCCCCCAGGTCAAGAGTAGAAATGATAAATAACTGTAGAGATTAGAATAGGGGAGAGATATGATCACCTACGCCAGCTGGTGTGGTACTTGGTGATGATGTTTATCATTGTTTAAATTTTATCTTAAAAACGATGTAGTTAGAAAAATAGTAGTTATAATACAAATGGAAGGTTCAATTATATTTGTATTATAACCGCTATTTCATGAACACTACATCATGAACATAGAATGGAAGGCTCAATAGAGAGGATTGAAGCAAGAATTGAAAGTGCTACAAAAGATGCATAAACAATTTTGACAATTTTAAAGCAACCTGTTATCTCAATGGAAACAAAGAAGAACTTGCCAAACTCTATCTTTACTCCAACTCTTTGCTATCGATGTCAAACATGGACGCTGACTAAAGATCAAGAAAGAAAACTGACAACATGTTAGATGAGATGCCTCAGAAAAGCTGTGAACAAAACACGAAGAAATCAAGTAAAGGATGATGAAATCATAAACCAAATTGGAATTCTACCAGTAACCAAATACATAGAGAGACAAAGATGAAAGTGGTTTGAACATTTAATGCGCATGAACCCCTCAGCGTCAAGAGCTTATAACAACAAAATGGAACAACCAAGATATAAAGGTAGTCAAAGAAGAAGATGGATTGAGGAAATTTAATAAAACATAATAAAACAATACAATATCACTACATACCAAGCCACAGAAAGTGTCCTTGATAGAAAACATATCATTGACTCAGGCCTGCAACACCAACTGGCAAAAAGCTGAACAGGATAAAAGAAAGAAGAGTAAATTCTACTGGTTTTTATAACTGAATCTTCTATAAGTGTCAAAACTCCAAGAAAGAAAGAAGAGTAAATTCTACTGGTTTTTATATCTGAATCTTCTATAAGTGTCAAAACTCCAAGAAAGAAAGAAGAGTAAATTCTACTGGTTTTTATAACTGAATTTTCTATAAGTGTCAAAACTCCAAGAAGTAGTCCAACACTTTGATGATGGCATGAAATAAGATATCAAAACAGTAATGATAGGACATTTTTGGTTTCCTTAATTTGTTTTTTTAATTAAATAATTTTTTGCAAACATATTGTGTTTAAAACAATGGGCCGGACAGAAACATTTTGTGTACAATTTTTTTTTCAGAAATTGAAGAGGATCATAGATCATGTTCTGAAGGAAAAAGGAATACAAGAAAAAGATCTGATCTTTGCAGCTTGTTCTAGGAACTTATTTAATGTCAGCATGGTTTTGTTAAAGGTATTTAAAATATCTAGTATGTTGTTCTACTTAATGAAATCTACTGAACACTTTGTCATTCAACTTAGATAATTAGCTGGACTACAGTTTACAATTATTTTAGTTTAAAGGTAGGACAGTGCATTTGCTAATAGCAGTCAGAAACCAATAGCTGTGGATCTTACATATTTTTTTAAACATTGATGAAAGTCTTTTCTCTTTTGATAGTTTATATCTATCTATCTATTGACCTTCTACAGCCCATAGGGGCGTAGACCAAGATACTTCTTCTCTTATCTGAATTCCCGTTCTAGCAGTTTTAAATTCTTTTAAAGATATTTTATCAAATCTCACCATTTGTCTCTGTTCTGTGCAAGCAGCTCTATTTCATTGAGGGAGCCGATTCCTGCTGCTCTTGCCTCTCTCATCAATGTTCTTCTCGGTGTCTCTCTGGGTCTTCCTCTTTTCCTCTTACCTGTTGTTTCCCACATGAGGGCTTGCTTTGCTATTCGGTTATTATCTCTTCTCATCACATGTCCAACATATGACCTTCGTTTTTTCTTTATTACTGAAGATATTAGTGGTTGATTGGCGATTTCTCTAATATCCTTGTTTGTTTTGAATTCGTTCCACACTATACCAAGTATTTTCCTTAGACATTTATTTTCGAATGTGTTCAACTTTGTTTCTATGTCTCTTGTTGTTTTCCAGCTTTCACACACATACGTAAGGGTTGATAGTACATTTGATTTGAATAGTCTAAGCTTTGTGTTTGTGCTGATGAGTTTTGATTTCCACAACTTTTAAGGCTTCTGAAAGACATTACTGCTTTAGCTATTCTGATTCTAATTTCTTTGCTTGTATCCCCTTCTCGATCAATGTGACTTCCAAGATAGATAAAGTGGTTGATCTCTTCCACTGGTTTGTTTTCCATGTATATTTTGTCATCTGTTTGAATTAAGCTTTTCATGTCTTTAGTCTTTTCATGATTGATCTCAAGCCCCAATTTTGCTGGCTATTGATGATGGTTCACTTATGTTTTCCAGCATCGTTTTTATCTGACTGCTGATGAGAACTATGTCATCAGCAAAGTCGAGGTCCTCTAATTGGTCTCCTTGTATCCATTCGATGCCTTTATTACCAGTGCAGCATTTCTTCATTGTGAAGTCCATAACAACTCCAAATAACAAGGGCGATAAAATACATCCTTGTTTAACCCCACTTTCTATTGGGAAACATTCGCTCAGTCCTTCCTCTGTTCGAACTGCACATGTGTAACCATCATACATCTATTGACCTTTCGAGCCGTATAGGGCGTAGACCAAGATACACCTTCTCCTATATATATATTTTATGATTTTTTATGGTAAGCCATATTGCTTCAGAATTTTCCACAAAGAATCTCGATGAATACTGTCAAATGCTTTTGTGAAGTCGATGAAGTTAAGTACAAAAGGTTTTTGCTTTTCAATGTGTTCCTCCAATATAAGTCGTAGAGTAAAAATGTGATCAAGGCAGCTTCTCCCTTTTCTAAACCCAGCCTGTTCTTCACACATTACTGTATCTATTGAATCCTTTATTCTATTTAGAATGATTTTGCAGAATAACTTTGAGGCAACTGACAAAAGTGTCACGCCTCTCCAGTTGTTACAATCTCTAAGATTTCCCTTTTTTGGAATCTTAACAATGATTCCTTTTTTCCATTTATGAGGAGTCTTCTCTGCTTTCCAAATGATGTTGAACATTGCAGCTGTCTCTGCTTTCACTGCCAAATTGTCTATATAAGTTCTTGTATCTCTTCTTGCTGAACTTTTTACTTTGTTGTCTAATTCTTTGTATGTTGCTTTTGCCAGGACCTTTCCAAGATCTGTCTTTACATTAGTCATGGCTCTCTTTGTATCTCTTCTTTCTTTGATGTATTTCCATGTAGTGTCTGAAATCCAAGTTCATTTTTCTATTTTCTTCAGTCCGGCACTTGATTCTGCTGCTGTCATTAGTATTTTGCTCTGTGAGTCCCACATTTCATTGATATCTAAGTCTATTTCACTGAGTGCTGCATAACAATTACTTAGCTCTATGTTAAAATTTTTCTTGATGTCTTCATCTTTCAGTTTACGACTACCAATTTTATGTGTAGTTGAACTCTTCTGTTGGCTTTTAAATTTTAATCTTATTTTCCCAATGCACAGGCTCGTTTCATTAACAAAATCGTTTTTACGATAGTGGCTTGTTAAACCTCTGATCAACGGTTCTATACCATTGATACACCAGAAAAATAATTCCTCCATTTTGGATACAACCGGAAGCAAAATAGTTTATATAGGGCTTGTTTTGATAGTTCATATAGGGCCTGTTCAGATAGTTTGTATCAGGAGAGTAGTAAACAAGAGTAGTAGATACTTAAAGTATATTACAGACCTTCAGGAGAGTAGTAAACAAGAGTAGTAGATGCTTAAATTATATTACAGACCTTCAGGAGAGTAGCAAATAAGAGTAGTAGATGCTTAAATTATATTACAGACCTTCAGGAGAGCAGCAAACAAGAGTAATAGATGTTGATTGTGGGGCTGGTTAATTATGAGACAATGCTGCAATAAAATATTTTTGCCATAATTTATTTTTTCATTCAGACACTGACCACATCACAGAACTTGACAGAGGAAATGAAGACTGTTGTATATGGACAGGTCACACAGGTAAATAACTTTCTGCGAATATTAATGCATGGCAACCATTAAGCAATTCTACCCAGCATCCCATCTCGAGGTACTGTAAAGCATCTAATACTAGATACCTACAGTAATAGATGATCATTGTTCTCATGAGCATTTGCGAAAACCAAAGATGGGAATCTGTTCTAATGTGCTTCAGAAGCTTTCTCTGTACACTGATCATCATTAACTGTATTAGTTGTCCATGATTTTTTTCCACATTTTTTTTAAAAACCATATTTGTTTAGCCTTGATTTATTGTTTTTCATATTTTTCATCAGTGTTTCTTTTTTTTTTTTCATAGAAGTATTTTTTTTTAACCCTAGATTGCCGAACCTATCCAGAAATTTCCCTCGTCTTGAGAAGAAAAAAAAGGAACAGAAACACGATTGTTGAAAATTGGCAAAATTTGTTTAAAAAAATAAAAAACAACCCCCATTCTATGATACCCACGTACTTTTTACTATACACATAAAAAAAAAAAATCCAACATCAAAGGAAAAAAAAAAAACACTCAGGGGTCACCAGCAATAGTAATTAGGAAGGTACAGGGAGGGGAGAATGTTTGCCCGCAGAAAACTGTCAAATTTCAAGAATTTGCATTTTAAGGTGGTAATTTTTATGACGGAATCATAATCTAGGGTTTAACAATTCATTTTTCTCGTTGTCCCCTTTCCTGACTTCAATCAACTGATTGCACCCAATATTAAAAATACAAATTGCACGAGTAATAGGTGATAGATTGTCCATTAATGTCAATTCAAAACCATTGCTTAATAAAATATTGAATATTCATACATGCTAAACATATTAGATTATTTTTATTATTTGCAATGCAAAGGTTGAATAAATATATATATATGCCAGGGTGGGATGTAACTTTTGAAAACAATGTCAAGTTAGAAAAATTCTGGGTATTTTAGAGAAATCTGGTGGGGAACTGGACAGAAAAATGACGGAGGAAATTGATGGCCAGTTTGGATCCTTGAAAAATGAATTTCAGTTGCAATAGTACAGAAGCAGTTCTCAGCTTTCTAGTCAGCATTACCAATGAAAGTACAAGTGAAGTTGGTTGACCTTTAGTTTATGGATATCCATTGGCTGGTTCAGATGAAGCTGAATGGTTGTGTGCACTTATTACTGATGAGAACGCTCCAACTTCATTTCCCTGATGTGGCAACATTTTTGGGACCAACATGGCTTGAGAGTTGAAAATGGGCACCAGGGATTTTTTACAGGAAAGAAGGGCAGTCTGGCGTGAAATAACCTATAAAATATGCCACAGACCATTAAAAAATATAAGCACTAACGCTGTATTCCCCATATACCTGAGGGTAGAGGAAACTCCATTTAATGGCTTAATGATTAGTGGTCTAGAAGTAAGACATTGGCCTCTAGATAAGAAGGTCCCAGGTTTGAATCCCACCACGTGAAGTGTGAGTTTTCCACTTTGTATAAGTGGTTTCCTCATGGCTTTACCTTCTGGTATTTAGGTAGTGCGATCTGATGTCTAGCCCTCTTGGAAAGCTGCGAAGAACAGGATGTCCTGTGAGCATGAACCCTCAACAACAGTAGGTCCAAGATGGCTGCCGCCCTGGCAACAATTGTTAAATCAAACTACCCATGCCAAAGACGGATGTGTCTGGTCTAAATCTGCAGATATGAGGGATTTTCTGTAAACTAGTGACACAACACACCATGCCTACTTAATGAGTGAACGCTAAGAAGAAGAGTGTTGTGGCCAGTTAAGGTGTCCTTAATTATCCAACTGTCGATATGGCCTGCTCCTCAGGTTTGACATCTGTTTACCATTTCCGATTAGCTATCTCTGCAAGAATTTGTGTATTTTAGGATGGTAAATTTTTACAACGGTATCATAATGTAGGGTTAAATGTCTTTTTTATGCAAATATGTGGAGGTGGTGTATGTGTGAGTTATTTGACTGTTATAAATATAAATACAAGAGCGCAAAATGTTGGGAAAATATTGACTTGTTACCTTCCTTTTGCATTCAGTGTTCAAGGTTGATATTTTCTCTCATTACAGATAATTAACTTAGAGAAGCGGAGATGTGGCATGGCTGTTTAATCAATCTGAGTGGACTTCCATACTCTCACCCTGCTGCTGACACAGGAAATTAAATTATAACTTAACGTAGCTGCACAACTATAAAATATTAACGTATAACTCTTGAGCCATACATTGCTATTTTTAATAAACCTCTTTATTGGTCAATGTTACATTAACTATATACAATTACATGTTGTGGTACACTGTAGTAATTTCACTTTTCATTCTTTACCTCACTTGTCTTAGTGGTCACTTATATACATCATCATCAGGTTGTCCTTTGCAGAATGTTGCATTCACCACAGCCCATCTTAAAAAGTATCTGTCTCTAGCCAGATCTCCCACTTCTTCAGTTGTCATTTTCAAGGTCTCCTTGATGTCTTGAAACCACCTCCTTCTTGGTCTGCCCCTGATCCGTTGCCCAGGAACCAAGCCTTCCATTATTCTTCTTTCCAGCCTGCTGTGTCTTTTGACATGGCTATAGTATTTTAATTTCCTCTGTAGAATGGTGTTTATAGGCCAGTTCTTTTTAACATTTATATCTTTTAATATGTTCTCCATGCTCATTTCATTATCCAAAGTATCTTAAGGATTTTTCTGTAGCATTTTGTTTTGAATGTATCAATTTTCTTCCTTGATTGTCCATGTTTCCTAACTATATGTTGTAATTGAAAAAACGTGACTTCAGTAATTTTAATTTGACTGCCTTACTGATGTGAATTATATACATAGCAGAAAAAAAAGAGAACACATAATGTTGTCATAATAAATTATATTAGAATACATACACTATAGATAATATGAGAGTCAGCTAAGAAATATAAGTGCTGTCCATTTGGATAGCAAAGGCTTTAATACTAGAGAGGAAGAGATTAACAGATAAGTTAGGGAGGGGAGCAGTAATGACAACACTAGTGAATTTCTGAGATAGGGAGGGGAGCAGTAATGACAACACTAGTAAATGTCTGAGATATAGAAGGGAGCAGTAATGACAGCACTAGTAAATGCCTTAGATAGGGAGGGAAGCAGTAATGACAACACTAATAATGTCTGGATGACAACTGTTGTCCGCAAGAACTTGACTCAAGATATTTGATAAAGAACATGGCACAGTTATATTTGGTTAATATTACAATATAAATTATACTTTATACAGATACAAAAAAACAAGTCTTTTATAAGAACAAGTTTCCAGATGAATGAAAAAAGAGTTTGACAAAAGAATATCTTTGGATCACACAGAGTAGAATGAAATGTTGAGATATTACTGGGAACAGATCAGGATTCACCAGTTAGAACTGAGAAAAACTAATATCTACAATGAAAAATACTTCGGCAAACACTAAAGTCAACAATTTCTAGTAAAGAACAAATTTTCAAACAACATCATTCGCTTAAAGTTACACCAGAACCACTAAGTTTAGGACAGTGCATATTTAGTCATTGAGTGTCATCTCCACATCGAAGGTTGGCTACCTGGAGCACTATTTACAATGTCTCTTGTCTTTATGGTGCACTATGTCATAGGTTTACCTATCAACCTTTTGATGTTATCAGTCCACTTTAGTCTTGGTCTGCCTCTGCCCCGTCTACCTTGTAATTTTCCTTCCTGGATGACTTTTAGAAGGGTATTATTTTTTTCACATGTCCAAAAAAATGTCAGTTGTTTTTTCAAATTATGTTATGTTCTTGTTCAACTTTCAGCTGATTCAGATCTTCCTTGTTTGTCTTCCTTTCCTTCCATCCAATTCTACCCATTTTCCTAAAGATTCACATTTCAAAGGCTTCAATATTCTGATCTGTTTTGTTATTTAATGACCATGAGACACTGACATAATGCATATTGATATGAATTGTTGACCTATTACATGCACTCATATCTGTAACTGGATGATTCGACTCATACAGATCTTGTTGTGTGAACATTACATGAATTATTCAAAAACAGAATAATCTGTATAAAGTCATCTTTAATTACTGCCATATTTTAACATGATTTTTTTTTTCATCTTAAAAAAATATTGAAATTAAAGATTTTTGACAACTCTTTGCACTTCTTCTTCTTATTTCCTTCCTCATCTTTATTCCATCGACCCATCTTTTTCATGGTCGACCCTTAGGTCTGGTGTTCTCGCAACGTTTGTTGAAGGCTCGTGTTGTGTTTTGTTCTTTCTGCCTTGTCACGTGGCCAAACCATTTTATCTGTTGTTTCCTGATATATTCTATGGCGGGGGCTATTCCTAGCTTTTTTCTCAGTTCTTCATTTCTGATCTTATCTCTCAGACTGTTTCCTGTCATTCGTCTAACACATTTCATCTCTGTAGATGTTATTTTTCTTATTGTTCTTGCATCTAGGGTCCAGGTCTGGCATTGGTAGCACAACGTTGGGATGAAGATTGTATTGTATAGTGCTCGTTTTGCCTCCAGAGTTATTTCCTTGTTGGACAATAGTGGCGATAACTGTCCAATGATTTGACAAGCCTTGTTGCATCTTGATTCTATCTCTGCTGTTTGAGAATTATCGTTTGTCATTAGACTTCCTAGGTATTTGAATTCCTCTACTTGTTTTAGTTGTCTGCCTTCTATTGTTATGTTGATATCCTGTTTATTTTTGGCGACATTCATGACTTCTGTTTTGTTTATGTTGATTTTCATGTTGTATTTTGTGTCTGAGATGTTGAGTTTGTTTAAGTGTTCTTGTAGGTCTTCTATTGTTTCATGTATTAGTGCCTGATCGTCTGCAAATAGAAGCTCGTTGATCTCCTCTGTCTCTGATGGGTTGGCTAGCTTGCATATATAGTCCATGTGTGTAATAAACAGTAGGGGGGATAGCACACACCCCTGTCTTACACCTGATCTAACTTCGAAGTGGTCTGTGTAGCCTGCTGCTGTTCTGACCCTGCAGCTGCTGTTGATGTAGAGACTTTTAATAAGGTTGGTTAGATGTTGGCTTACTCCGTATGTTGTTAGTATCTCCCACAGTTGTTCTCTGTTTACTCTGTCGAATGCTTTTTCCTGGTCAACGAAGGCTATGTATAAGTTTTAATTGTTCTGTCGTTTTTTCTGCAAGCTGTTTTAATGTGAATAGTGCATTAGTGCATCCTCTGAACAACAGTTATTAATCACCGATACATCAGTTGATTTGCTCATTTGTGTCTTTCCAGAAAGATAAAATTAAAATATTTTTTTTAAATTATACATTCAAGTTGATTAGAATGTGTGTCATCATATTAAAAAACTTTTGTGGTTAAAAATAGAATATTGCATCCCCCAAATCTCTCAGATTGGCCAGTTTTTGTTGTTATTGCAAGCATTAACTGTTAAACTATCAGTAGATAAATATTGACTTTAGCTAAACATTTTACTATATGTCTGAATAAATGATAAATGTCTGATAAATTGAAACCACTTCCATCAAATATCAATTTAAGGAATGAGTGGAATGTACTAGGCTCAGAACATCCATAAATTTTCACAGTTTCAAGTTTAGAATTAAAACACCACTTTCAGATAAACAGCTGTGGGGGAAAAAAACAATATGATGGTATATGTTATGCCATGAAATTGTTCATTGCATAACATTTACCATCATACTGTGTCCACCATGGCATAACGTATACCATTATGTTGTGTCCACTGTGGCATAACATATATCATCATATTGTGTCCACTGTGGCATAACATATATCATCATATTGTGTCCACCATGGCATAACGTATACCATCATATTGTGTCCTTTGTGGCATAATGTATACCATCATATTGTGTCCAACGTGGCACAACGTATACCATCATATTGTGTCCAACGTGGCACAACGTATACCATCATATTGTGTCCACTGTGGCATAACATATACCATCATTTTGTGTCCACCGTGGCATAACATATACCATCATTTTGTGTCCACCGTGGCATAACATATACCATCATATTATGTCCACTGTGACATAACATATACCATCATATTGTGTCCACCGTGGCATAACACATACCATCATATTGTGTCCACTGTGGCATAATGTATACCATCATATTGTGTCCACCATGGCACAACGTATACCATCATATTATGTCCAAAAAATGTTATATGCCAAAAATCTCAGCCAGCACAGCACTAACAATTTGAGGTAGTCTGTATAAACAAATGTTAGCATAAAATAAATGCTTTTGCTCGTGACAGCTATTATCTTTTATGCCTGCGAGATGTGAACACTCCAATAAAAAAATCAGCATCCAAAGATATGAATTCAAGATGCTACATCTGGTGACAGCTAATGATATGGACAACAGTGGAGTCAGCTGTATTACTAAAACTGTATACAGAATCAATATATAAAGGTTTGAGAACGCTCACAATAGTGTTGTCCCTTTGTGGTGATAGAGAAATAAATTTACTCTCGCTAACAAACAGCTCCTTCATTAAAGGATGTTTGCACACTTGCGCACAATGAAAGATGGAAAAGGCATGACAAAATTACTAACATAGAATAGAATAGAATTATAGGAAAGTACCAGTCAAATAGCAGTGGACAGAGAGAATATAACGGCACTGGATAGGACACGCACTGCACAAGCTATCTAGTATCTTCTCTCTTTGTCATCTGCGATTTCTCCCTGTATTCTGTCAGTTGTAACTAAGTATTCCAACTTTCCTTTTCTCATGACGTGCCCGAAAAATGTTGATTGTTTCCTTGTTATTTAGTAGCTCCCTTTTTGTGTTGGCCTCCTTGTTAGTCGTTTTAGCTATCCAGAGAACTTTCAACATTCTTCTGAGAAATCCTATATCTGTGGCCTCTAATTGTCTTTTCATCTGTTTGTCTACTGTCCATGATTCACTGTTCTGCTATCTGTAACAAATAAACTATTATACCTGGAGGGTGTGAGGCGAAGCTCTTAGCATAATTGGACAAGACATTTCTCATGAAGCCACAACTCAATACAGAACATCTTCAGTACATTTATTTCATACAAAGATTTAGGGGAAAAACATGAACAAATCTGTAATTAGGTGAATGGAAACACACAAGATTTACCCTGTCAACTAAGATAAATTACAAGAATAAGAGTATATGGAATAACTTGTGTGTTCGTGCTGCTTGACAAGCACAAGGAAATGGTAGGGGAGGGATATCAACACAAGCCACAAATATAATGGATAGGTTTATAAGCTGCAATACTCTGTGGACTGTTATGAACCTGAGCTCTTTGGTTCACCCAGCCTTAACTCTTTCTGTACGATTTGGTGCTAACTGCATCATGTCCATTTCAGGCAAATGTCACAGTGTACGTCACCCTATTATTCACCCAGCTATTCATCAGAATAGCTAAAGCAGCAATGTCTTTCAGAAGCCTTGAAAAGTTGTGGAAATCAAAACTCATCAGCACAAACACAAAACTTAGACTATTCAAATCAAACGTACTATCAACCCTTATGTATGCGTGTGAAAGCTGGAAAACAACAAGAGACATAGAAACAAAGTTGAACACATTCGAAAATAAATGTCTAAGGAAAATACTTGGTATAGCGTGGAATGAATTCAAAACAAACGAGGAAATTAGAGAAATCGCCAATCAACCACTAATATCCTCAGTAATAAAGAAAAGACAATAGTCATATGTTGGACATGTGATGAGAAGAGATAATAACCGAATAGCAAAGCAAGCCCTCATGTGGGAAACAACAGGTAAGAGGAAAAGAGGCCGATCCAGAGAGACACTGAGAAGAACATTGATGGGAGAGGCAAGAGCAGCAGGAATCGGCTCCCTCAATGAGATAGAGCTGCTTGCACAGAACAGAGACAAATGGTGAGATTTGATAAAATATCTTTAAAAGAATTGAAAACTGCTAGAACAAAAATTCAGATAAGAGGGAGTATCTTGGTCTACGCCCTATGGGCCAGCTACGGCTCGAAAGATCAATAGATAATTTTATTTACTTACATATCTGTGTGTGTGTTGTTGGTTTGTTCCTGCTGAAGGTCTAATGAGCCGAAACTTCATTCAAATTTGTGTCGTCCATCAATTACGTAAAGCTTTAACCATACCAATTTTTCTAATTTTATTTTCTCCTTCACTTTCGACTTTATTGCAGTGTCGCGTTTTTATGCATTTATTGGCCCTGATCCCCATAGGAAAAAACACCATAGGAAGTGGGTAATGGTTTTCTGATGCAGACATTCAAAAAATGGTCATGCTTGGAAAGAAACAACCTCATGAGCAGTCAGAGTGTGGAGGCAGACATTTTGTTTGAACACATTCAACCAAAAATACAAGAGGGATCTAATGTGAATGGTTTATTACGTTGGACCTCTGCCTTGTTTCAAGGCTCTGTACATCTCTATTTCACTGGGAAATACTTTGCTGAGCTCCACTAACAGCATGGCTTTGAATCTCTGCAAAGTAACAAGGAAATAGTGTCAATTTTGTTTTGTCTATCAGTACAAGCACTGTAAGGCTGTCAGTATGTTTGGCTGCCTCATAGAGTTGTTAAGGGTTGTTTGATTGGTGAATTTTGTTTGCATTATATTGATATTGATAGAGAGAGAGAAGTGGAGGGTGTGTGCGCGCGTTTTTTTTTTTTTAAACATAGAAAAATGCCAAACTTGGAATAATTTGTGTTTTGGTGAGGTAATTTTTATTACGGTATCATAATCTAGAGGGCAATGAACAAAACAGTAACGAAATAAATTTTTCCCTAGAAAATTATGTACTGGCACATGTGATCAGAATAACTAACTGTAGATGCCTACACATGTACACTGACTCCCCCCTTCAAGAAAAAGACCATTATTATTATTGTTATACATTTTTTTTCAGCATTTTATAAAACAACATGCAATTAGGGCACAACGGCGCAAAGGATCTTGCCAGTGATGATGACTAAAAAAATTGTCTGTAATTGTGAAAAGATTGCATTACTAATTATCACTAAATATTATGACAGTTCTATATGCAGACATGTGCTACAGGTGATACCCGATCGTCATCAAGCTATTGTAAGCAAAATAAAGATAAAACAAACTCTAAAGATAGGTACTTGGAATGTAAGAACACTCATGCAGAAGAGTAAACTGAAAACATCATACAAGAAATGAAAAGAATGGGTTTATAATTACTGGGACTTTGCAAAATGAGATACACCGGAACAGGGGAGATGTATTCAGATAAACATAAAATAATCTGTTCTGGAGATACTGAACACCAAAGAGGAGTAGGTATCATCTTGGATGCAGAAAGAGCAAGAACAGTGAAAGGCTTTTTCCCAATATCTGACAGAGTCCTTTTAGTGAAATTGAATGGAAAGCCAATAGACATAAATCTCATACAAGTTTATGCACCAACAGCAGACAGTCTAGAGGAAACAATTGATAAATTTTACGAGTTAAATGAGGCACTTCATAAATGCAAACCACATGAAAACACCATAGTTCTAGGGATTTTAACGCAAAAGTAGGAAAGGAAAGAGTTGAGGAAGTAGTTGGTCATTATGGTTTAGGCGAGAGGAATGAAAGAGGTGAAAAACTTATTAACTGGGCAAGAACACACAACATGATGATAGGAAACACCTGGTTTAAGCAACATCCAAGACATCTGTGGACATGGAAAAGCCCAGGGGACAATGCATGTAATCAAATTGATTATATAATGATAAGCAATAGATTTAGAAACAGTCTGGTGTATGTGAAAACTAGACCAGAGGCAGATTGCAATCATGTACCAGTTGTGGGAAAGCTTAGAGTAAAATTAAAAACAACAAAACGAGCATCAGTTAACATCAAGTTAAATTTAGATTTACTAAAATCAGACAAGAAGCTGCAAGAAAAATAGAAAATCACAATTCAGAACCGGTACAATGCAATAGAGAAGATACAAAGCATTGATGAACAGTGGGAAATGCTAAAAGAATCAATGCAACAAACATCAAAAGAGTTCATACCACCAGTGAGGACAAATTCAAGAAAGAAATGGATGACAGATGACATTTTGCAGCTAATGGATACAAGAAGAAGAAATCGGGTGCGATTGAATGCGATGGTCATCGCACAATAAGCCTTATGAGTCATATGACTAAGATATTACTAAGAATCATCGTGCGAAACAAAATCAGTCCAGAAATTAGCGATGAACAGTGTGGTTTTGTTATAGATAAAGGAACAAGCAATGCCATTTATATCATAAGATCTTTAGTAGAAAGAGCCATAGAGCTGAAAACAGATCTATACCTATGTTTCATAGATTACACCAAGGCATTTGACAAAGTAAAGCACCAAGAAATAATCAACATTTTAGAAAGCATAAACGTAGACAGCAAAGATCTAAGAATAATAAAGAACATGTACTGGCAACAAACAGCAGCCATAAGAACTGGAAACCAATTGGGAATGCTTCAACAAATAAAACAGGGTGTTAGACAAAGTTGTGTGCTGTCACCAGATTTGTTTAATATTTATAGTGAGATTATTTTAAGATCCATAAGGACATGCCTGGAATAACAATTGGAGGTCATAATATAAATAATCTAAGGTATGCTAATGATACAGTCTTAATCGCTAGGAGTGAAAATGAGTTACAAGAAATGTTAGACATTATAGTGAAAGAAAGCAAAAATAAAGGACTCAGCCTTAATAGCAAAAAGACAGAGGTAATGGTAACAACAAAGAAAAAGACATCACTTCTGTGCAAAATAAAGACAAGTGGAACAATATTAAAACAGGTAAATGAATTTAAATATTTGGGAAATTTGTTAACCTCAGATGGAAGATGTACAAAAGAGGTGAGATGCAGAATGGCTCAGGCAAAAGCAGCTTTCCAAAAAATGAGGAAGATACTATAGAATCCATTTTTGACAATAGAAACACGAAAAAGAGTTCTTAAATGTTATGTAGAGCCAGTCTTAATATATGGATGCGAATTATGGACAATAGGACAACAGACAAGAAAATCACTGGAGTCTGTAGAAATGTAGTTTTACAGAAGAATATTGAGAGTACCATGGACAGCTAAGAAGAGTAATGAAGATGTTCTGAGAAAGGTCAAAGCAAAAAGAGAGCTAATTTCCAATATTAGGAAGAAACAATCATTTTTTTGCCATGTAATGAGAAGAGAACAACTGGAATATATTGTAACAACTGGAAAAATTGAGGGACAAAGAGATAGAGGGAAGTAAAGAGAAAAAATAACAGACAGCTTAAGAGAATGGCTTGGCAGAAGGTCAACAACAGAAATGATAAATAGCTGCCGAGATCGAAAGTTGTGGAGAGACATGATCACCTATGCCAGTACTCGATGATGATGATATACAGACAAGAACAAATCTACATACAACAATGCATGTATATTCACGCAGCATATTCCAATATAATAAAAGTACAACAAAATCACCTTCAGACTATCTGTCTTGCCTTTTACATGCTCATTTTTGGCCAGAGCTTTTTCCAGGCAATCTTTTGTGTACAAGTTTGGGTTTCTGCCTTGATCGATATAGCTGTTTAGAAAAAAATAGAACAATGCATGTTTTACATATACATCTTTAAAAAAGTAAAAATTCTTTAATAATATTACCTGTTTTAGACAGAACTGTCTGAATTGAAATTATAGAGCACCCAATGTCATAAATCTTAAAACTTCCATCCAAATCCAAATGTAACTAAAACACGTCAAAGTATAAACCGAGCTACAGAGAGAATGTAGCGTAAATACTGGTCATAGGGCACACCACTCAGGGTTAATGGACACATTATAGTTTAGAATTATTGGGAACTTGGGTACTGAATTCAAGAGTTTACCTCACAAACACCATATCATCTACAAACTTTCTAGAAGGAATGGCTATAATCTCAGACTTAGGTATCATGTTTAAATAAGACTTGAAGCCAAATGTGAAACATGTCCTCTAGTCTTAAACCCTATAAAGCTTAGAATGAAAAAAAGTCTTGTCTACAAAGACAATAATGAATGACAAGATAAACCTTTTGACTCTTTGGAATAGCAATGGATCACAATGAAATATAAGAGGTAGGGTTCGATCCCAACCAATGGCTTCCGGTTCACCCAGCCTTTAATCTATCTATCTATTGTCCTTTCGAGCCGAAGACGGCACATAGGGCAGAACCACAATCTCAAAAGCAGAAACCTTGCATGCCAAAATGGCACATATTGCAGAGATCACCACTTCTAAAATCTATGGCTCTGTTTCCATAACAATACTTTTTACAATGACAGCTTGTCAAGCCATCGATCAACCTCCTTAGTCGCCTCTTACGACATGCCTGGAAGGTTACAGTGTCACTATTCTCTACTTCCCTCATAATGAAGCCCCGGTAACACACGGGTCAGCCTTTAATGGGTACCAGATTTTTTTTTTTTCTGGGAAAGTAAAGCGGCACGGGCGTAATACCGACCACATTGTCTTAAAAATGATATGCCGAAGGTCTGTAAAATTTATGGTCACTAACACCATATTCCCTATACGCCACTTGGCGTGACATGGGTAGTTTACACTTTTACTTAAAATGAAATATATTTCTGAAATTTGCACTGGTATTTAAAATCCCCAACAAAGAAATGAAGAAAACAGGGACTACCACCTGTTGGTGTGCTTTTTGGTAACAGAGAAATTCTTTCTGAGAGGTCAAATAAATTATACCCATATTGAAAAAAAGCAATGAAATAATAAATACAAACACCACTAGGGACCAAGACGGTCTATTAGCAACTGAGCTGTCAGCAACCCACAGATGACTGCATGCATTAAGAGCAGTGAATAGAAAAACTAATCAAGACTCTGCTCCACCTTCCAGCAGTGCTCCTGAAAACAGACTATCCAATCAGGCCAAACAAGTATGGATCCAAGAGGAAAGGCAACCTGTTTATCTAACGTCAGATGTGTTGAGTAAAAAGGTGCAAATATCAAAGCCTAACTGCAAACTACAACACAATGCATATTAGGTCCTTTCTAGGGTGGATGTTGAAGAGGATTATCTTCCTTTAGTAGTCATCGGGTGAACACCAGATAGAGAAACCACTAAATATGAGAACTAAGGGCAAGAGCCCACAGACTATTGGACCAACAACCTACCAGTCACACAAGTAAACCACTAAATATGAGAACTAAGGGCAAGAGCCCACAGACTATTGGACCAACAAACTACCAGTCACACAAGTAAAGCACTAAATATGAGAACTAAGGGCAAGAGCCCACAGACTATTGGACCAACAACCTACCAGTCACACAAGTAAAGCACTAAATATGAGAACTAAGGGCAAGAGCCCACAGACTTTTGGACCAACAAACTACCAGTCACACAAGTAAACCACTAAATATGAGAACTAAGGGCAAGAGCCCACAGACTATTGGAGCCAACAAACTACCAGTCACACAAGTAAACCACTAAATATGAGAACTAAGGGCAAGAGCCCACAGACTATTGGAGCCAACAAACTACCAGTCCCACAAGTAAACCACTAAATATGAGAACTAAGGGCAAGAGCCCACAGACTATTGGAGCCAACAAACTACCAGTCACACAAGTAAAGCACTAAATATGAGAACTAAGGGCAAGAGCCCACAGACTATTGGACCAACAACCTACCAGTCCCACAAGTAAACCACTAAATATGAGAACTAAGGGCAAGAGCCCACAGACTATTGGAGCCAACAAACTACCAGTCACACAAGTAAAGCACTAAATATGAGAACTAAGGGCAAGAGCCCACAGACTATTGGACCAACAAACTACCACTCCCACAAGTAAACCACTAAATATGAGAACTAAGGGCAAGAGCCCACAGACTATTTGAACCAACAAACTACCAGTCCCACAAGTAAACCACTAAATATGAGAACTAAGGGCAAGAGCCCACAGACTATTGGAGCCAACAAACTACCAGTCCCACAAGTAAACCACTAAATATGAGAACTAAGGGCAAGAGCCCACAGACTATTGGAGCCAACAAACTACCAGTCACACAAGTAAACCACTAAATATGAGAACTAAGGGCAAGAGCCCACAGACTATTTGAACCAACAAACTACCAGTCCCACAAGTAATATTGATAGAAACTTCCTCCTTGGGGTAAATAACATGAGAACCATAACTCTTTCCGGACTTTGGCAGACTTTAGGTTTTCTTTAGTTTCGGACCAGATCAATTTTCAATTTAGAAAAATTCCATCATGTCTTTTTCTTTTTACAATTTCATGCAATAATATAATTAAATGAGGTTCATGTCATACATTACCAGAAAGGAAAATGGTTGAAAAAAATGAAAATAGCATTATATTGGTGATATTTGAAGGACAAAATATATAATTTATTATAAATAGTATAAAAATATAAAGTATTTTATAAATAGTATAAAGACGATTAGAGGCTACAGAGATGGGATTTCTCAGAAGAATGTTGAAAGTTCCCTGGACAGCTAAAAAGACCAATGAGGAAGTTCTCAAAGAGGCCAACACAAAAAGGGAGCTCTTAAAAAACATCAGAGAGAAGCAATCAACATTTTTCGGGCACACCATGAGAAGAGGAAATTTGGAATATTTGGTTACAACTGACAAAATAAAAGGAATGAGAGATCACGGACGACAAAGAGAGAAAATACTGGATAGCTTGGTGTCATGGCATGGAAAACAGTCAACAACAGAACTGATGTGATGCACTGTAGATAGAAGATTGTGGAAGGACATGATCACCTACGCCAAACGGTATGGCATATGATGATGAGTATAAAAATATTCAAAGGCAGATAATTTTCAATTCAGATTATCATACTTCACATACGTCTATTTTTTCCTGACTAGAAGCATGTTGCTACCCATTCTTCTCAAAATTATACACAAACTAATCCAAAGTTCTTGAAAATACACTTTACTTGATGCATTCATGTCCACAAATAATGAAATTTGGCACAAGAAATGGTGTGACCATGTGGCCACTATTTGTTAGAAAAAACACATTTACTTTTAAAACGCAATCAAGACAAGAGACAGAGTAAAATAGTGCTCCATGAATGATAGCCAATCTTTGATGTAGAGACAGCACCCAATTTAATGAATGAATAACATTATTTCAAGAAAAGAGGTACCTCCATAATGAATGTATATCTTGGTCATTGCTTCTTCAGCGATCAGCCATTGCTATGCATTTATACATTTACACCTGCACAAACAAGATGGTGTGATTGAGGTCATCACCTGTTCCCCAATAACTACTCATGCTGGGGGTCGCTGCTTTAATATTTCATTGATTGTTACTAAATACTTACTCAAAGACCTCCAATGGAACATGAACATCCTGAATTTGGGTTCTCAACTTGTCAATTTCATTCATTTCTGTCACCATTGTCTGTCTGAAATTGACAACCAAGCATTAATTTTTTTTTGTGAGCTGCAAAGTTGCCCCAATAAAGAATAAGAAGAAAAGTGTAAACGTCAACTAAATATGTTATTAACAGCACTTTAAATTCTTGCTTCAGACTCTCTGTTAATATATAATTCTTCTGATCACGTTGTCTGTCAATTTATCAACTTTCATGTTCCTCTTTCTTCAAATTTAAAATATTTATCAAAATTGAAAATTATTTTGTATAAAATATATTAATAATTATTTGAATTTCATTTTGAATTTTGTGCAATATATATTCAAAAATGTATTCCTTCTTTAATGAGATATGCTTCATGTTCATTTATTGATAATAATCATAATTGATAATTAAATGAAAAAATGATTTAAAACACATGATTTTTTGTTACATTAGCTAGGTTAGGACAGGACGTCACAGGACATCAGATAATTCAGTTCAAACCAGCAAAATAATCGGGAAGGGAAAGAGTTAAACCTGACCTGGGGTTTAATATAATATTTTATTACATTGTTAACAATTATAAAATATATGTTGAATGTTGATGTTTTTAATCAAATTAATATTAATATTTGAAAGTTTGTTTATTGTTTACCTTTTTTTTTTTGCCTTACCACTTACCGAACAACCTCATTACAACTGTCTGAAAAAAAATGACTAAAAGTGAACAATACAGAAAAACTAAAAATATAAACACATTTTACATCTTTTGATTGAGTACGTTTTGTCCTTGTGGTTGAAAATCACTGACAATTATCCCCATTTGTCTGGTATTTTCAATAAATAATTCCAGCTGTTGCTCTAACGCTTCGAATTTCTCTGCCATTTTGGTTCTGATTGTACCAGATTTTGTTGCACTTCCGGGCCAGTTAAGAATCTCTCTCTCTCTCTCTCTCTCTCTCTCTCTCCTCTCTCTCTCTCTCTCTCTCTCTCTCTCTCTCTCTCTCTCTCTCTCTCTCTGCGATCAGGACTCAATCAGAGTAGGATTCCAGACTCTCACATGAAGTCAGCTGTCAGGTTAAGTGTGTTGATCGCCCCCACAGACAGAATATATATTACAATTACAGTCTGCCAGATCCACTGTGATTGAACACCCGTTAAAACGTTGCACTGTGTTCTGCGCCAGTGGCCCAGTGCATCCGATTTCAGCCAGCATTTTATTCAGGTTTGCATTCCTTAGCCTTTGATTGTCCCCAATCTTCCTGCAAGGCAGCAGATGATCTTTTCTGTAGGGGGATTCTGCCCTTAGTTGGTCGGCCCTCCCAGGTTTACGAGCACCATCTGCCCGAGTCACTAGAGGTGACTAACACAGACATGCACACACAAAGATATGAGATGTGACCAACACAGACATGCACACAGCGATACGAGGCATGACTAACACTGACACACATCAGGATATATGATACCTGCCTAACATAGACATGCACACAAAGATATGAGATATGACCAACATAGACATGCACCCACAAAGATATCAGATGTGACTAACATAGCCATGCACACATAAAGAAATGAGATATGACTAACATAAACATGCACACAAAGATATGAGATATCTAACCCAAACATGCATACACAAAAATATGACACATGACTAACACAGATACACACTAAGATATGAGATATGACTAAACACATACACACATAAAGATATGAGACATGATTAACACGGGCAGACCAAGATATGAGATATGACTAACATGACACACACCAAGATATGAGCCATGGCCAGCACACACACACACACACACACACACACACAGCTAAGATATGAGCCATGGCTAGCACAGAAACACATCAAGATATGAGCCATGGCTAGCACAGAAACACATCAAGATATGAGCCATGGCTTCACGGAAAAACACCAAGAAATGAACCATGTCCAGCACAGAAACACATTAAGGTATCCATATGCTTGGGTTTGTTGTAGTACTCTTCTTAACGTGGGAATCATCGACATACGAGACGCAGGCCTCGATTAACTGTTCACAGGTGTCGTTGAAACAGTTGTCCGGGCATTTGAGAGTGCAGTCTGATCCGCAGTACGTTTCCTTGCACGTATAGTCTGTATATTCCGGATCACATATGATGTCACAGCCATCAGAACACGTCTGTTTGCACTGTAGCACAAAATTACCATCGGACAAGTGTCATGAGGTGTAGCCAGGATGTTTACATTGTAGGCATTTTCCGGATTTTTCCTCACATAAAAGACAGACACTAAGTCAAGACCCGGAACAGTCGTGTCCATAGATCCCATGTGAACAGTTGCCGTGACACGTACCGATGATGACGTTGCAGCCTCTGCAACACCCACTACACACTGCACAAAACGACCAAGAATGCCCGTCCAGACAATAGGTGTCTGTAAATGTTTGCACCTCGTACACCGTCAGTGCATTGACGGCCTGCGAAATGGTCGGTGAGAACTCAATCTTAATGTGTGCCATTGTCGCTTGTGTGGTGACTACAATAGTGTTCACAGAAATATTTGGGTATGATTTGAGAGCCACATTCCGACCCCCGCCAATGTAGATGGAGCAGATATTTTCAACTATCGCCCCTTCAATCCGTAACTTGTTGATCAGACCAGCCCCATAGCAAAAGACATCAATCTCATGCGAACTAACTACAAACCTTGATTCATTGTTACATGAGGCAGAGAGAGAGAGAGAGAGAGAGAGAGAGAGAGAGAGAGAGAGAGAGAGAAATGGGGTTCCGAAAAAAACAGAGGATGTACCGACGCACTATTTACATTAAAACAGCTTGCAGAAAAAACGACAGAACACAATCAAAACTTATATATAGCCTTCATTGACCAGGAAAAAGCATTCGACAGAGTAAACAGAGAACAACTGTGGGAGATACTAACAACATACAGAATAAGCCAACATCTAACCAACCTTATTAAAAGTCTCTACGTCAACAGCAGCTGCAGGGTCAGAACAGCAGCAGGCTACACAGACCACTTCGAAGTTAGATCAAGTGTAAGACAGGGGTGCGTGCTATCCCTCCTACTGTTATTACATAAATGGACTATATATATGCAAGCTAGCCAACCCATCAGAGGCAGAGGAGATCAATGAGCTTTTATTTGCAGACGATCAGGCACTAATACATGAAACAATAGAAGACCTACAAGAACACTTAAACAAACTCAACATCTCAGGCGCAAAATACAACATGAAAATGAACATCAACAAAACAGAAGTCATGAATGTCGCCAAAAATAAACAGAACATCAACATAACTATAGAAGGCAGACAACTAAAACAAGTTGAGGAATTCAAATACCTAGGAAGTCTAATGACAAACGATAATTCTCAAACGGCAGAGATAGAATCAAGATGCAACAAAGCTTGTCAAATCATTGGACAGTTATCACCACTATTGTCCAACAAGGAAATAACTCTGGAGGCAAAACGAGCACTATACAATACAATCTTCATCCCAACGTTGTGCTACCAATGCCAGACCTGGACCCTAGATGCAAGAACAATAAGAAAAATAACCTCTACAGAGATGAAAAGTGTTAGACGAATGACAGGAAACAGTCTGAGAGATAGGATCAGAAATGAAGAACTGAGAAAAAAGTTAGGAATAGCCCCCGCCATAGAATATATAAGGAAACAACAGATAAAATGGTTTGGCCACGTGACAAGGCAGAAAGAACAAAACACAACACAACGAGCCTTCAACAAACGTTGTGAGAACACCAGACCCAACGGTCGACCACGAAAAAGATGGATCGATGGAATATTAGAAGCACTAGGAAACATAACAGCAGCAGAGGCGAACAGAAGAGCAAAAGACCGCAAATTATATCTCCCCTCGTCGCTGAAAGGCAGATGAGTAAGGAAAGAAGAAGAAGATGGAGATCTTATTATCATGGGGACATACTATTGTTTCGTAAACGGTTAGAAACCGGGGCAGAAATTCAAACCGGTCGGAACGCCAGGAAAACTTTGCTAAACCGGGAATATCCCTGTCAAACAAGAACGTATGGTAAACCTAATGTTAGATGCTATACAGAGCCGGATTTATTAGACGTGGTGAGACCCTAAGTCAAATGACCTTTCCTCATAGAGGTCACCCGTTAAGTGGGCGCGGATATCTGCGCCTTTCGACTCGACACATCCGTATTCGGCGTGAATGGGCAGATTTTCTTAATAGTTTTTGCCCAGACTGCGGGCATTTCGGCTCTTTTCCATTCTAAACCGCTAAAGGTTCTTTAGCGTGCGCGAGTGTACACATGACCTCCTGTTTTTCGAGAAGGCTAGACATAAGATCTCCTTACCAGAGAAGGCTAGACATAGGATCCCCTTACCCAGAGAAGGCTAGACATAGGATCTCCTTACCCAGAGAAGGCTAGACATAGGATCTCCTTACCCAGAGAAGGCTAGACATAGGATCTCCTTACCCAGAGACAAGGAGAAGGTAAAGCCAGGAAGAATCCGCGTGTTCGATTTTTGAAAAAAAATTCCCACCTTTAAAGCCACCTGTAAAAAAATTAACAGCAGAAGGTCTCTATCCTAGATTATACACACATTTGAGGCCCAGCTGACTGTGAGGCCCTAAGCTGTATCTTATTTTGCCAAGGCCTAAATCCAGTTTTCTTATATTGCTTTACGATTATTATGTCGTCACAGTACGGACCATATTAAAATATTTTATGTTGCATTTTAAAAACAATTTTAAAAACTCATCACACTTTTCTAATTTTGGTGACGATTGGAACAACTGCCTAACGACTCATTTAATTTGATCAGTCTAAAGACTAAACGAAAATAATACTCCCAGTCTATTACTGAAGCCTTGCCAGTAGACAGATTTATAAAAATCCAAGACGACAACGTTACTCATAGCCACAAATGTCAATAAAATGGAAAGAACACTCTGGGAATGTGTCGACCATCCCGTGATTGTACACATCTCAGTTGTAGTACTGCTAGAGATAACATGTTACTTGGATAGGGCATTGGACTATAAATAATAGTAATTGATTATGATCATTTTGTCGTGTATTTAGATTTATTTAAAAGAATGTTCAGATCGGATGTGACAGTGAATAAATAGACCTAATAAATTGCCGTATATTATTTATATAATATATTAGACTAGAGAACAACTGTGGGGGATGATACTAACAAAACAACGGAGTAAGTTAAGCCAACATATTACTAACCTAATTAAAAGTATCTAGTATCTACATCAACAGCAGCTGCATAGTCAGAACAGCAGCAGGTTACACAGGCCACTTCGAAGTTAGACCAGGCGTAAGCCCTGGGTGTGTATAATTATCTCCCCCCCCCACACACTGTTTATCATTACTGTACATACATGGACTATATAATATATGCAAGTTAGACAACCTAGCAGTTTCAAACAAGACAAATGAGATTTTTTGGGCGTATTAAAAGATACAACAGCCTACTAAAAGTAATCTTGGAAGAGAAAATACAAAGTAAAAGAAGCAGATCAAGACTAACATGGGCGAGCAACATCAAAAGATGAAAAAAGTCAAAAGTCCCTCTATGACAACCTGCACCATCAAAGCTAGAGACAGAGTGGAATAGCGCTTCATGGTAGCCAACCTTCGATGCGGAGACGGCACTCAATAATGATGATAAACCAACCCATCAGAGACAGATAAGATCAACGAGCTTCTATTTGCAGATGGTCAGGTACTAATACATAGAAAAATGAAGACCTACAAGAACACTTAAAAAGAATCAGCAGTGCAGGCACAAAATACAACATGAAAATCAACACAACAGAAGTCATAAATATCACAAAAGAGAAACAGAACATCAACATAACTATAGACGGCAGAAAACTAAAACAAGTAGAGGAATTTAAATACCTAGTAAGTCTAGTACAAACAAAGTTGAACGTGTTCGAAAATAAATGTCTAAGGAAAATACTTGGTATAGCGTGGAACGAATTCAAAACAAACGAGGAAATTAGAGAAAAACGCCAATCAACCACTAATATCTTCAGTAATAAAGAAAAGACGATGGTCATATGTTGGACATGTGATGAGAAGAGATAATAACCGAATAGCAAAGCAAGCCCTCATATGGGAAACAACAGGTAAGAGAAAAAGAGGAAGACCCAGGGAGACACTGAGAAGAACATTGATGAGAGAGGCAAGAGCAGCAGGAATCGGCTCCCTCAATGAGATAGAGCTGCTTGCACAGAACAGAGACAGATGGCGAGATTTGATAAAATATCTTTAAAAAGAAAACTGCTAGAACAAAAATTCAGATAGTGTATCTTGGTCTACGCCCTATTGGCCAGCTGCAGCTCGAAAGATCAATAGATAGATAGAAGTCTAGTAACAAACAATGATTCACAAACAGCAGAGATAGACACAAGATGCAACAAAGGTTGTCAAATCATTGGATAGCTTTCACCACTATTGTCCAACAAGGAAAGCAATAACTCTAGAGGCAAAATGGGCACTCTACAATACAATCTTCATCCTAATGTTGTGCTACCAATGCCAAACCTGAACCCTAGATGCAAGAAAAATAACCTCTACCGAGATGAAATGTGTTAGATGAATGACAGGAAGCAGCCTGAAAGATGAGATCAGAAATGAAGAACTGAGAAAAAAGCTAGGAATAAATACCCCCCCCTCCGAATATATAAAGAAACAACTAATAAAATGGTTTGGCCACTTGACAAGGCAGAAAGATCAAAATACAACAGAACGAGCCTTCAGTAAATGTTGGAGAGCACACCAGACCTAAGGGTTGACCATGAATGACGGAATATTAGAAACACCAGGAAACATAACAGCAGCAGAGGCGAACAGAAGAGGCGAACATGCTGAAAGGCAAATGAGTATGGAAAGAAGAAGAAGAATATTACCATACTGCTCTAGTGACGATTTTCACATTTGACTTTGTCATTAAGTCAGTGACTTCGACTTCAGTAGAGCACAGACAAAAAAAAATCTTAAAATGAATGCACAATATCAGATTATAACAAAATGGGACAAATGATGAGATTTAATTATTACTGTAAAATGATAAATAAATAATACGTTTAATACTAATTTACACATGAAATAAATAATGATTACATTTTACATTACATTATGCATCATCTTACTCTTTTTATTATTAAATTGATTAATTATAATTAAGCTAAAGGTCAAGATCAGTCCAATAAATTATTTCAGTTCAGAAGAGCAGTATCCCATGAGTAAATATTCAAAATGCACTTTATTTGGTGGTTCTCAATTTGTCATTAGAAGACCCCTAATTCTAGAGAAGAGAGAAACAACATGAGGGTAAAATCATATGTTTCCAACACAGCTTGTTCACGATCATAGTGCCTATTTGCGGCAGATTTATATAATATCATTCATCATCATTATCATCTAGTGCCATCTCAGCATTAAAGATTGACTCTAGGGGGAGGGGAAGGTAGCCAGTTCCCAATGGCACAACAATTTTTTGGCTTTGAGATAGTGACTCTGTTAGTAGTTATATCTTATCACTGATATTTGCTAAGTATGCATGCCCTAATGATCACAAATTAATGTGCGCTCATCTAAAATTAGGGCATATTTCATCAGGGAAGCACACTGGAACAAGTAAAGTTACATCAACTAAATGTCCACGCTTAATTAATGAAAATAATAATATCATCTGAATTGAGAAGCCTTTTAATTTGTGACTTTCAACTATATTTGAGAACTACTTTAGAACCACTGTAGTTTTCTTGTGATGATCTATGGGGAGATCACTCTTTCTCTGAAATAATTTATCTGACTATACTAATAGACCTTTACCATAATTATTGTATAATAAAATAATAGTCAAATGAAATAATGGCAATGGTTATCAATTCATTTGAATTTTAAGCCTGATAGATGATAATGAAAATTATGAATTAATTACATAAAAACTAAGCACTTTTTCATTATTAGAGCAGTGTATAAATCAAACCTAAATTACAAATAACTTATCAACACGACACCGGGTTATAGTGATCGTTACATGTTTACAACTTCAGTGTGGACAATCTGCAGTAGTATGAGTAAAGAATACGCAACAACAGTGCTATTAACATTAGTAGTATTTTATTATAGTACATTTTAATTTTGAATCCAGTTTTTGTGGTTTTTGAGATACCATGTTAATGTAAGTATTTCTCATTTTAAATCTTAAAATAAATAATTTTATCTAATATAATTTGTTTATCCTTTTAAACGTTACATAATACATATCAATATCATAAACAAATCATGATATCTTAGAATATCTACGTCTTAAAACAACAGTTCTTCTTCTATATTATTATTTTGTATTATAACAATCATCATCATATTTTCACGACCATCAGATGTAACACAACTAATCAGTTATTTAATTCCCCTCCCATACTAATAATATATGACATTGTAACATGCAAAAACAAATGTTGCAACCTTCATCATCATTCTGATTCATTGTCATGTCATTAAAGATGTAAATTTCCTGTGGATTACAGACATGACAACCCTTATGATAGAGATTATACGTACAAATTATTTGATAGCCACAAAGCTAACATTAACATATAGTATAATTAATAATAGTAGTATTATTGTAATAGTTATATTGTAATAGTTATATTGTAGTAGTCATCATCATCATGTGCCATACCGGTTGGCATAGGCGATCATGTCTTCCACAATCTTCTATCTACTGTATATCATATCATATCAATTCTGTTGTTGACTGTTTTCCATGACACCAAGCTATCCAGTATTTTCTCTTTTGTCAACCGTAATCTCTCTTTCCTTGAGCATTATTGTAGTAGTATTGTAGTAAAATGACGCTGAGTTCAATTTGTGTAGCACTTGTAATCTTTGACTTGACTGAAATTATTCAATGAATAGGATACATTTCTAGAGAAAACAAAGCAAACAAAAATATATGACAATTATATTCATTACATGAAAAATACTAATGTAGATAACATATGAGTAAATTCCATTATAAATACTATCATATTAGAACAGAGAGGCAACCATTATGATTATTCACGATAACAACACCCATGAGTTGAAGGACATGAAAGAAGAATAGACAACAGTTATCTCTCCATGCAAATAGTGTATCATGGGAAGCGACTTTTGGGTAGATAAAAATGTGATACACCGATGTCTCTGTCTGCATACATAACAATCCTGAATGAATTCTCCATTAGTGAAAAAGACTGGAAAAAGCTGGCAGATTATCGTTGTGCATGAAGAAGAAATCAAAGATTGAACATAATAACTTTTGAAAAAGAAATGAAGTCAAACTTAGAAACAAAAAGACATGAGGAAAGAGGTGAGAACCCTTAATATAACAGCTATTGACAATAACAGCTATTGACACCATAAGACCAAGATATGAGAGAGTAATTGTTTTAAGATCACTTGACAACACCTTCCTTTAATGTTAAAACTATACTTAACCCAACTCTAACACTCATGTCTATTTTGTTTATACAATTGACCCACGTTACTACCTGAATATTTTGTGACACAGGCACACATTATTTCATTATACTTTGTTGACCATTCTAATAATTTTTGAAACACAATTAATCTTATTTTTAAATTTCAGAACACATCTCAAGGCAACATGTATCTGATGTTCTCAAGTTTGAAATTGTTTTTCATATATTCCGTCTTTAAATTGACACTGAGTTCAAACAAATTGAAACAACGCCATGCCTCAGATGTTGAATTTAACATCTTTTCGGAGGAAGATTTAATCAAATTCCTGTTCTTGAAAGATGGTCACAAAGAGAGAGAAAAAGTTAACTTTGTTAGCGCAGACTTGGACATTCAAGATGAGTCAAAGTTCTTAAATGACCAGTCGGGCAATCTTTATACTCACAGCAAAAGTGACTCATTACAAGAGAAGAGATTTGACAGAAAAATTGATCAACCTTTTTACAGTTGGAATAATCATGATTGGGGTAATAGAAAATTGGATAAAAAAGTTCGCAGGAGAGAAATTCAACAAGAGAAGATTGGAGATATCCCAAACCCTCAGGTGCCACCAACTTTACTTCCCTTACAGAATCTTGCAGTTCTGAATGATACCAGGTAAATATAAAGTCAAATAATCCTAAGTTAAAACATTGGTTAATGTGCTTGCTTCATGGTCAGAAGGTTCCGGGTTCAATCCCCACAAGCGGCTGATTTTTTTTTTTACGATCGACAGGGCTCCAGGGTTCATCCAGCACCTAAAAATTGGTACCAGAGATTTTCAGGGAGCATAGATGGCCTGTTATTTGGAATTGTTATGGACTTCATAATGAAGAAATGCTGCACTGGTAATAAAGGCATCGAATGGATACAAGGAGACCATTTGGAGGACCTGGACTTTGCTGAGACATAGTTCTCGTCAGCAATCAGATAAAAACGATGCAGGAAAACACAAATGAACTATCATCAATAGCCAGCAAAATTGGGCTTGAGGTCAATCATGAAAAGACTAAAGTCATGAAAAGTTTAATTCCAACAAGTGACAAAATATACATGGAAAACAAACCAGTAGAAGAGATCGATCACTTCATCTATCTTGGAAGTCACATTGATCGAGAAGGGGATACTAGCAAAGAAATTAGAATCAGACTGGCTAAAGCAGCAATGTCTTTCAGAAGCTTGAAAAGTTGTGGAAATCAAAACTCATTAGCACAAACACAAAACTTAGGCTATTCAAATCAAATGTACTATCAACCCTTACGTATGCGTGTGAAAGCTGGAAAACAACAAGAGATATAGAAACAAAGTTGAACGCATTCGAAAATAAATGTCTAAGGAAAATACTGGTATAGAATGGAACGAATTCAAAACAAACGAGGAAATTAGAGAAATCTCCAATCAACCACTAATATCTTCAGTAATAAAGAAAAGACGATGGTCATACGTTGGACATGTGATGAGAAGAGATAATAATCGAATAGCAAAGCAAGCCCTCATATGGGAAACAACAGGTAAAAGAAAAAGAGGAAGACCCAGGGAGACACTGAGAAGAACATTGATGAGAGAGGCAAGAGCAGCAGGATCGGCTCCCTCAATGAGATAGAACTGCTTGCACAGAACAGAGACAGATGGCGAGATTTGATAAAATATCTTTAAAGAAAACTGCTAGAACAAAATTCATATAGGAGAAGGTGTATCTTGGTCTACGCCCTATGGGCCGGTTACGGCTCGAAAGGTCAATAGATAGATAGATAGATGGCCTAGTGTGATACCGATCACATCACCCAAAAATGTGCTGTGGTTGTAGAAAAATGTGGTCATCTTCCCCATATGCCTAGCAAGGTGTGGAGGGAGACTTTACTTTTACTTACTTCTATCATTCTTTTGTTTTTGTTTTTTGGTTGTGTTTGCCAGCTTTCACATCAGGCTAAGTCCCTAAAGACTAAGAACTGAACTCTGCATTTTAATCCTATTTTTTCTGGCAACAGTGTGCACAGGGGTCCGACATCGTACATGCAAATTAACTCTGTCTTTGGAAGTACTCATATTTTTTCCATCAATGAGTAATGAGCGGACCTCGCCGCTGAGAACACATGTGGTTGCCACAGAGAGAAATCACAAATAAAAATCACAACTGGTGCAGTCGGGATTTGAATTCTAACCAATCTGTCTTGAGACTGGTGTATTGTCTAGAGACCAACCAGTCCCCCTTTTATAATTCTAAGCTGAAGCATCGAGTGTATTGTGAGTTTTATGTTCAATGTCATTGTCCAAATAAAGCCTTCCTCTGCTATCCAGGATGCCAGTATCTCCATGTTTTTTGTGTCTTTCAATTATGTTGTTCACAATTTCTTCACACATTCTCATACTAATGTTTCTTTTTTTCTTGCTTGTTTCTGTTTCCATTACTTAGATATTCTATTCTATCCATGGAACCAGTTTCATTACGGTCAGGAATTCCTCATATACACTCCACCACCTGTCACAGCATTTCCCAAAATACATTGGTAAATTCTGTTGACAAGGTCGCTCCGTGAACATCTTACTTGACTGCACAGATAATGATTCCAAACCTACTTAGTAGCCTCTTGCGACAAGCATGGCAGGTAACAGTGGTGTTATTATTTTCTCCCCTAACCGTGGGGGGAGGTCATGGTCACCACGCGGACTAAACGTCGTAGATGTGTCTCCCCATAAACTTCATTGTCTGTAAGAGGCAGCTTCTGTTTTCAATGACAGTTGTCTGAAAAATTGTTAGGGCTTAAAACAGTCTCCAGGTACATATTTAACAAGTTTAATTGAAAACAAGAAGTTCTGCCAGTTTACTTTCTCATGTCATGTATGTTTGCTACTGCCAGTTTACATTCTCATGTCATGTATGTTTGCTACTGCCAGTTTACATTCTCATGTCATGTATGTTTGCTACTGCCAGTTTACATTCTCATGTCATGTATGTTTGCTACTGCCAGTTTACATTCTCATGTCATGTATGTTTGCTACTGCCAGTTTACATTCTCATGTCATGTGTGTTTGCTACTGCCAGTTTACATTCTCATGTCATGTATGTTTGCTACTGCCAGTTTACATTCTCATGTCATGTATGTTTGCTACTGCCAGTTTACATTCTCATGTCATGTATGTTTGCTACTGCCAGTTTACATTCTCATGTCATGTTTGTTTGCTACTGCCAGTTTACATTCTCATGTCATGTTTGTTTGCTACTGCCAGCTATATTTTACATCTTTAGCTAAGTCCCGAGGGCTGAATTTTGCGGCAATCTTGCGCTCAGGTGTCCCTTGCCATCATCATCATCATCGTCATCATCGAGTGCTGTCTCCGCAACGAAGGTTGGCTACCATGGAGCACCATCCTGCTCTGTCTCTTGCTTTGATGGTGCAGGTTGTCATAGGCTGATTTGTCCATCTTTTGATGTTACTCGTCCATGTTAGTCTTGGTCTGCCTCTGCCTCTTTTACCTTGTATTTTCCCCTCCAGGATTACTTTTAGTAGGCTGTTGTGTCTTTTAACATGGCCCAAAAATCGCATTTGTCTTGTTTGAATTGTGTTTAGTAGTTCTCTTTTCATTTTTAGTTGTTTTAAGACTTCGTCATTTGTTTTCTTTTCCTTCCAACCAATTCTACCTATTCTTCTATATATCCACATTTCAAAGGCTTCAATTCTCTGCTCTGTTTTCTTGTCTAATGTCCATGTTTCTGCACCATATAGGAATATTGAGAAGATATAACAATTTGCTATTCTTAGTTTTAGCCCTGGTGTTATTTGTTTTGATGTTAGTATGTTCTTCATGGCATTAAAATTACTTTTTGCCATTCCTATTCTTTTGTTTATTTCAGTTGTACATTTTCCATCACTGGTTATATAGTATGTCCAAGGTAGTTGTAGTTCTGAACTGTCTCCAGGTCTATTCCTTCAATTTTGATATCCATTTGTGGGTTTTGAGTATTTCCTTTGTTTATGATCATAGTTTTAATCTTTTTGATATTCATTTCTAGTCGATATTATTTGCTTGTCATGTTTATTTCATTAGGTAATTGTTGTAGATCTTTAGGATTTTCTGCTAGTAGTACGGTATCATCAGCATATCTTAGGTTATTGATTATCTTTCCATTAATTGTAGGCCTGGCAACTCTGTGATGTTTTTAAAGATTTGCTCAGTGTATAGATTGAACAAGCTTGGTGATCTCTTGCCGTACAGGCAGATATTCTCCAACTTCAGATGTACTCTCATTTTTGTCATTGACATTGTCAACATTTTGGGTAGATTTTTTCCTATTAATTTTGCCAGGGCAGCCACCATTTTTGACCCACTCTCTCTATATCCAACTGCATGGGTTCCATAACATGAGTGGAAGGCACACATGAGTTCTTATTTTTCACAATTATCCAAGAGAGCTAGATATTGGTTGTCATACCCAGAGACCAGTGGAGGGTACATCCATGAAGAAACTATGGATTAGAATTTTTGTTGTTTTTTTCCACCACCTGTGGCTGGAATCAAACCCAAGACCTTCTTGTCTAGAGGCTGATGCCTTACCTCTAGACCACCTCAACCCCCTGTTATCATGTTTTGGTGTTTGACAACGATATTACAAATATAAGTGCACCAGAACTTTGGATACCTGGTGTATTATCATTTTCTGGTTTTATGGGTGGGGGTGATACAAACATTTTTGTTTTAGAAAAAAAGATCACTGGTACTAGGTCTTCTTGCTCTACATGGGTGTCACCAGATCATAGAATGGAGAATCAAATTGACCACATATGTATCAATAACAAGTTTAAATCATCCTTATGTGATGTAAAAGTTTATAGAGGAGCAGATGTGGCTTCTGATCACCATCTTCTGCTAGCCAAACTTAAACTTAAACTGAAAAGATATACATACTACAACACATATGTGTAGACAGTATTTCAATGTAGGGTTTCTTAAATGAGCAAGAAATTAAAAATAAATTGGCAGTCACAATATCAAACAAATACCAAGTTCTCCAACAACTAGAAAATACAATAAATATAGAAGATCATTGAAAACAGATAAAGGATATATGGAAGGAGACATGTGAAGAAACCCTGGAGAAAAGAGAATGCCATAATAAGGCATGGATGACAACAGAGACCCTGGAGAAAATTAAAGAAAGACAGAGTAAGAAACCAAACATAAATAAAAGCAAAACTAGAAATACTAAAGCCAAGACACAGGAAACTTACACAGAGGTGAACAAAGAAGTGAGAAGATGCATTAAAAGGGATAAGAGGAAATATATAGATGAACTAGCTAAAGAGGCAGACAAAGGAAGTATGAAAGAACTGTACAAAAGCACAAAGAAATTAAGCGGAACATACAAACAGATCAATGCCTTTATTAAAGATAAGAAAGGAAATCTGCTTAGTAATACAGTCGAACCTGTCTAAGGCGACCATTCACGGGACTTTCAAAAACTGGTCCCATAGGACAGGTGGTCCTGCCTCACAGGTTTCACATAATAAATAGAGCGATAAAAAAAATTTTATCCTAAGCACTATGAAAACTAACCTGCAAATCAGCGTAATCCATGAGTAGAACATAGTGCACATGTCGGTCTACAATAGCCACTGGTTGGACACTTTTCATAAAACACGATAGTTAAACACACAAAAATAAAACACACATACACAGATTCCACTTATACTGTACATGTATCACTTTTGACTTGAAAAAAAATCCAATATGGTAGTCTGTTGTTTGACAGATGAAATAAACGATAAGTTCAATTTTTCTCTCAAGTCCATGATAACGTCTAGTATGTCAGATCTCCCGTTTGTTATTGAATAGGTGCGCAGAAGCTCCAAAGCATTATGTGCATCTGCGATAGTGTATGTTTTCTCAATGTCAGTAGAATCTTGTTCGTTGTCTGATTCACTATTCACATCCTCAGCAGCTAAAATTGCAGTGGCAGGAAGATCCCAGTTTGTTTCTATTGTGTTGCAAGTTTGGAGCCCTGAATCAATCATGGAGATGTCTGTCAATTGGTATCCAAACAATTCTTTTGAAAGGTTATCCAAAGCAGTAGAAATTGCAGTAGAAACAATTTGCACGTCGGTCTTTGATGCAGATTCCATGTGCGTCAGAGAATATGCGTGTGTTTCAGCAGGACAATGAAAACCTGCTTTACAGAAACACTTAAGGATGGTTGAGTTGTCCACTTCTTTCCATGCTGCAGCAATCCAGTAGACTACGTCCAGTAAATTGACCTGTTTCATGAGTTCGGTTCCGGAAGCATCCTTGTTTGATTCCATGACTGTGATAAGATGTAGAAGCTGTTTTTGTCTAAACTTTAATTTAAATGTCTGAATGACACCCTGGTCTAGGGGTTGAACTAATGCAGTTGTGTTGGGTGGCAGAAACTGCAGCTTAACATTCTGTAGTTCGATCTTGGGATGACAGGTAGCGTTGTCAACAAATAAAATAATGTGGCGCTTTTTTTTTCTGCATCTTACGGTCAAAACTTTTCAGCCAATCTTCAAATATAGCTGCAGTCATCCATGCCTTTTTGTTGTGTCTGTAAATCACTGGCAGTGTGTTTATGTTGATGTTTTTAAAAATCCTAGGGTTAGCTGCTTTCCCAATCACTAAAGCCGGTTCTCGTTCCCCCAACATGTTAGTGCATAGCATCACTGTTATTCGCTCTTTGCTTTTTTTACCCCAGCGCATTTTTCTCCTTTGACAAAAAATGTTTTGTCCGTAGTCGCTTTGAAAAATAACCCGGTTTCATCTAAATTAAAAATGTCTTGAGCAGCGTAACCATAGCATATCTCGGATAATTTAGAAGTCCAGTCAGCCGCAGCACTCATATCTGAATCACCGACTTCGCCACATTGCTTACCAAACACAAGATTGTGTCTTTTAATGAAGGCCTCTAACCAGCCGTTCGATGCTTTAAAGACTGAGTTTTCCAATTCTTTTGCAAACTGTAAAGCTCGTTCTTTGATCATCGGCCCAGATAACGGAATTTTTCGTGCAAGTGCTGATTGACACCATTTCCAACAAAGTGTATTTATGTCTTCATTTCCCGTTTTCCTGCTATTCCTTCTTTTCATACTTGGTGCATTATTTTCAAAGTCATTCATATACTCGGCTTTTCTCTTTAACGTACGTAAAATCTGTTTCTTTCCCACTCCAAACTGTTCTGCCAATAATCGCGAACTTTTACCTTGCTGATTTTGTCGAATCACTGATATTCGTTCTTCCAGCGTTAATGCTTTTGGTTTTACACTTTTGACACTGGCCATTTCCTATATTGTGTGTAACACTTTTAAAATCCACAAAAATAATTCACTGAGATACTGTACATGTACATGAATACACTCTAAGCGGGCAATGACTAATTCTTTAGTTAATTCCTGTAATTTATACGGGCCACGCAATGGTCTACTCTGGTCTAGACGGAACCGCGAAGTGATGTCACTTCACGAATCATAGATCTGTGTCTGCACCAGTATTGACTGATAAACGTAACACGTCCCACTGTAATCTGGGACTCACTAAATACGGGAAAACATCAACACCTGTAGTCACCTGTGTCGATCGTTTATAGCTCCCAGCGAGACGAAGGACTGGCTGGTCGTCGTAAACGGGATAAATAACATTGGCGGCGGTTAATTAGCCTGGTCTCTGGTCGCGTCATACGGTGAGCGCCGTAATCAGTGTTAGCATATAGTAAAAAACTCGGGGAAATTGTAGACCCGGTCCTATAACCAGGGAAACGCTTTAAACAGGTGGTCCTAAGACCAGGTTCGACTGTATAAGGGAACAAATGAAGCGATGGATGGAGCACTTTGAAGAACTCTTGAACAGACCCATCCCAAATAACTCTCCAGATGTACTACCAGCAGATTTCATCTACATCTGACTTCAGCACAACATTTTTGGGTACCAGGGTGCCTTCCCTCTTCAATCCTTTCTTGCTTTGCCAGACTAGACTGATTAGTATGTTTCTAGAAGCACCACAAAGAGGTGGATTTGGCTCTCGTTCACTGATCCTTCAGCTATGAGTCGATGACAGCTTCCAGCTCTATTGCTGTCAAGCACCCTGCCTACTGTTCCCATTAAATGAGTTTTTTTGTTTGAAATCATTGGTTGCTTTGACAAGTTCTTAAAACTTTATAATTTATTTAGTTTTTTGTTTGCAATCATTGGTTGCTTTGACAAGTTCTTAAAACTTTATAATTTATTTAGTTTTTTGTTTGCAATCATTGGTTGCTTTGACAAGTTCTTAAAACTTTATAATTTATTTAGTTTTTTGTTTGCAATCATTGGTTGCTTTGACAAGTTCTTAAAACTTTATAATTTATTCAGTTTTTTGTTTGCAATCATTGGTTGCTTTGACAAGTTCTTAAAACTTTATAATTTATTCAGTTTTTTGGTGAGCTCCAGCAATTTCTATTCATGGAGTGTGGTCCAAGTGGTTTGAACTGCTCTCTTAGTTGTAATGATTTTTTTTTCCTCCTCTCTGAAATCATTCAAGATTAGTAATCCCGTATGAAGCCAACCCAAGATCATCATCAACAGTGAGGAACTTGAAATTGTAACAAACTATGAATGTCTAAGATCTGTGGTAACTAACAATGGAGACTGATAGAAAGATATCAAAAGTAGATTAGCAATAGCAACACACAAATTAAACACCATGAAAAGCATGTGGCACATTACTAGCAAGGCAGTACTAAGGACATATATCTTCTTGATAGCAGTATACAGTTGTGAATTATTGAGAATCTCGCAAACAGCAAGGAAGAAAAGAGAGTCATTTGAACCAAAAGTAAAAATAAAGTACCCCCGTCACGCCAAGTGGCGTATAGGGAAATATGGTGTTAGTGACCCTATATTTTACAGACCTTCAGCACATGATTTTTGGGGTAATGTGGTCGGTATTACGCCCGTGCTGCTTTACTTTCCCAGAAAAAAAATCCGGTACCCATTTAAGGCTGGGTGAACCCGGAAGCCATCGGTTGGGATCGAACCCTACCCCTTGTCCTTTGTAGTCCAGTTCACTAACCACTGAGCTATCGCGGCTCCCATTTGAACCAAAAAGCTACAGAAAAATCCTTAAAATACCTTAGATAATGAAAACAAGAAATGAAGACATTAAAAGACTTACACATTAAAAGGAACTGGCTTTGTAAACACCATTTGACAGTGGAAATTAAAATACTATAGCCAAGTCAAGAGACACAGTGGGCTGGAAAAACAATAATTGAAGGTATGGTTCCTGGGCGACGGATCAGGGGCAGACCAAGAAGACGGTGGTTTCAAGACATCAAGGAGACTTTGAACATGATAACGGAAGTAGTGGGAGATCTGAGACAGATTCTGTCAGGGGAGTTGTGGTGAATGCAACTTTCTACAAAAGACATGTGACCTGATGATGACGGATCCTACAAAGGACATGTGACCTGATGATGACGGATCCTACAAAGGACATGTGACCTGATGATGACGGGTCCTACAAAGGACATGTGACCTGATGATGATGGGTCCTACAAAGGACATGTGACCTGATGATGATGACGGGTCCTACAAAGGACATGTGACCTGATGATGATGGGTCCTACAAAGGACATGTGACCTGATGATGATGACGGGTCCTACAAAGGACATGTGACCTGATGATGACGGGTCCTACAAAGGACATGTGACCTGATGATGATGGGTCCTACAAAGGACATGTGACCTGATGATGATGGGTCCTACAAAGGACATGTGACCTGATGATGAATCCTGTATCATTTCCACAATTGCTAATAGTGTGTTTTTAGGCCTCCTACCGTTATTCTTTTTCAGTCCTGTTGTTTAAATTGTATTTAACTTTTGCGGATTCATATTTACTGCTTTTACATGCATTCGCTCCATATTGTAGAATAGCTTGCAAAATGGATCCCCCTACCAGCAGCACTATATACATATCCCCACTGTCCTAGATTATTCCGAACCCACATTGAGCTTAACAGTCATATTCATATGCACAGACTAACTTAAAAACTGGTTGAAATGAGTAGTCGTCATCACCCGTAATAGTCCAACAACAGCAACAACATATTGTATAGTTGGGTGCACATATCTTGTGATTTGTAGTTCTGCTCCTTAGGTGGTCCTAATAAGTGTTTTGATGGATTGTTTTCTATCTACGGTCTGTAACTTGTCCCTATCCTATAAGTGTTTCATGATTTGTTATTTGTCTATAGTCTGTAACTTGTCCCTATCCTATAAGTGTTTCATGGGTTGTTATTTGTCTATGTCCTGTAGCTTATTCCTACGAGTGTTTTCATGGGTTGTTATTTGTCTATGTCCTGTAGCTAGTTCCTACGAGTGTTTTCATGGGTTGTTATTTGTCTATGTCCTGTAGCTAGTTCCTATGAGTGTTTTCATGGGTTGTTATTTGTCTATGTCCTGTAGCTAGTTCCTACGAGTGTTTTCATGGGTTGTTATTTGTCTATGTCTTGTAGCTTGCCTCTATAAATGTTTTCATGGATTGTTATAAGCCTATAGCTGTACTCAATACAAGTTCTTACAAAGTGCATGAATTCACGTAGAAACACATTCTTTTGCTTGTGTACACAGTTGCTTGTTCTCCACCCTGTGTACACAGTTGCTTGTTCACCACCCTGTGTACACAGTTGCTTGTTCACCACCCTGTGTACACAGTTGCTTGTTCACCACCCTGTGTACACAGTTACTTGTTCACCACCTTGTGTACACAGTTGCTTGTTCACCACCCTGTGTACACAGTTGCTTGTTCTCCCCTTTGTACACAGTTGCTTGTTCACCACCCTGTGTACACAGTTGCTTGTTCTCCACCCTGTGTACACAGTTGCTTGTTCACCACCCTGTGTACACAGTTACTTGTTCACCACCTTGTGTACACAGTTGCTTGTTCACCACCCTGTGTACACAGTTGCTTGTTCTCCCCTTTGTACACAGTTGCTTGTTCACCACCCTGTGTACACAGTTGCTTGTTCTCCACCCTTTCTACACAGTTGCTTGTTCTCCACCCTTTCTACACAGTTGCTTGTTCACCACCCTTTGTACACAGTTGCTTGTTCACCACCCTTTGTACACAGTTGCTTGTTCACCACCCTTTGTACACAGTTGCTTGTTCACCACCCTGTATATCTATTCATTAGACCTGCAAGTCTTCCATTGTGATGCTACAAAATTATAGGACTACAGTGCTGTGCTTTGAAATTGTATTATGATTTTAGTCTTTTGTTTGACTCACTATAATATTCTGAGGTGACTGAGAGTATTACACAATAGGCCCTTTTTTGGAATCCCCAGGGGAAAAGACAAAGAGGAAGACCAAGGAATTCTTGGAGAAGACAGATAGAAGCAGAGATGAAGATGATAGGGAAAACATGGAATGATCTTAAAAGAATGGCAAAAAACAGAACGACTTGGAAAGTATTTGTTGAAGACCTATGCTCCACTGGGAGCTAAAAAGGTAGAAGAAGAAGACTCTAATATTCGCTGATGATGCAGCACTGGTTGCTCACAATGAATCCGTCCTGCAGTCAATGATTGACAATCTAGGTAGATTATGTGATATATTCTCCCTGTCAATAAGTATCCAGAAGACTGTGGTGCTTCAACAAGGTGTAGCCAGCCCCGCAGTTATATCATTAAATAATATACCCCTTGAACCTGTGAGAAAGTTCACCTATCTCGGTTCTATGGTCACAACCAATGTCTCCCTTGAAGAAGAAATAAATTCTCGAATCGGAAAGGCAGCTTCCACATTTGGCAAACTTAAAGATAGAGCATGGGCCAACACCAATTTAACACTCAGGACTAAGATTCAGATATAACAAAGTTGTGTGCTTAGTACACTTCTATACGGATCAGAAACTTGGACTACCACTGCAGAGCAGGAGAAAAGGTTAAACAGCTTTCATGTGCGTTGCCTTCAAAAGAATATGAATAACAAATGGCAAGACAAAGTAACCAAGTCTAATGTCTTACAATGAGCCAAACTCCCATCCATCATGGCAACAATTAGGAATCGTAGACTAAGGTGGCTATGTCATGTAAGAAGAATGACAAACAATCGTATTCCCAAACAAATATTGTATGACGATCTTAAGGACGGAAAGAGACCAAAGGACAGACCAACGCTGAGATATAAGGATGTTTGCAAGGTTTCCTTGAGGGAATTCTCTATCAGTGAAAGAAACTGGGAAAGTCTGGCATCAGATTGTAGCATGCGGAGAACAAAAATACAAACTGGCACAACATTCGAGGCAGTGCTGATATCAAATTCAGAAGACAAAAGGTGCAGGAAGAAGGAGACGATGCCAGACATCATGAATACATCTTGTTCGTTTTGCGGATGGATCTGTTTATCCAATATTGGCAGATTCAGCCACAAGAGAAGCGGTTCAGCAAAGTAGTATTCAGTATAAGATACTAATATTTTTACCAAACTACAGACTTATCATGATTGCTAGCTACCATCCGTCTGTCAAGACGTCAAAAGCTATATAATAAAAGTAACAGTCCTTGTAATATTATGGCAGTTAACATTTAGAGATTAAAACTTAACTCTGGAAAAATAGTGTTTTTACTTACAACTAAATTTGGAAATTCTAATTAACGTGAACAACGTATGCAGAACAGGAGAGAAGACTAAATGTATTCCATATACGACACCAGCGCCGTATTCTTGATATGACCCGGAAGGACAAAGTGATAAACGTGGAGGTCCTCCTCACTCACACAGGCCCCCCGAACATCTACACGCTGCTCAAATAACGTAGGTTACGCTAGTTTGGCCACTTAAGCCGTATGAAAGATGACCTCATACCAAACGATATACTACATGGACAATTGATGCAGATGGTAAACGAACTAGGGTGCGCCCCAAACTTCGGTCCATCATCATCATCATCAAGTACCGGGCCTAGTGGCGTAGGTGATCATGTCTCTCCACAACTTTCGATCTCGGCAGCTATTTATCATTTCTGTTGTTGACCTATAGACGCGTGAAAACCTGACATGAGGACTGTGGATATAAACCCTGCAGTCTGGGAAGAAATAGCTGCAGACTGCAATCGTTGGAAACACACTCTAAAGCTGCAACTCAAACAAGAAGCAGACAGATTGATTTACAAAATAGAGAATACATGGCGAAAGAAAAGAAAAAACATTTCCTAGGGGCGCTGTAAAATCCATAGTCAACTATGACTGACGGAAGCTACTACTAATTAACCTTAAAGTTGGCTGAGTGAAATATAGGGACAGGAAAGTATGTTACCAGCGACAAGAAAGTATGTTACTAGCTCCAGGAAGTAAGGTTACCAGCGACATGAAAGTATGTTACCAGCGCCAGGAAAGTATGTTACCAGCGCCAGGAAAGTAAGTCAAGGGCGCCATGGCACCCACGGGCGCCCTGTTGGACAGCGCGCTTGTAAAGCAGTGCACGTACGCCCACTTAACGTCCTTAATAAAGCGGACGATTAAGAGGAGCAGTTGTAGAGCAAACTTAGCAGAAGAAGAATTGTAGACCTGCCTGGATACGAATATGCGCTGTTCTATCAGGCCAGCCATCAATAACTGGGTACTTGATATCACGAAGATAGGTCGATGTGTACTGACGGATTACGCGTACTGTTTTATTATAATAAAAAGCATCACTTTATTTGCAACACATACCATCATATTTGCATGTGAAAATATATTCCAGTAAAAATATATGTATATGAATACGCCCTCTCACGCCGCCGACACACCTCAAAACCCTCTCTTCCTACATAAGCTGCTTTCTAGTTTGTTAATCTCTCAACATATAGCCGTGGACACCTCGTTCAATATACGTCCACGTATTTCCAGTGTAATTGTTTGTGGTATTGAGACCACCATGAAAATATTTCTGACTTTTTCAGTGCACGAATTTCTACGAATTGCAGCTTTAGCGAAATAATTTAATTACTTATCTTTCATATTTCTGGTGTATGATAAATATAATATAAAAGTTTCGTTAGCCAGGTATACATTGCTGACAAAATGATGCGATAATTTTATTAACCAGTTTGGCGTATCATAAGCCAAATGGAGAAGCCCAGTTGTGTTACTGGTTCAGTTTAAATAAACTTTTTTTTATTGTAAATACGATGAACATGTAACACACATAAAGACGTTGCTAATGAAGCTTTGAAGCTTTGAACTTTACGGCTGGATGGTATACGATAGTTGCATATTTGTATTGAATGCTCAATACATCTTCTAGTGAAGAGATTGATATTATGTGTACAATATTAACATAACGGGCTTATATATGGGAATCAATAAACAATAAATCGCACACGTGAGCTATGGTGATGATGTGTTTGTATGTGCAATAGGGGGTGTTTTGGTATGTTCTTTTTAACAATAATAACGTGTTTTAATACCTTCTGGTGAACGTAATATGTGTTTAGTACATTCTGGTAAAAGTAATAAGAGAAAGTTTTATGTTTTGGTACTTCCTGATAAAAGTAATAACTATATCAGTGTGAGTTTATCTAGTTTTGAATGGAAATAACTGTAATATTTAGTTTGTTAGCATTGTATATATATATATATATATATATATATATATATATATCATCATTATCAAGTAGTTTGCTCGCTGGCGTAGGTGATCATGTCACACCACAACTTTATATCTCAACAGTTATTTATAACTTCTGTTGTTGACCTTCTTCCATGCCATTCTTTTAAGCTGTCTGGTATATTTTCTCTTTGCTTCCCTCTATCTCTTCGCCCCTCAATTTTCCCAGTTGTCACAATATATTCCAGCTGTTCCCTTCTCATTACATGGCCAAAAAATTATGATTGTTTCTTCCTAATATTGGAAATGAGCTCTCTTTTTGCTTTGTCCTCTTTTAGAACGTTGTCATTACACTTCTTAGCTGTCCATGGTATTCTCAACATTCTTCTGTAAAACCACATTTTTATAGCCTTCAGTGATTTTTTTTTTTGTCTGTTGTCCTATTGTCCATGATTCACATCCATATGTTAAGACTTGCTCTCTCCCTCCCTCTCTCTCTCCCTTTCCCTCTCCCCTCTCTATCCCTCTCCCTCTCACTCTCTTCCTCTCCCTCTCTTCCTCTCCCTCTCTTCCTCTCCCTCTCTCTTTCTCTCTCTCTTTCTCTCTCTCTCTCTCCTCTCTCTCTCTCTCTCTCTCTCTCTCTCTCTCTCTCTCTATATATATATATATATATATATATATATATATATATATATATATATATATATATATATAAAGGAGAAAGTAATTAAGCAGCCTAGCGTTGTGGACTGGAGACATTCTCCAAGAATTTCTCGTGTTGCAGTTTAACTAAATGATAAATTAAAGGCATTTTGAAAACGCGTGATCAAATAAAGATATTTCATGTTCTGACCACCCCCCCCCCCACCCACCCAGTTTAATTAGTAGAGAGCCTATAGGCAAAGGTTGTGAAGAAGATACACCCTCTCTTGCTGTTTTATCATTTCCAAATTTGCTAATCAGGTACATTTTTTTTTCGTGGTTGACTCTTGCATGTTCATTTAGAAATAACCTCATTGTAATGGCGATGTAAAGACAGATCTAGGACACAAGTACTACGTTATTCATACGCGCTTAGAGCATTAGTTTATATTGATTAAAGTTGAGCAGGTGATATCATGACGTATGCAGTTTGTGACGTACCATCACAGTACAAAAACGATTTAAGCGACTACGCTCGTATCTTTCCTACTTGCACTAGCCCTGAACATGTTTGTAAAGCTGTTTGGTGGGATTGAAGCCTGTGTCTTTAAATAACGAATTCGGCGTGCCAAACATACTGTTACTTTCCACGCCCAGTCATTCGTATCTTCCTCTTCTTCTGCGTTGTCATTTCATCTTCTCTTGTTGCCGTGGTGGTGATAACATCATAACGTGGGATGTGTCATTCGAGCGTGTGTTTGTACACGCGCCCCTTAATTTTTCTCCAAAACCTTACACCCTTGCTGTCACACTTTGGCAGTCTGGATCTTCGTTTGACGTAGGAGTTTCCTTTTGATGCAGGGATGCCGACTAGGGCTGCGAAGGCCTCCCTGCTCGCCACGTTATTTAATTTAAAACGATTCCCTCCCTGGGAACACCTATGGTTGTAGCAGTAGGTTCAACTCCGAGTTTTGTTCTGTGCCCATTTCGTCAGCCACACCCATGAAGGTCAAACTCCGAGTTCTAATATGTACCCACTTATTCAGCCTCGCCCATGAAGGTCAAACTCCGAGTTCTAATATGTGCCCACTTAGTCAGCCTCGCCCATGAAGGTCAAACTCCGAGTTCTAATATGTACTCACTTAGTCAGCCTCGCCCCTGAAGGTCAAACTCCGAGTTCTAATATGTACTCACTTAGTCAGCCTCGCCCCTGAAGGTCAAACTCCGAGTTCTAATATGTGCTCACTTAGTCAGCCCCAGCCATGAGACTTTACAGTCCGCTCACAAATGTATGCCCAAACTGAACATCAATTTTCCCAGACTCTATCTGGCAGAATGTAGCAATTTTTTGCATGTGGTCTTATATTTTCCTGGACCTTAAGAATTTGTAAATATTAAGTCCAAAGGCAAAGTGGATTTTGCAAATATGAATATTTCTTATATAAATTGTGTACAAAAACAGTGTGCAAGATTCATTATGTTTTACAGTACTACACATCACACATTGCAGTGTCACTGTGATTGGCTGTACTTTATATTCTAGTAAGATCAACACTATTTTTTCCCCGTGCACTATGAGGCTGTGATATTGTTTTTTTCACTTAAAATTTAAAAGTGCGCCAATTATTGAACGGGTGAGGGGGTTGACAGTAAAACCTTTAATTGTCTGTCCTTAAAGCCTTTCACATAAGCTATATAAGCACAATCCTACACTAGATCACTTTATTAATATAGAAAATATATTGTATTAAGGTCCGGAAAAATATAAGACTGCAATCAAAATTTCACAGCAATCCACAAAATAGTTTCTGAGGAAATTTTTTTGAGTTTGGGCAACAATTTCTGAGGGTATTATAGTTTGTTTGGCTTCCATTTTTTACTGGGCGGTGGCCAGTGAAGAGTCAAGGCTTTACCTGGCAGCAGGTCTCACTGGTGATGTCAGAACAGACTGGTTAATACGGCGAGAATCGTCACAATGGTGGGGCCTGTTGACGTAGAAGACCCAATATTGCAGCACCTCTATGGTGGGTCCAGCAGAAACCGAGAAATCTGTGCGGCCCGCTACGTCACCTCCCCTCGGTTTGCTCGACTTCGTTGTATAGTCCGTTCAGAAATTCATAATCACACCTGAATTAGCTTTGCGTCATAACCGCTTGTTATTTTGGTTTCACATTTTGCATGCAATCTTAGAATATTGATGACGCAAAGATTTTGGTATTTTTTATTCCACAAACACAACATATTTTGCACATCAGCGAATTCCTTTGATCTTTTATGACGATATCACACAAGTTGATTCAAATTTTAGAGTTTACAGTAATCGTAATAAATTGTCCAGTTTACTGCAATTCTTGTCAGAGGCGTTTCTACATAGTGCTTAATTGTGGGTGTTGTTCGTTACGTGTATTTGCAAACATGAATTCAATTGGTTACAATTAGTCTTGTCCTTCGGTCACCATTAGACCCCAGGACGTCCTAACTGCAGCTGGAATTGAATTCATCTTAATTTTAATCATTCCGAATCTGACGATTCCAAGAGGTTGATAATCATTACTGGCTGGACAAATAGTAATCCATCTCGTTTCCAGTACTCATCTTATACCCGCAGCACATGTTCAACACATTTCTTTTGCATAGTTATAAATTTGCATTTCAAACTCATTGTAATTTAGATATAAATGTTGGTATTTAAAGTCAACAAATTGTCTACTGAGTCTTCACAAAATTAATAAAAATACGCCTTCCCTTCGGTAATTAATGCCCAGGCCGTGGTGCGTTATGTCGTTCAATAACAATTCAGTTTTGTGCACGGGATTTTCCTGAACTTAGTGTTTCTGCAATAGCCAAACTATTTTACGTCAACGACCGCACCAAATTAATGTATATATCCTAAAATGGTGTCAAATTCGAACAGGGTGAATTTAATATAGCCTAAAGAAGAAAACTTTTAAACTAGATCAAATTTTTTGATATATCAAAAATATCAAAATACAAAGATATAAAGAAATATCAAAAATATTTCTATAACGTCATCAATATTCTAAGATTCCATGCAAAATGTGAAACCAAAATAACAAGCGGTTATCACGCAAAACTAATTCAGGTGTGATTATGAATTTCTTAACGGAACGTAAGATCATCATCACTCTCCTGTTCCGTTTCTTTTATCCTGCCAGCTCATCTATGTTTCCCCTGGTGTTATATATTGATATGATTCGGCCTGATGGTTCTACTAATTTAAGCCTGCCGCTTGTATTGTTTTACTGTGTAGCAAGGTCGTCTGTGTTGTCTCATCATCATCATGTGCCATACTGGTTGGCTTCCACAATTTCTATCCACAGTGCATCGTATCAATTCTGTTGTTAACTGTTGTCAATACCATGGCACTAAGCCATGTAGTATCTTCTCTCTTTCCTTGTATATCAGTTGTAACCAAGCACTCCGACTTTCATCTTCTCATGATGTGCCCGAAAAATGTGGATTGTTTCTTTCTGGTGTTTTTTAGGGGCTCCCTTCTTGTGTTGGTCTCTGAGAATTCCCTCGTTGGTCTTTTTAGCTGTCCAGGGAACTCTTAACATTCTTCTGAGAAATCCCGTCTTTGTGGCCTCTAACCGTCTTTTCATTTGTTTGTCTATTGTCCATGATTCGCTTGTCTGTTTAATTTATAAAAAAGAGCTTAACTAGGGAAGAGACATAAGCAGACAATGTCTACACCCCTATTCGAACTGACTAACCTCAAGATGTTTATTTGCGTTCTTCTTCTTTTGCAATTCAACTCCCTGTGGAGCACACACAAACATTTTTCAAGCCATTCTGTTTCTTGCCATTCGCGTAAAATCATTCCATGTTTTCCCCATCATCTTCATCTCTGCTTCCACAATATTTTGGTCTTCTTCTTTGTCCCCCTGCGTATTCCAGAAAAGGGCATGTCGTGTAATACTCTCAGTTGGCTTCTGCAGTGTGTGTCATATCCAGCACCATCGACTTCGCTTGCGTTAGCTCGATGATCACTTCTTCCTCGTCCGCTCTTAGAGTCACGTAGATGCGTTTTGTTGCAGCTTGCCGCGATGTTTACACCTTTCTGCCCAATACTTCCATCTTCAGCTCGACATTTTCGAGTCCCATGTTGTCTTACCCCTCGATCAATGCATCCGATGTAAGCGCTGGGAGATGGTTTCGATCAGTTTTGGTTCATTAATCCTGATGGAAACAGTCAACTGTGAGTCACTGAGCAACTTGTCTTCAACAACCTAACATGTACCTGTTACGCAGCTGTTGATAGTGTCTGCGATCATCAGGCAGTATTGGCGGTTTGGTCAGCACGGTGTCAAGCCGCCCTATTTAAATGTAAAATGTACACTTTTGCTCTCAGGAGATTGATCAACGGTCGGATGAGGAAGGGGGGATATCTCGGCTCATACTCTCAGGAGACTGATCAACGGTCGGATGAGGAAGGGGGGGGGATATCTCGGCTCATACTCTCAGGAGACTGATCAACGGTCGAATGAGGAAGGGGGGATATCTCGGCTCATACTCTCAGGAGACTTATCAACGGTCGGATGAGGAAGGGGGGGGGGATATCTCGGCTCATACTCTCAGGAGACTGATCAACGGTCGAATGAGGAAGGGGGGGGGTATCTCGGCTCATACTCTCAGGAGACTGATCAACGATCGAATGAGGAAGGGGGGATATCTCGGCTCATACTCTCAGGAGACTGATCAACGGTCGAATGAGGAAGGGGGGATATCTCGGCTCATACTCTCAGGAGATTGATCAACGGTCGGATGAGGAAGGGGGGATATCTCGGCTCATACGAGAGTGGAAGCCTCGATCGAACACGATTACGCTAATCTCGTAAAGTAGGCCTGACTTTAAGTATTTCTCGTCGCATTGACTTTCTTGTGTGCGACTTCTTGTTGGTATACGTCATTTTTGCAGCTGTACACGAGAGATAGAGAGAGAGAGAGAGATAGAGAGAAGTGACGAGATGATAGATGGAGAAAACGGGAAGAGAGATACGAACAGACAGACAACGAAGAAAGAACATTAGAAAGAAACGTGTTAAACGACAACTCAACGCACCTATGCTTATATAGTAGTGGCTTCCGTCACTCATAGTTGACTATGGATTTTCCAGCGCCCCTGTAAATATTATTTGTTTCTTTTCTTTCGTCGCGTATTCTCTTGTTCTATGAATCTGTCTGCTTCTTGTTTGAGTTTGAGCTTTAGGGTGTGTTTCCAAAGATTGCAGCTGTTTCTTCCCAGTCTGCAGGGTTTATATTCGGAGTCTTCATGTCACGTTTACACACGTCTACAAATTGAATGTGATTATAAAGTAAACAACAAATGGTATGGAGCAGCTAAACTAATGAAAAGACAAGACAAGACAGACTACAGCGTTTCGGCGAAAGCCTTCATCAGTTTTTGTCTTGTCTTTCTATTAGTTTAACTGCTGCATACCATTTTTTGTTTATTTTATATGTTGTCTGCAGCTTTACTACCTGCCCCTCTTAGAATTTAATATTTGGTATATTTGATATTTTTGCTTATCTGCACCTATGTTTACTTGATATAAGGACAGAGGACGAAACAAGAACATTTGATAGAAACAGCGTGTTGTTAAACATCATCATCAGCAAGTACCGTGCCTGCTGGCGTAGGTAATCATGTCTCTCCACAACTTTCAATCTCGACAGTTATTTGTAATTTATATTGTTGGCCTTCTGCCAAGCCATTGTCTTAAGCTGTCAGGTATCTTTTTTTGTTTTCTTCTCTCTATCTCTTCGTCCCTCAATTTTCCCAGTTGTTACAATATATTCTAGTTGTTCCCTTCTCATTACATGGCCCAAAATAATGATGATTGTTTCTTCCTAATATTGGAAATTAGTTCTCTTGTTGGTTGTTAGACCACTCAAAGGAGTTATGCTTACTTAGTGTATGGCAGACAGCAGCGAAGAGAGTCAGTTGTGGGAGAAGGTTAAGATATTAGCCTAAATATAACATTTGTGACTTTTTCTAGAAAGCTTATAGATGATACTTCTTAAGATAATTTATGTTAGAAAGGGGAGTTTAATCGGTTAGAAAGGGGAGTGTAATCGGTTAGAAAGGGGAGTCTAATCGGTTCGAAAGGGGAGTCTATAATTTTGGTTAGAAAGTGGAGTTTAATCGGTTAGAAAGGGGAGTCTAATCAGTTCGAAAGGGGAGTCTATAATTTTGGTTAGAAAGTGGAGTTTAATTTTGGTTATAAAGGGGAGTCTAATTTCGGTTAGAAAGGGGAGTCTAATTTTGGTTAGAAAGGGGAGTCTAATTTTGGTTATAAAGGGGAGTCTAATTTCGGTTAGAAAGGGGAGTCTAATTTTGGTTAGAAAGGGGAGTCTAATTTTGGTTATAAAGGGGAGTCTAATTTCGGTTAGAAAGGGGAGTCTAATTTTGGTTAGAAAGGAGAGTCTAATTTCAGTTAGAAAGGGGAGTCTAATTTCGGTTAGAAAGGGGAGTCTAATTTTGGTTATAAAGGGGAGTCTAATTTCGGTTAGAAAGGGGAGTCTAATTTTGGTTAGAAAGGAGAGTCTAATTTCAGTTAGAAAGGGGAGTCTAATTTCGGTTAGAAAGGGGAGTCTAATTTCGGTTAGAAAGGGGAGTCTAATTTCGGTTAGAAAGGAGTCTAATTTCAGTTAGAAAGGGGAGTCTAATTTCGGTTAGAAAGGGGAGTCTAATTTCGGTTAGAAAGGAGAGTCTAATTTCAGTTAGAAAGGGGAGTCTAATTTCGGTTAGAAAGGGGAGTCTAATTTCGGTTAGAAAGGGGAGTCTAATTTCGGTTAGAAAGGGGAGTCTAATTTCGGTTAGAAAGGGGAGTCTAATTTCGGTTAGAAAGGGGAGTCTAATTTCGGTTAGAAAGGGGAGTCTAATTTCGGTTAGAAAGGGGAGTCTAATTTCAGTTAGAAAGGGGAGTCCCTTCCTCATCTGCCTTTCAGCGTCGAGGGGAGATATAATTTGCGGTCTTTTGCTATTCTGTTCGCCTCTGCTGCTATGTTTCCTAGTGCTTCTAATATTCCATCGATCCATCTTTTTCGTGGTCGACCCTTGGGTCTGGTGTTCTCGCAACGTTTGTTGAAGGCTCGTTTTTCTCTTTTTTCTCAGTTCTTCATTTCTGATCTTATCTATCGGACTGTTTCCTGTCATTCGTCTAACACATTTCATCTCTGTAGAGGTTATTTTTCTTACTGTTCTTGCATCTAGGGTCCAGGTCTGGCATTGGTAGCACAACGTTGGGATGAGGATTGTATTGTATAGTGCTCGTTTTGCCTCTAGAGTTATTTCCTTGTTGGACAATAGTGGTGGTAACTGTTCAATGATTTGACAAGCCTTGTTGCATCTTGATTATATCTCTGCTGTTTGAAAATTATCGTTTGTCATTGGACTTCCTAGGTATTTGAATTCCTCTACTTGTTTTAGTTGTCTGCCTTCTATAGTTATGAGGGTTCCCGTAGTTGAGACGCGATTTCTTAACCGGTTCATATAACTGCTTGTTATATACTTCCTCTTCATCATCATCATCATCATTGGGTGCCGTCTTAGCAACGAAGGTTGGCTACCATGGATCGCCATTCCACTCTGTTTCTTGCTTTGATGGTGCAGGTTGTCATAGATTGACTTGTCAATCTTTTGATATTACTCGTCCATGTTAGTCTTGGTCTGCCTCTGCCTCTTTTACCTTGTATTTTCCCTTCCAAATTACTTTTAGTAGGTTGTTGTGTCTTTTAATATGCCCCAAAAATTTCATTTGTCTTGTTCTAATTGTGTTTAGTTGTTCTCTTTTCATTTTTAATTGTTTTAAAACTTCCTCGTTTGTTTCCTTTTCTTTCCATCCAATTCTGCCTATTCTTCTATAAATCCACATTTCAAGGGCTTCAATTTTCTGTTCTGTTTTCTTGTCTAATGTCCATGTTTCTGCACCATACATGAATATTGAGAAGATGTAGCATTTTGCTAACTTCTTGTTATCTTGACTTTATATGGTATTTTGTTAAAGAGGAAAGATCGTTTTATATTTGCATGTCTCTAAGTCTGTTAAAGTGGATTCTTCTTTTCTCTTCTCACTGATACCTAATAGGTGTCGTGGTTTATGTCATTTGTCGTTCTTGAGCTGCTCGAACTGTCTGAATTAGGGATTTTCCTTTGTTGTTACATGTCTCTGTCACTGCATCTATCCATCCTCTTATTTTCTCTTCTCACTGATACCTAATAGGTGTCGTGGTTTATGTCATTTGTCGTTCTTGAGCTGCTCGAACTGTCTGAATTAGGGATTTTCCTTTGTTGTTACATGTCTCTGTCAATGCATCTATCCATCTTCTTCTGGGTCTTCCTCTTGGTCTTCTTCCATGCATTCTTGAGAAGAACGCCCTTGATGGTGATTGGTAAGGATTCATTCTGACCAGGTGGCCATCCATTTAAGTTGTTCTATATATTCTTGTCAGGGTTTTGTTCCTACTATTTTTCTTATGGTTTTATTTGGTATTCTATCTCTTCTTGTGTTGTTTGTTACTTTTCTCAAGCATCGCTTCTGACATGTATTGATCTTTTTTAAAGAAGACCGGGAGACTTCCTGTGTGTGACTGCTGGCAACACAATGCAATTTTCGAAGGGAGTCAAATTTAAGATATAAGTGAATTTCAATGCCGTAGGAAAAGAAATTCAAAGCGTTCTTGTGTTGTTTCGAACGGATTTATTTGTGATTTAGAGTGGATTAAGGAATTTCAATCCAGGTAGATGTCACAACTTGTGGGAAGACGTTTTAGACAGTCCCTAGACGATAGTCGTAACTAGAAATTGTGCTGGAAGATAGACCGCCGAGAATAGACCCCCTGCTAATTCAATTTTTGTCTATATATATATATAAAGTGCCCCTGTCACGCCAAGTGGCGTATAGAGAATATGGTGTTAGTGACCATAATTTTTATAGACCTTCGGCACATGATTTTTGGGGTAATGTGGTTGGTATTACGCCCGTGCCGCTTTACTTTCCAGAAAAAATCCGGTACCCATTTAAGGCTGGGTGAACCCGGAAGCCGTCGGTTAGGATCGAACCCTACCTCTTGCCCTTTGTAGTCCAATTCACTAACGACTGAGCTATCGCGGCTCCCTATATATATATATATATATATATATATATATATATATATATATATATTTTTTTTTTTTTTTTTTGCGCTAGCCAGCTTTCACCTATGGTGAAGTCTCTAGAGACTAGGATCTGAATTTTGCCTGTTAATCCGTGTTTCCCTGGCATCCTTGTGCACATGGGTCCCTCACCGCACAGGCAGATAGTTCCGCCATCGAAGGTACTCCTATTTTTTCCGTGGATGAGTAATTGACGTTTCAAGCCGGGACTTGCTGAGACCAGGGGTAGTTGTCACAGAGAGAAATCACAAATAGAAATCCCAACTGGTGCAGCCGGGATTTGAACTCGCAATCTCTCTGTCTCCATACCGGCGTCATGCCTCGAGACCAACCAACCAGCCCCCCCCCCCTTTTCCGTGCTGTAATGTTTGCCTTTGAATCATGTTTTTTTCCATCCAAGCGCGATATTTTATGGATAGCTTTGTAGGCTCAGGTGCTTGGAAGTGGCGATAGATCGGCGGTTAGTGAGTTTGTCGTGGTTTTGTTGTCATTCCCTGGACCAGTCAGCTTCTAGGTTCACTCTGTCATAAATGGGTATTTGAGTTTTTTTTTTATAATGGGGGAAGACCCCAGAATAGGACGTCATATTCGAGCTTGATGAAGACCTTCCTTCCTTCCTTCCTTCCTTCCTTCCTTCCTTCCTTCCTTCCTTCCTTCCTTCCTTCCTTCCTTCCTTCCTTCCTTCCTTCCTTCCTTCCTTCCTTCCTTCCTTCCTTCCTTCCTTCCTTCCTTCCTTCCTTCCTTCCTTCCTTCCTTCCTTCCTTCCTTCCTTCCTTCCTTCCTTCCTTCCTTCCTTCCTTCCTTCCTTCCTTCCTTCCTTCCTTCCTTCCTTCCTTCCTTCCTTCCTTCCTTCCTTCCTTCCTTCCTTCCTTCCTTCCTTCCTTCCTTCCTTCCTTCCTTCCTTCCTTCCTTCCTTCCTTCCTTCCTTCCTTCCTTCCTTCCTTCCTTCCTTCCTTCCTTCCTTCCTTCCTTCCTTCCTTCCTTCCTTCCTTCCTTCCTTCCTTCCTTCCTTCCTTCCTTCCTTCCTTCCTTCCTTCCTTCCTTCCTTCCTTCCTTCCTTCCTTCCTTCCTTCCTTCCTTCCTTCCTTCCTTCCTTCCTTCCTTCCTTCCTTCCTTCCTTCCTTCCTTCCTTCCTTCCTTCCTTCCTTCCTTCCTTCCTTCCTTCCTTCCTTCCTTCCTTCCTTCCTTCCTTCCTTCCTTCCTTCCTTCCTTCCTTCCTTCCTTCCTTCCTTCCTTCCTTCCTTCCTTCCTTCCTTCCTTCCTTCCTTCCTTCCTTCCTTCCTTCCTTCCTTCCTTCCTTCCTTCCTTCCTTCCTTCCTTCCTTCCTTCCTTCCTTCCTTCCTTCCTTCCTCCCTTCCTCCCTTCCTCCCTTCCTCCCTTCCTCCCTTCCTCCCTTCCTCCCTCCCTCCCTCCCTCCCTTCAACACAAAAATGGAGGTCCTAAGAAACACCAGAAAGAAACAATAATTTTTTGTGTGTGCACATCATGAAGAAAGGAAAGTTGGTTACGACCGGTAAAATACAGAGAAAGAGCGATCGCGGATAAGAATGAGAGAAGATACTAGGTAGCTTGGTGTCATGGCATGGAAAACAGTCAACAACAGAATTGATACGATGCAGTGTGAATAGAAGATTGTGGAAGGACATGATCACCTATTGGCGAACTGGTATGGCACATGATGATGATGAACACCACTTTCCCCAGGTCTTGACTTTTTGCAAACATGAACCCTTACAGCAGAACTCTAGAAGAAAATAAAACTATTGAGATAAATGTTATCGTCATTTTTTGGGTGTCTCTTACACACCCAATTATCACAAATTAATGAATTCACAAAGGATACAAAAAGGAGAAAGAGGTGGGAAGATAACATCAAATATTGAACAGGCCTCGATATTGCCGAGTTCTAAAAAAAAATGACTGAAGATTGACAGAAATGTTGAAGCTTAACTACGTCTGTCAGTGGTGCCCCAACAATTGCCTAGGTTATGAGGAGAAGAAGAATAGGAGATAGTGTCAATATGTTTACATTCTGATACTTGGGCACCAATAATGCTGAACTGCAGTACAACTATTAACCAAAAGTCATTGGAAAATTAAAATAATAACTTTAGCTTTAAGATTTTATTAACAGCTTCATGAGCAATGACTCTCTCTCATCTTCAAATGTTGAGGTTTAGTACTTTGAATGTAAAACACTTCACACTTCTACAGCATTACATCATAGATCTATTATTGTCCCCTATAAGTCTTATGCAACAAATCTATGTCAATAAAAATGAGAAAGAGAGTTCATCGATGCTATATAGAACCAATTTTGACCTATGGATGCGAATCATGGACAGTAGACAAACAAATGAAAAGACGATTAGAGGCCACAGAGATGGGATTTCTCAGAAGAATGTTGAAAGTTCCATGGACAGATAAAAAGACCAATGAGGAAGTTCTCTAAGAAGCCAACACAAAAAGGGAGCTCTTAAAAAACATCAGAAAGAAGCAATCAACATTTTTCGGGCACATCATGAGAAGAGGAAAGTTGGAATACTTGGTTACAACTGGCAAAATAAAAGGAAAGAGAGATCGCGGACGACAAAGAGAAAAAATACTGGATAGCTTGATGTCATGGCATGGAAAACAGTCAACAACAGAACTGATACGATGCACTGTAGATAGAAGATTGTGGAGGGACATGATCGCCTACGCCAACCGGCAGGGTACATGATGATGATGATGATGATGTCAGTATTAGAACAGTCAACAACAGAACTGATACGATGCACTGTAGATAGAACATTGTATTGTGGAGGGACATGATCACCTACGCCAACCCGTATGGCACATGATGATGATGATGATAAGTCAGTATAGTTCCCCCCCCCCCCATTTCAAGTCAGGTGACAATTTTTGCAGCAAGGCTGATTAGACTTAATAGATCCGCTACTTTAAGTTAGTGTGGCAAGGCTACAACTTCTGCACCTTCTTCCCCTAACAATCAGTAATTCTCCATCTTCTTCTTCTTTCTTTTGTCCTTCTATTGCCTCGAAGCGTTGCAGGAGAGATGTATAAAAAAAAGTAAAGAGCCCCCGTTACGTCAAGTGGTGTATAGGGAATATGGTGTTAGTGACCACCTTCAACACATGATTTTTGTGGTAATGTGGTTGGTATTACGCCCGTGCCACTTTACTTTCCCAGAAAAAAATCAGGTACCCATTTAAGGGTGAACCCGGAAGCCGTCGGTTGGGATCGAACCTTACCTCTTGTCCTTTGTAGTCTAGTTCACTAACCACTGAGCCATCACGGCTCCCAGGAGAGATGTATAATATTATCTAATATCTGTAGATGATTTTTTTGTTTGCTTAGTTACTTCCCTTTTAGTTTAGTGTCATTCTTGGATATATCTGGACACTGTTAAAAAGGAAATGTTTTTTTTGTGATTAAATGAAGCTCGGTAGTCCGTCTTGTTTTACATTTATTAAGATTTTGTTTGTTGTTATACAACATATAAAGCAAAAGCATTATGTTGGCTACACTTTGACTTGCCCGAATGCAAGGACGATACATTACTGATAACATATCAATAGTCATGTTTTATAATGTCATCTTCAAGATACTGAGATCTCGAAAGTTGAAGTTTTTAGTGCTGGCATTTATCAAACTCTTTCGAAGAAAGATATCCAGATACATGATTCTTGCCACCTTATTGCTGTATATCATTTGTACGCTTAGCCATGACAACCAGACATCAAACGCTACAGAGATTGAGCCAAATCTGGTGCACTCAACAACCAAGGCACCAGAGGAGAAGAAACCAGAGTTACCACCTCCAGGGGCAGCAGAAGAGGAACATCATAGCAGTCTAACAATCTTCTTTATCCTCTTGGTTGTTGGTGAGTACCATGTTTGTATTGTTATATTACTGTGTGAGAGGTAGATATGTTTGTATTGTTATATTACTGTGTGAGAGGTAGATATGTTTGTATTGTTATATTACTGTGTGAGAAGTAGATATGTTTGTATTGTTATATTACTGTGTGAGAGGTAGATATGTTTGTATTGTTATATTACTGTGTGAGAGGTGAATATGTTTGTATTGTTATACTACTGTGTGAGAGGTGAATATGTTTGTATTGTTATATTACTGTGTGAGAGGTAGATATGTTTGTATTGTTATATTACTGTGTGAGAGGTGAATATGTTTGTATTGTTATATTACTGTGTGAGAGGTGAATATGTTTGTATTGTTATATTACTGTGTGAGAGGTAGATATGTTTGTATTGTTATATTACTGTGTGAGAGGTGAATATGTTTGTATTGTTATATTACTGTGTGAGAGGTGAATATGTTTGTATTGTTATACTACTGTGTGAGAGGTAGATATGTTTGTATTGTTATATTACTGTGTGAGGTAGATATGTTTGTATTGTTATATTACCGTGTGAGAGGTGGATGTGTTTGTATTGTTATATTACTGTGTGAAAGGTGGATATGTTTGTTTTGTTGTATTACTGTGTGGGAGGTAGATATGTTTGTATTGTTATATTACCGTGTGAGAGGTGGATATGTTTGTATTGTTATATTACTGTGTGGGAGGTAGATATGTTTGTATTGTTATATTACTGTGTGAGAGGTAGATATGTTTGTATTGTTATATTACTGTGTGAGAGGTGAATATGTTTGTATTGTTATACTACTGTGTGAGAGGTAGATATGTTTGTATTGTTATATTACTGTGTGAGGTAGATATGTTTGTATTGTTATATTACCGTGTGAGAGGTGGATGTGTTTGTATTGTTATATTACTGTGTGAAAGGTGGATATGTTTGTTTTGTTGTATTACTGTGTGGGAGGTAGATATGTTTGTATTGTTATATTACCGTGTGAGAGGTGGATATGTTTGTATTGTTATATTACTGTGTGGGAGGTAGATATGTTTGTATTGTTAAATTACTGTGTGAGAGGTAGATATGTTTGTATTGTTATATTACTGTGTGGGAGGTAGATATGTTTGTATTGTTATATTACTGTGTGAGAGGTAAATATTTTTGTATTGTTGTATTACTGTGTGTGAGGTGGATATGTTTGTATTGTTATATTACTGTGTGAGAGGTAGATATGTTTGTATTGTTGTATTACTGTGTGTGAGGTGGATATGTTTGTATTGTTATATTACTGTGTGTGGTAGATATGTTTGTATTGTTATATTACTGTGTGAGGTAGATATGTTTTTATTGTATTACTGTGTGAGAGGTAGATATGTTTGTATTGTTATATTACTGTGTGAGAGGTAGATATTTTTGTATTGTTATATTACTGTGTGTGATGTGGATATGTTTGTATTGTTATATTACTGTGTGAGAGGTAGATATGTTTGTATTGTTATATTACTGTGTGAGAGGTAGATATGTTTGTATTGTTATATTACTTTGTGAGAGGTAGATATGTTTGTATTGTTATATTACTGTGTGAGAGGTAGATATGTTTGTATTGTTATATTACTGTGTGAGAGGTAGATATGTTTGTATTGTTATATTACTGTGTGAGAGGTAGATATGTTTGTATTGTTGTATTACTATGTGTGAAGTAGATATGTTTGTATTGTTATATTACTGTGTGAGAAGTGGATATGTTTGTATTGTTGTATTACTATGTGTGAAGTAGATGTTTGTATTGTTATATTACTGTGTCACGGGTGGATATGTTTGTATTGTTATATTACTGTGTGGGAGGTAGATATGTTTGTTCAGCCTGTTATGTCTTTTGATATAACTTTAGTATTTTAATTTCCTCCGTAGAATGGTGTTTAAAGCCAGTTCTTTTTAATGTTCAAATCTTTTAATGTTTTCATTGCTCTTTTACATTATCCAAGATATCTTAAGGGTTTTTCTGTAGCATTCTGTGTAGAATGAATCAATTTTCTTCCTTGCTGTTTGTAAGATTGTCCATGATTCACAACCGTATGATTCTATTGGGAAGATACATGTCCTCAGTAATTTAAATTTTAGTGCCTTTCTTGTATTGTGCCACATGTTCTTCTTGGCATTTAATTTCTGTGTTGCTATTAAAAAAAAGTAAAGTACTCCCGTCACACCAAGTGGCGTATAGGGAATATGGTGTTAGTGACCATAATTTTTACAGGCCTTCGGCACATGATTTTTGGGGTAATGTGGTCGGTATTACGCCCGTGCCGCTTTACTTTCCCAGAAAAAAATCCGGTACCCATTTAAGGCTGGGGGAACCCGGAAGCCGTCGGTTGGGATCTAACCCTACCTCATGTCCTTTGTAGTCCAGTTCACTAACCACTGAGCTATCACGGCTCCCTGTGTTGCTATTGCTAATCTTTTTTTGATCTTTTTCTGACAGTCTCACTACAGATCCCAGATATTCATAGTTTGTTACAATTTCAAGTTCTTCACTGTTGATGATGATTTGGGGTTGGCTTTGTTTTGTCAGTGGACATTATCTTAGTTTTCTGTATGTTTGGGTAGAGCTCTTCCCTGTTTTTTAACACATTTTTGATTGTAATGGAAGGCATTGTTCCTGGTCAATGCATCAGAGGCAAACCAAGAAGAAGGTGGTTTCAAGACATCAACGAGACATTGAACATGACAACAGAAGTTAGAGATCTGGCTAGAGACAGAGATTCTTTCAGACGGGCTGTGGTGAATGCAACGTTCTGCAAAGGACATGCAACTTGATGAAGAGAAAGAAAGAGACAATAAATATAACAGATTACCGTATACAGAGATAGTGAATATAACAGTTTACCTTATACAGAGTAAATGAATTGGGGGCCTTGGTAGCCTAGCTGGGAAAACCACCCGACTAGACTACTGACGTTCGGACAACCTGTGTTCGATTCCCGCTGGGAGCAGTGTGAGTTGTACTTGTGGTTAGAAAAAAAAAATACCCCCACGGTCGACCCAGCCGTTGGCAGAAATGGGTACCAGGGTAGTACCCTGGGAAGGTGAGGAATGTCGCTTCGCATCTGAGTTTCGATGCTTGAGGTGACACTATACAGAAATCTCCGAACATTTCTGGATAGGTGGCCGAGCACATATGGGTGTAAACTCGTGTGTTAAGACGCCAGTTCAAGTCTCCTACTTTAATTTACTTTAAATGAATGTAACAGTTTTGCCTTGTACAGAGATAATGAATATAGGGGTACACTCTTCTGGAGAGAATATCTTGTGACTTCATATCAAGGCATATATAAATTAAGGGGATGTATAGAGCTCGAGAAAGCCTCAGAGTAAGATGGAATTAAGGCATTGAGGAATCTGTACAACATCATAACATGACAGCGGTTGAGGGCTTGTCAGAAGAGCATAAGCCAGAACTTTATATCTTCTTCGACATCCGGAGGGTGTAGGAGGGAGTGAAGAAGGAGACCGAAGACTTGTGCTGCATGAGGAGTCTGTTAATTGATAATGGTGGTGAATATAAAGATACATAGGTGATATCTTGCTGTTCACATGCAATGGGTAGAGTCATTGCAGAAATCAAAAATACGTAAGGTCACCTTTGTTTACGTCCCTGGACATGTGGAAGTACAGGGAAATGAAAAAGCGGACAGGTTGGCTAGTTGCGCTATTGTTGAAGGCGGTCAACCAATGGATCGGGCAGACATCATCAATGCCCTTCGAGATGTGGGAAAGGCACAGGACTTCGACATCTATAAGTCCATTCACTGCTTCGGATGAAAGAGATGGGAGTTAAGATGGGCACAGCCAGAAATGAGAAACTTAGTGGGCGTGTAAGAAGACTTATCAACCAACATAGAACTGGAGTCATCAGTCACTGGACACTTCGAAACTTGCTGAGGAGGGGATCTGAACACCTATGGACATGTTCGTTGAGCAATGATTATGACCCACTAATAACTATATCTATATAATAACTCTAAATCTAATTTTTTTTTTTTTTAATTGGAAAGTGAAACCACACTGGTGTAATACCGACCACTTTACCCCAAAAATCATGTGTCGAAGGTATATATATACAAATTATGGTTACCTAACAGCACATTCTCCTGTGTGTTACCGGGGCCTCATTATGAGGGAAGTAAAGAATAGTGACACTGTGACCTTCCAGGCATGTCGTAAGAGGCGACTAAGGAGGTTGATCGATGGCTTGACAAGCTGTCATTGTAAAAAGTATTGTTATGGAAACAGAGCCATAAGTTTTGGAAGCAGCGATCTCTGCAATATGTGTCATTTTGGCACGCAAGGTTTCTATTTTTTTAAATTGTGGTTCTGCCCTATGTGCCGTCTTCGGCTCGAAAGGACGATAGAGAGATAGATAGAAATCTAATAAGAGATGGAAGTTAAGATGGGCACAACTAGAAACGAGAAACTTTATTGGGTGTATATGAAGACTTAACAACCAACACAAAATTGGAATCGTCAGTTGTTGGACACTGTGGGACTTGCTGAAGAGGGGATCTGAGCACCTTTGGACATGTTCAGAGTGCAATAATGATGACCCACAAATAACTTGATATCTCGGTACAGCTATGGGCTAATATTTAAAACAATCCATGCAACAGTTTTAGTGTTGGCAGAATTGTATACGGGGCTCAATCCATGATATCTGCCACATATTCATACAAACAGTGCACACTTTGTTATTAAGATATCTTTAGATCAAATGTTCTGTGTGCTGGTATTTGGTGTTATCTTTAGATCTGGGTTGATGAACTGGTTAAGAATCACTGAACAACTACATCAATAGAATACAAAACAACCAAACTCCAGCATGTCCACTCTGTGAACATCCACAAGAAACAGTAGAACATGACCTTTTTGAATGTACATAGCTCACAGACATCAGAGCAACTCTACTTCCTCAAAGACCTGATAAATAGAACACCTTGTACGGAACTACAAGGGAACTCACAAATACCTGAGACATCATTACATGGTGTTGGGCTGAAGGGCATCAGCTCACAGGCTTCTGGATCAATAACAACAACAACGATAATTCTGAGTTGACCAAAAAACTGAGGTCTTAATATTATATTGTGGTATAGTAAGAGTGGGAACAGAATTGGAGAAATAAAAATATGAATCCACGAACAAGAATGGAAAGTGAAAATAATACATTTTTAGTAGTATTTGTCTTCTTCCTCGGCACCACACGTGGACTGATTGGTTTGGCCAGGCATGTGGACCTTTCCTGACTGGAATGCCAACCAATCAAACACAACTGAAAATAGATTCCATTCAGAGCCAGTGAGACGCATCCACTAAATTAGATTAAATCAGTCGGTGACTCATTTCTGACTGCTGGCATCAGGTTTGATGAAGAGGACATATAAAATAAACATAAAATGGTATGGAGCAGCTAAACTAATAGAAAGACGAGACAAACTAGAACGTTTCAGCAAAAGTCTTCATCAGGTGTAACAAACAAACTATATAAATTAAACACATAAATCCAAGCCAGAAAACATAACACAAATCTTAAAAACAACAGAAAAAGATGGTGGCCAGGATTTATGTAGAGTCTGGTTAAAAGATTAATAGACAATAGAGCTGGTAGGATTTAATTAGACCAAAAGGAACCAGACAATGAAAAATTGGAAATATGAAAGGAAATGTCCCATAGGTTACGAAGAAAGCGAGAAAAGAGAAAAAGAGAGAGAGAGGATAGGAGTGATAAGGGGGAAGAAGAGCAAGAGAGGTAATAAAAATAACACACAGAGGAATAGGACACAGGAAAGAAAAGGAGAGGGGGCCAGTGATTAAAGAAAAGATTGAAAAGAGTTTAATCCTCTTGGTTGAAAAGTGAACAAGAACTGACTCTTCTCTACCTTCTGTTGGAGCCTCTGAATGCAATTTAACAAGTAGAAGCTAAGGAAAGGTAAACCAGCTGCCCACAAAATATGTTGAAGTTGGTGATGCTTGAGCATAAGATGCCCCATATTGCAGCTTCCTGTAAGCCGTATGACAATCCAATTTGAGTCTATTCAATATTTGTTCAATGATGAATGTAGAAGAGCGCCAATCTTTGGACAAATGATGTCAACAAAAACAGCTTCTGTTTAAGAATAACACAAGTTGCCATTTAACATAGTTCAGAGCCACGGTAGAACAATGGTTAGTGAAATGAGGTCAGGAGATCAAGTTCAATCGCTTTCATCTGCCTATAGGTTCACCCATCCTTAAATGGGTCACTGATTTTTTATCTGAGAAAGAAAAATGGCATTGGTGTAATGTTGACCATATTTCCCCCCAAAAAGTGCCATTGTTAAAATAAAACAAAGTAAAGTATGTCACTGAACTTTCAGACTTAACAGCACAGGCACTCAATACAACTTGAAAATCAACATCAACAAAACAGAAGTCATGAATATCACAAAAGAGAAACAGAAAATCAGCATAATGATGGATGGCAGACAACTAAAAAAAGTGGAGGAATTTAAATATCTAGGAAGTCTAGTGACAAACAAAAAATCACAAGCAGCGGAAATAGACCTAAGATGCAACAAAGCTTGTCAAATCATTGGATGGATATTGCCACTAATGTCCTACAAGGAAATAACTCTAGAGGTAAAGCAGGAACTCTACAATATCTTCCTTGCTACCAATGCCAGACCTGAACCCTAGATACAAGAACAATAAGAAAAATAACCAATACCATGATGAAATGTGTTAGACAAATGACAGGAAACAGCTTGATGATAGGATCAGATATTAAGAACTAAGAAAAAAGCTAGGAATAATTCCCACCATAGAATACATAAAAAAACAACAAATAAAATGGTTTGGCCACGTGATAAGGCAGAAAAATCAACACACAATACCACAAGCCTTCAATAAATGTTGTGAGAACACCATATTCAAGGGCCAACCGTAAAAGAAAGACGGATTGATGGAATATTAGAAACACTATGAAACATAACAGCAGGAGAGGCCAACAGAAGATCGCAAATTATATCTTCCCTCAACACGGAAAGGCAAATGAGGAAGGAAAGAAGAAAAAGTCACTGAACATGGTAGGGTCGATGTTTTTATTCAAAGATAATGCTTCAATGTCTTTCTTTTTTTTTAACAATCTTAGTAAAAAGTAAACCTAAATTAATTATGTTTATTGTTGTTGTTGCCACTGTGGAATTGCAGATGTGGCTCTTTCACAAGGTGTTCCATACCCAAGTTTTTTGTGAGATTTCAGTATCGTCACTGAGTTAAACCACTCCTTTTCTTAAACATAAAACAATGCTTTTTGCTTGCTTGCATTCGCCTGATGACTAAAGGATCACACCTCTTCGTTATCCACCCTTATAAGGATGTTAAGTGGCTTTGTCTGCATTGTGTTGTGGTTTGTAGTATCATCATCATCAAGTACTGGGCCTGCTGGCATAGGTGATCATGTCTCTCCACAACCTTCGATCTCGACAGTTATTTATCATTTCTGTTGTTGACCTTCTGCCAAGCCATTCTCTTAAGCTATCTGGTATTTTTTCTCTTTGCTTCCTTCTATCTCTTCGTCCCTCAATTTGTCCAGTTGTTACAATGTATTCCAGTTATTCTCTTCTCATTACATGGCCAAAAAATGATGATTGATTCTTCCTAATATTGGAAATTAGCTCTCTTTTTGCTTTGACCTCTTTCAGAACATTTTCATTAGGTTTGTAGTATAACTGTGATATTTGTGCCTTTTGGCTCAACACATCTGACTTCAGCACGACAATGTTTTTTAACACAAAGAAACATCTCATATGAAACATTTGTATTCCCACTTGCTACAAGCAGCAACCATGGTCACTTATGACAAGTTGGAAGTTAGAATTAGTCGTCCAAAATCTTGAGACAAAAGTAAGGATGATACCATAAGAGATTGAATTAACATAGAGTCACTTTTAGAAATGGGTGCTGCGATATCTCAGTGGTTAGTGAAGGTCTGTAAAATATATGGTCATTAACACCATATTCCCCATACGCCACTTGGCATGACAGGGGACACTTTACTTTTTTTTTTTTCTTTCAGTTTTAGAAATAACTTGAGAATCACAAAGCAAGTCCTCAAATGGAAAACAACTGGAAGAAGACACTGACGAGAGACATTGAAAGGAATATTAACAAGAGGAGTAAAGACAGCAGCACTGCTTTCCATACAGAAATTGAGAAACTTACCCAGAATAGAATTTATGGTGAGGTTCACAGCATGTCCTGTGTGATGTCTGACAACACTTGAAGAATGTGAGATGTCTTGATCATTATATAGAGACAAAGGAGACTGCTTTGTGACTCTATGTCTTGATCATTATATAGAAACAAAGGGAGACTGCTTTGTGACTCCATGTCTTGATCATTATACAGAAACAAAGGGAGACTGCTTTGTGACTCCATGTCTTGATCATTATACACATATGGCATTGGGCATCTTGACAGACGGTTGGTAGCAAGCTGTTATAAGTCAGTAGTTTGGTAAAATATTAGTGTCTTATGCTGGATGCTGTTTTTGCTGAACATCTTCTCTCATAGCTGAATCTGCCAATATTGGATAGACAGATTTAACCACAGAATGAACAGGATGTACTTGTGGTGCCTGGCCTTGTCTCCTTTCTCCTGCACCTTTTGTCTTCTGAATTTGATATCAACGCTCCCTCAAAAGTTGTTGTGCCATTTTTTATTTTTTGTTCTCCATGAGCTACAATCTGAAGCCAGATCCCCCCAGTTTCTTTCACTGATAGAGAATTCACTTAAGGAAGCCCTGCAAACATCCTTATATCTTGGATTTAATAAAATGACAAATTTGTCTCAAAATGACAAAATTACCTGGCATGCACAAAAAAAAAAAAACAACAATATATTGTGGCTGTCACAAGACCAATTTCAGGACCAATTCTATGGAGATGTGCTCATCCTCGCTCTTGTCATTGACCTTATTTCAATTGACATCTGAGAATGTAAAAATTAGGAGATTAAAAAAAAAAGATAAAATGTTCCAGCTTTCACTCAGCACAAATTAAAATTTATATTTAAGACACCTAACATGGAGGGCATGAACCAGATGGAACTGTCAGTAATTGTTCTAGTTCATGTTTGCTGTTTTATTATAATTGTTTGCTAAATTTGTTACCATTATGAGCATACATTTTTATATAATAATAATAAACCTGGTCTGGATATTTTACAGCTATTGCAATCCTTTTGGTCCACCTTCTTATCCAGACCAAGTTTCACTACTTGCCAGATAGCATTGCTATTGTTCTGATTGGTAAGTGAGCGTGAAAAATGAAGAGGGATAAGAGAAATTGAGATTGCGTCGCTGTGGAGTGAAAGTGAGAAAGTATCAAATATGCACTCACACACACAATCATCACCCCACACATACTCACACTCTATATACTCATCACTTAAGACGATAAACACACTCACACACAGATATGCATGCACACAGACACACAAATCAGATAACTAGCCCAGAGGATGACATCACTCTTTGACTTCTAGCCTGAATATTTTTTGTTGTCTTGCCATGTTGTCTGATTCAGACTTCTCTGAGGAGTCTCTGTTGTCTGTTTTTTTTCAAAGCCATTTTGCTGTTTTATATCACCAAAAAGTGCCAGTATTCTTTGCTCAATTAAACTCACTAGTCAGTTCAGTTTAATTATCAGTTCTCCTTTGCTGCTTTTGTTGTTTCTTTTGGCTACTCAGCGAATTCTTCTGTAGCCTTTTATTTCAAAAGCGATAAGAGGAGACAGAATGAAAGATGAAGATGAGTGAGTTAAACATTTTAGCTTGAAATATAATATCTAGTTCAGATTTTTTTAAATATGAAAGGTCACTGAAATAATGAACCATTGCTGAGCACATTGAAGCAAGACTGTAAGTTGCAACTAGTGCGATGCTGGAAAATGGATTGCCAAAATGTACTATCTATCTATTGTCCTTTGGAGCCGATGACGGCACATAGGGCAGAACCACAATCTCAAAAACAGAAACCTTGCGTGCCAAAATGGCACATATTGCAGAGATCGCTGCTTCTAAAATCTATGGCTCTGTTTTCATAACAATACTTTTTTACAATGACAGCTTGTCAAGCCATCAATCAACCTCCTTAGTTGCCTCTTACGACATGCCTGGAAGGTCACAATGTCACTATTCTTTACTTCCCTTACAATGAGGTCCCAGTAACACATGGGAACAAAATGTACTGTTGTAGCCATATTAATGATTTGAATAAAGACTAAAGAAGTCCTAACAAGATCTCTTTTATTTCTTAGGTGCATTTATTGGGCTTATGCTGAAGTTGTTCAAGTTTGGAAACTGGAAGGTACTGTCTCCATAGATAACTGGAAACCTGTCGTAGAACTTTAAATCTGTTGTGTAAATTTGTTTTCTGTACCTACCTTGACACTAGACAGAAAATGTAAATCATTTGCTGGAGGCAAAGGCGCGCCTACCAGTACCAGAGCTGGAAGTTGTCAGCGACCCACAGCTGATGGCTTGCGCCAGGATCGGTGAACCAAAACTATCCAGACCCTGCTCTACCTCTTCGTGGTGCCTCCAGTAACAGACTAACCTGTCTAGTCTGGCCAAGCATGCAGGGATCGAAGAGGGAAGTCAACCCAGTACTCAAAAATGTCGTGCTGAAGTCGGATGTGTTGGGCCGAAAGGCGCAAATATAACAGTTATACTGCAAACCACAACACAACGCAGACACGTCCACTACGTCCTTGTAAGGGCAGATGATGAAGAGGAATATTCTAGTCTACTACGATATTCTAGAATACTTTAGTCATCGGGCGAACGCAACCAACCAACCAACCAACCATTTGTATAAAACTATTTCTCTGTCCTCCTTGACACCAGACACATAACACTTAGTCATTTATATAAAGCTGTTTACTGTCTCTCTTAGAACCAGACACATAACACTTAGTCATTTATATAAAGCTGTTTACTGTCTCTCTTAGAACCAGACACATAACACTTAGTCATTTATATAAAGCTGTTTACTGTCTCTCTTAGAACCAGACACATAACACTTAGTCATTTATATAAAGCTGTTTACTGTCTCTCTTAGAACCAGACACATAACACTTAGTCATTTATATAAAGCTGTTTACTCAGCCAATGTGGTTAGCTCACAGACTACATTCTTTTGCTTTCCTGGGTCACAAGCAGTCACAAATATACAGACCTTCATTAATGGATGCTTGAACAGAATAAAAAGATGGAAGTAGTAGGACACAATTTCTAACATAGAATTATGGGAAAGTACCAATCAAATACCAGTGGACAAAGAGATACAATGAAGACAATGGGGCTAGATAGAACACATACTGAGGAAGCCAACTGAGAGTATTACACGACAGCCCCTTTTTTGAAATCCCCTGGGAAAGAGACAATGAGAAAGACCAAAATATTTTTGGAGAAGATAGGTGGAAGCAGAGATGAAGATGATGGGGAACACATAGAAGGATCTTACAAAAATGGCAAGAAACAGAACAGTTTGGAAAATGTTTGTTGAAGACCTATACTCCACAGAGAGTTGAAAGTAAGAAGAAGTGTAATCATATATCTATCTAAGGTATCAGAGTTGAAGCAGCTTGAAGTCCCTAGTCTAGTGTCGATGGAGTAATTGTTCTGGAACTGTCTTACAGAGCTGCTGCTTCAACTATGACAAGACTTATGACCACCAGAATGCCTGCACTGTTTTCTAGTAGCACTTATGAATGTGCTTCACACATTTGTTGGTTATAGTTTCCTTACCCATTCTCTGGTGGCTACCCAACTCCCCTCTTAATTTTAGAACCGGTCTTATATTCTCACCTGGTTGCCAGCCCATGTGTTCGCCTAGCCACCCCTAACTAGGCTCACTTCACTTCCTTTGTGACCCAGCCACAAGCAAGCACTGCAGAGTAGTTCCTTTTCATTAATTTAAAAATTTTTTTTTTTTTTTTTTTTTTTTTTTTAAACTATTTCATTATTATTTTTCTGTGTAGTGCTAAGTTTATTTGCTCACATATCTGTACGTGTGTGCTGTCCACTGTTCCCACTGAAGACCTGTTAACTGAAATGTCGTTTGATCGTGTTGTTCTTCACATACATAGTAACCATTCTTTTTTTTCACTTTTTTTTACCTTTCACCTGCTCCACAAATTGGAACGTTGAGTTCACACTCCATCACTGTTCATTCTCAGCAAATTATAACCTGTGTACGCAATTTGAATTGTGCTCTGAGCCATAGCTGACTAAGAACACACAGAAACATAAAGGTTTGTTTTGACCTGAGTGGGATAGCTCCATATGGTTGATCTCTAAGTGGCCAATGCTACAGTGCTGTACATTAGACCAGATGCCTGCATTATCTGAATGCCCTCACCCTGTATGAAATCTGTGAATTGAAAAGGCAACTACTCCACAGCAAAACAATGACAGTCTCAAATAAAAATCTGCATTCTTCTTCTTCTTTTCTCTTTTCACTGATACCTAAAAGGTGTCGTGGTTTATATTATTTGTCGTTCTTGAGCTGCTCAAACTGTCTGAATTAGTGATTTTCCTTTGTTGTTACATGTCTCTGTCACTGCATCTATCCGTCTTCTTCTGGGTCTTCCTCTTGGTCTTTTTCCATGCATTCTCGAGAAGAACGCCCTTGATGGTGATTGGTAAGGATTCATTCTGACCAGGTGGCCAAATCATTTAAGTTGTTGTTATTCTATATATTCTTGGCAGGGTTTAGTTCCTACCATTTTTCTTATGGTTTCATTTGGTATTCAAAATCTGGAGGACTTCTGGTGGGGTGACTGTGCTGGCAACACGATGCAATTTTCGATGGGAGTCAAATCTAAGATATAAGTGAATTTCAATGCCCATAGTAAAAGAAATTCAAGCGTTCTTGTTTTATTTCAAACGGATTTATTTGTGATTTATTCTTACAGTTTGTTTTAATTGCCATCCATTATGCTATTACATAAAAATCTGCATTGATGGATTGTAAATAAAGTATAGAATGCTGTCATGTCTTATGGTGTACGGGAAATGCTATGTTAGTGCCCATATGAGCATCAGCAGACTTATTTGTAATATTATTAGAATTTTGCCAGGCCATTCAGTATTTGTTTCTTCCTTTCAAGGAAGAAACAATCATCATTTGTTGGCCATGGAAGGGAACAGTTGGAATATATTGTGACAACTGGGAAAATTGAGGGACGAAGACATAGAGGGAAGCAAAGAGAAAAGACAGCAGACAGCTTAAGAGAATGGCTTGGCAGAAGGTAAACAACAGAAATTATAAATAACTGTCGATGTGGACATGATCACCTATGCCAGCAGGCATGGTACTTGATGATGATTCTGTATTTCCCAGAGAAGATCTCTGGTATCTATTTTTAGAAGCTGGGAAAACCCCAAAGCCATGTCAATCAGGAACAAAATGTGCCACAGTTAGGAAATGAGCTCAGACTGTCTGATCAGTAGATGAGTGGACTAGCCACTACACCAACAAGACTTAAAATAGTTGTAATGCTTTGCAAGAAAATCCTTACTCTAATGGCATCTCATCATTCTGTCAGTTACACTGTGTACACTTAAAGTGTATTTACTGATGCAGCAATCATCAGGTCGCATGTCCTTTCCATAATGTTTCATTCAACACAACCTGTTTGAAAGAATCTCTATCTCTAGCCAAATCTCCCACTTCTTCTGCTGTCATTTTCAAGACCTCCTTAATGTCTTGAAAACACCTTCTTCTTGGTCTGCCCCTGATGTGTCGCCAAGAAACCATGTCTTCAATTAATGTTCTTTCCAGCCTACTGTGATTCTGATGTAGCCATAATATTTTAATTTTCATTGTAGAATGGTGTTTATAAGCCAGTTCTTTTTCATGTTTCAATCTTTTGTATGTTTTTATTGCTCCTTTTCATTATCCAATGTATCTTAAGGATTTTTCTGCTGCAATTTGTTTCAAATGATTCAGTTTTTCTTCCTTGTCGTTTGTGAGATTGTCCATGATTCACAACCATATGTTGCTATCAGGAAGATACATACCATCAGTATTTTTTATTTTACTGCCTAGGCCCCACCTAAAAATAATGCCTTGAAGAACATTTGGTACAACACCAGCAAGGCAGTAACATTTAATGTCTCAGCTCTGATTTCCGACTTGTCCCAATCCTGCATATGTTTATGTTCTTTCCTGCTTTTGTTTTCTCTTATCTGTTAATATTTTCCTATGTGGGTCAAGAGGAACTAATGGCACATTTCAAGTAATTATTTTTACCATTTCAGAATGAGGAAGCTTTTCCACCAACAATATTCTTTATTGTCCTCTTGCCACCAATCATTTTTGAAGGTGGATATAACCTTCATAAGGTATGTCCTGTTTTTAATTGCCTAATCAGTTGATAAGATAGGGGACTGGTTGCTCTCGAGGCAAGAAGCCGGTTACGAGACAGAGAGGTTGTGAGTTGAAATCCTGACTGCACCAGTTGGGATTATTATTTATGAATTCTCTCTGTGGCAACCACCCTGGTCTCAGCAGCGAAGCCCGGCTTGAAATGACAATTACTAATCGATGGAAAAAATAAGACTACCCCCCCCAAAGACAGAGTTACCTGCCTGTGCAGCAAGGAACCCCTGTGCTCACAGGTGCCAGGGAAAAATTGGTAAACATGCAAAATTCAGTTCCTAGCCTCTATAGACTTCACCAGAGGTGAATTCTGGCAAACAAAAAAAAAACATTGAGAGGATAACAAGTTTCTGGCTATGAAGGAGCTGAAAGATTAGTAATTAAGATGTTTATAGTAAGATTTTATTAAATAATTGCAAGAAATATGTAGTCAGTTTAGTTAATATGTTTAAAAAAAAAAGTGAAGGTCTCTCATATAAAGGTGTATGGGGAACATGGTGTCAGTGCCCAACTTTTCAATTTCAAAGACCAACTGCACATTTTATGGGTGAAATGTTTAGTACCACATTAGCCACCATTAATTCCCAGAAAAAAAACATGTGGTACCCATTTTTTTTTTAACCTCGGTGGCTGAGTGATTAGTGTGTTCACTTTCTGATAAGAAGTATGTGCCAGGTAGATATACCGTAGTCACTCAGTGATCAGGTTTATATATTGACTTGATATCATGGACAGTGTCATATAAGAAAGTAGAATTTTGTATTTAAAAAATCATAACAAAAAGAAGAGACACACATGAACTGAGCAGTAGAATTAATCAGCAAGAATCCCTGAATCAAATTCTGTAGTGGAGTGAGAAAAGCTGGGACCCTCCAGAGCTCAATGAAGTTGGTTCTGCTTGAAATATGAACTGATACTTTGCCCTGATAGTGTCACTTAGATATGTGACTTTAGATATATGACTTTAGATATATGACTTTAGATATGACTTTGCTGCATTGACTGATCTTTTGCTGGATGTGCTCCATGAAGTTATTTATTTATTACTCAATCTCATGTTATTTATTACTCAATCTCATGTTGTTTATCACTCATTCTCATGTTGTTTATCACTCATTCTCATGTTGTTTATCACTCATTCTCATGTTATTTATTACTCAATCTCATGTTATTTATTACTCAATCTCATGTTGTTTATTACTCAATCTCATGTTATTTATTACTCAATCTCATGTTGTTTATCACTCATTCTCATGTTGTTTATTACTCAATCTCATGTTATTTATTACTCAATCTCATGTTATTTATTACTCAATCTCATGTTATTTATTACTCAATCTCATGTTATTTATTACTCAATCTCATGTTATTTATTACTCAATCTCATGTTGTTTATTACTCAATCTCATGTTATTTATTACTCAATCTCATGTTGTTTATCACTCATTCTCATGTTATTTATTACTCAATCTCATGTTATTTATTACTCAATCTCATGTTGTTTATCACTCATTCTCATGTTGTTTATTACTCAATCTCATGTTGTTTATTACTCAATCTCATGTTATTTATTACTCAATCTCATGTTATTTATTACTCAATCTCATGTTATTTATTACTCAATCTCATGTTGTTTATTACTCAATCTCATGTTATTTATTACTCAATCTCATGTTGTTTATCACTCAATCTCATGTTGTTTATCACTCATTCTCATGTTATTTATTACTCAATCTCATGTTGTTTATCACTCAATCTCATGTTGTTTATCACTCATTCTCATGTTATTTATTACTCAATCTCATGTTATTTATTACTCAATCTCATGTTGTTTATCACTCAATCTCATGTTATTTATTACTCATTCTCATGTTATTTATTACTCATTCTCATGTTATTTATCACTCATTCTCATGTTATTTATCACTCATTCTCATGTTTCAAATAATAAACATCTTGAGGAAGTAATAAAAAATCACATTTGTGAAGAAGTAAAATTTAACTGAATGGAGAATCAGTTGAAGGAGTAGATCACTGTGCACACCTTGGAAATTGCATAGTTTAAGAAAAAAGCAAAGAACAAAATTACATCAAAATAGCACATGCAGCAATGACTTTCAAAAAATTTGAGAAAATATGGAATTTAAATAGAGAACATATGGAATCTAAATGGCCTGATCTGTGTGTCATCTTTGGCTATGGAAAAAGATAGATAGAAGTGTAAAAGCAAAACTTAGTATGTTCAAATCAAATGTATTATTCATGCTGGTGTATGCTTGTGAGAGTTGGAAAACAATAATAAAAAAAAAAAAGTAGAAAATATGTTAAATTCATTCAAAAATAAATATCTAGGAAAATATTTTGTATACATTGGAATGAGTTGAAGACTAGTTCAGAAGTTAGAGAATTGGTCATGCAACCAGCAGTTGTATAATCAAGAAAAAATGTGTGGACATATCTCCCGTGTGTTCTCGAAGCCTCATTATGAGGGAAGTAAAGAATAGTGACACAGTGACCTTCCAGGCATGTTGAAAGAGTTGATTAAAGAGGTTGATCGATGGCTTGACAAGCTGTCATTGTAAAAAATATTGTTATAGAAACAGAGCAATAGATTTTAGAAGCAGTGATCTCTGCAATATGTGTCAGTTTGGCACACAAAGTTTCTGTTTTTGAGATTGTGGTTCTGCTCTATATGCTGTCTTCGGCTCGAAAGGACAATAGATAGATAGATAGATATAGTAATGTAGCCATATAGAATTCTATAGTGATAGAAATGATAACTAGGGAATGATAAAGTAAGCCTTCATTTAGGAAACAGCAGGTAAAAGAAAAAAGAGGCCAACCTAGAGAAACACTGAGTTGGGTGCCTCAGTAGCCTAGTTGGGAAATCCACCTGTCTAGATCACCGACATTCAGACAACCCGTGTTTGATTCCCGCTGGAAGCAGTGTGAGTTGTACTTGTGGTTGGAAAAAAAAAAACCCCCGCAATGGGACCCCAGCCACTGGCAAAAATAAGTACCAAGGTAGTACTCTGGGAAAGCGAGGAATGCTGCCTTGCATTGTGATTTCTGATGTTTGAAGTAACACGATTCAGAAGTCTCTAAACACTTCCGGATAGGCAGCTGAGCATATATAGGTGAAAACTCGTGTGAGACGGACGAGCACATATGGGTGAAAAGCCTTGTGCAAAGATGTCAATTCAAGTCTTATACTTTACCTTTACCTTTAACACTGAGAAGAACACAGATAAGAAAGGTAACAACAGCAGGCATTCATTTCCTTCTGAGATTAAGAGGCTTGTCCAGATCAGGGACATATGGTCAGACACACTATGAGTCCTGTGCAAAGTTTGACAGTAGGTATCACGGCAACAGGTTTTTGGACACTGAGAGTTTTTTTTTTTTAATTTCTGCCATCTTCTGTCCTTGATTCAAGATTAACTAACTAATTAGAAGATTGTGATTAAATACAAACATAGAATAGCACTTATTTCTCTGTCTTATTTGGAGCCTGTTGAGAATCTCATAACATTAACAGATATAACTAATGGTGATAAACTGACTGAAATCATTTCATATTGTCAACTGAAATTAGTTCATATTGTTAACTGAAATCATTCCATATTGTCAACTGAAATTAGTTCATATTGTTAACTGAAATTAGTTCATATTGTCAACTGAAATTAGTTCACATTGTTAACTGAAATTAGTTCATATTGTTAACTGAAATCATTTCATATTATCAACTGAAATTAGTTCATATTGTTAACTGAAATTAGTTCATATTGTTGACTGAAATCAGTTTTTCATATTGTTAACTTAAATTAGTTCATATTGTTAACTGAAATTAGTTCATATTGTTAACTGAAATCATTTCATATTGTTGACTGAAATCAGTTCATATTGTTAACTGAAATCAGTTTTTCATATTGTTAACTGAAATCAGTTTTTCATATTGTTAACTGAAATCAGTTTTTCATATTGTTAACTGAAATCAGTTTTTCATATTGTTAACTGAAATCAGTTCATATTATTAACTGAAATTAGTTCATATTGTTAACTGAAATCAGTTTTTCATATTGTTAACTGAAATTAGTTCATATTGTTGACTGAAATCAGTTTTTCATATTGTTAACTGAAATCAATTCATATTGTTAACTGAAATCAATTCATGTTAACTGAAATCAATTCATATTGTTAACTGACTACAAACAACAGAAAGAATTAATTATGGAGGAAAGGTTAATATTAATTACCTTAAGGTTAGAACAGTACAAAAGAATGAAAAACACTGGCAATCAAACATCAAGACAATGAAGAGTGGTAATAGCTGAGCTGGTAGACAGTGTTCAGTTAAAAAAAAAAAAAGTAAAGTACTCCCGTCACGCTAAGTGGCATATAGGGAATATGGTGTTAGTGACCATACATTTTACAGACCATCAGCACATGATTTTTGGGGCAATGTGGTCAGTATTACACCCGTGCCGCTTTACTTTTCCAGAAAAAAAATCCTGTACCCATTAAAGGCTGGGTGAACCAGAAGTCGTCGGCTGGGATCGAACCAGTGTTAAGTTAAAAAAAAAAGTAAAGTGCCCCGTTACACCAAGTGGCATATAGAGAATATGGTGTTAGTGATCATAAATTTTACAGACTTTCGGTACATGATTTTTGGGGCAATGTGGTCGGTATTATGCCCGTGCCGCTTTACTTTCCCGGAAAAAAATCCGGTACCCATTAAAGGCTGGGTGAACCCGGAAGCCGTCGATTGGGATTGAACCCTACCTCTTGTCTTTTGTAGTCCAGTTCACTAACCACTGAGCTTGCACGGCAGTGTTAGGTTAGGGACAGGAAAATTGTAGATCCAAGATCTACATACTCTGCAAGACAGGATAATGTTGATAAAGGAAGTCATATAAACAAATATAAAACAGATGTAATTTTTAATCCTGAAATTTATGTCCTTTGCGCTGTGTGATTATTGTAACATTATATTTATGAGTCACCGATTTAATGTAGTGGAAGATCATTTATGTAAATTATCAAATTTATATTGCATTAATAATAATAATAATAATAATTAATATTGCTTTAATGTTAGTAATTTATAATTATTTTTAATATTTAATCTTGTAATAATTATCAGTTTATCCGAAGCTTATTTCATTGTCGGTTTCCTAATGTTTATAATGTGCTTGATGTAGCGCCATATTTAATCTTGTAATAATTATCAGTTTATCTGAAGCTTATTTCATTGTCGGTTTCCTAATGTTAATAATGTGCTTGATGTAGCGCCATATTTAAATTGTGGTTTTATGCCTGCTTTAGTTTTTAAATCTGTCTTACCTTACATTTATTTTTAGTATCTGGGCCCCCTGATCTTAGTTGTATAATAAAACAATAAAACAACCATTGACCAACATTCTTTCTGGTTAGAAAAAATCTCCTCCCCCTATCTTTCTCTTGGTTCTGCATTATTCTTGACACATTTACAACACCGTGGCTGTATGTGGTCTGTAACTCATAGCTGACTGTGTACGTCAGGATTATTAGCAGCAATAGCTTTTCAAGATCATATTCCACCAATCTGTGATGGTTCTTGGAAAAAGACAATTTGATCTACTGAGTAGGGACTGAAGATGGACGGCAACTCAGTACTCAAAAATGCCATGCTGAAATCTGATGTGTTGGGCAGAAAAATGTAAATATTACAATTAACTATATTTAAACCATGACACAAAATGCACATTTGTTCACTTAAGTCTTTTTAAGGGTGGATGATGAAGATGTGTAGTTGTCAAGTGAATCTCTGAAAGAGAAACCCATCTTTGCAAAGTAATTAAAATCTGGCCCACACTGTGCCATGGTTTTAATGTTTTCTGCCATATTGTTTTTTGTCTGTCCCTTTATGTAAACCAAAGGTCTACAGTAATCGCTTCTTCTGATGGATTGTGGGTATCTTCTTAATATATTCAGCAACATGACAAAGGGTCAAGTTCGCATGATCATAAGACTTGAAAACCAAAACAGAAATGTTCAGCTGTGTCTGTTTTCATAGTGTGCATTTGATATAGTAGCTATTGTTGTGTAGTTCATGATATTTGATTTTGTTCAATACTCGTGGTGCAGATGCCTTAAATGGAAAGAGATAATTACTTGCCTTTTGTGTGTGTTTTTGTATTAATCTTTGTTGTTTCATAGCCAATGAACGGCTTTTGCCGAAATGTTGTAGTTTGTCTCATCTCTCTTTAGGTTTAGCTGCTCAAGACCACCTCTTCTTTCCTTCCTCATTTGCCTTTCAGCATCGAGGGGAGATGTAATTTGTAGTCTTTTGCTCTTCTCTTCGCCTCTGCTGCTGTTATGTTTCCTAGTGCTTCTAATATTCCCTCAATTCATCTTTTGCTCTTCTGTTTGCCTCTGCTGCTGTTATGTTTCCTAGTGCTTCTAATATTCCCTCAATTAATCTTTTGCTCTTGTTTGCCTCTGCTGCTGTTATGTTTCCTAGTGCTTCTAATATTCCCTCAATTCATCTTTTGCTCTTCTGTTTGCCTCTGCTGCTGTTATGTTTCCTAGTGCTTCTAATATTCCCTCAATTCATCTTTTGCTCTTGTTTGCCTCTGCTGCTGTTATGTTTCCTAGTGCTTCTAATATTCCCTCAATTCATCTTTTGCTCTTGTTTGCCTCTGCTGCTGTTATGTTTCCTAGTGCTTCTAATATTCCCTCAATTCATCTTTTGCTCTTGTTTGCCTCTGCTGCTGTTATGTTTCCTAGTGCTTCTAATATTCCCTCAATTCATCTTTTGCTCTTGTTTGCCTCTGCTGCTGTTATGTTTCCTAGTGCTTCTAATATTCCCTCAATTCATCTTTTGCTCTTGTTTGCCTCTGCTGCTGTTATGTTTCCTAGTGCTTCTAATATTCCCTCAATTCATCTTTTGCTCTTGTTTGCCTCTGCTGCTGTTATGTTTCCTAGTGCTTCTAATATTCCCTCAATTCATCTTTTGCTCTTGTTTGCCTCTGCTGCTGTTATGTTTCCTAGTGCTTCTAATATTCCCTCAATTCATCTTTTGCTCTTCTGTTTGCCTCTGCTGCTGTTATGTTTCCTAGTGCTTCTAATATTCCCTCAATTCATCTTTTGCTCTTCTGTTTGCCTCTGCTGCTGTTATGTTTCCTAGTGCTTCTAATATTCCCTCAATTCATCTTTTGCTCTTCTCTTCGCCTCTGCTGCTGTTATGTTTCCTAGTGCTTCTAATATTCCCTCAATTCATCTTTTGCTCTTCTCTTCGCCTCTGCTGCTGTTATGTTTCCTAGTGCTTCTAATATTCCCTCAATTCATCTTTTGCTCTTCTGTTCGCCTCTGCTGCTGTTATGTTTCCTAGTGCTTCTAATATTCCCTCAATTCATCTTTTGCTCTTCTCTTCGCCTCTGCTGCTGTTATGTTTCCTAGTGCTTCTAATATTCCCTCAATCCATCCTTTTCGTGGTTGACCCTTGGGTCTGGTGTTCTCGCAACTTTTATTGACGGCTCGTTGTGTTGTATTTTGATCTTTCTACCTTGTCACATGGCCAAACCATTTTATCTGTTGTTTCTTTATATATTCTATAAGTAAAGTAAAGAGCCCCATCACACCAAGTGGCATATAGGGAAAATGGTGTTAGTGGCCATAAATTTTACAGACCTTCAGCACATGATTTTTGGGGTAATGGGGTCGGTATTACGCCCGTGCCGCTTTACTTTCCCAGAAAAAAAATCCTGTACCCATTTAAGGCTGGGTGAACCTGGAAGCCGTCGGTCAGGATCGAACCAGACCTCTTGTCCTTTGTAGTCCAGTTCACTAACGACTGAGCTATCATGGCTATTATGTATTATATGGCAGGGGTTATTCCTAACTTTTTCTCAGTTCTTCATTTCTGATATTATTTCTCAGGCTGTTTCCTGTCATTCGTCTAACACATTTCATCTCAGTTGAGGTTATTTTTCTTATTGTTCTTGCATCTAGGGTCCAGGACTGGCATTGGTAACAAAACTTTTGGTATGAAGATTGTATTATAGTGTCCGTTTTGCCTCGAGTTATTTCCTTGTTGGACAATAGTGGTGATAGCCGTCCAATGATCTGACAAGCTTTATTGCATCTTGAGTCTATTTCTGCTGTTTGTGAATTGTCATTTGCCACTAGACAATTGAAGTGAAAGTTCCTCATCATCATCATCATCATCATCATCGAGTGCCTTCTCCGCAACGAAGGTTGGCTACCATGGATCGCCATTCTACTCTGTTTCTTGCTTTGATGGTGCTGGCTGTCATAGATTGACTGTCATAGACTTGTCCATCTTTTGATGTTACTTGTCCATGTTAGTCTTGGACTGCCTCTGCCTCTTTTACCTTGTATTTTCCCTTCCAATATTACTTTTAGTAGGCTGTTGTGTCTTTTAACATGCCCCCAAAATTTCATTTGTCTTGTCTTAATTGTATTTAGTAGTTCTCTTTTTATTTTCAGTTGTTTTAAAACTTCATCGTTTGTTTTCTTTTCTTTCCATCCAATTCTACCTATTCTTCTATAAATCCACATTTCAAAGGCTTCAATTTCCTGTTCTGTTTTCTTGTCTAATGTCCATGTTTCTGCACTATTCATGAATATTGAGAAGATGTAACATTTTGCCATTCTTAGTTTCAGCTTTGCTGATATTTGTTTTGTTGTTAGTATATTTTTCATGGCATTAAAACTACTTTTTGCCATACCTATTCTTTTGTTTATTTCAATTTTACATTTTCCATCATTGGTTATAGTATGTCCCAGGTAGTTGTAGCTCTGGACTGTCTCCAGATGTATTCCCTCAACTGTGATATTTAATTGTAGGTCTTGAGAATTTTCTTTGTTTATGATCATAGTTTTAGTCTTTTTGATATTCATATCTAGTCCATATTTTTTTCTAGTTGTGTTTATCACATTAAGCAATTGTTGTAGGTCTTTAGGATTTTCTGCTAGTAGAACAGTATCATCAGCATATCTTAGGTTATTGATTATCTTTCCATTAATGTTTAGACTTCCTAGATATTTAAATTCCTCTAATTGTTTTAGTTGTCTGCCGTCTATAGTTATGTTGATGTTCTGTTTCTCTTTTGCAATAAGACCACTTTATGTTTATTTGATATAAAAGTCCTAAATCGGTTGTGAGCTAACCCTTGTACTTTTGTTCCCGTCACAGGGTAATTTTTTCCAGAACATTGGCTCAATCATGGTGTTTGCTGTGTTTGGCACGGTCATCTCAGCAGTTGTGGTTGGTGGTGGGGTCTACTTTTTGGGACAGGTAAGACCAGCATGATCACTGTCTGGTATCAATGAATGAAAAAAACACTAGAAGACACCCACAGAGGAAAAAGTTGTGGAATTCAAATGCTTATTCTTAAGATGAACTTTGAAATCAACATTAACAAAAATAAAGAAAACATCGAGAGTTGAAGAATGGAATTTTTGGGTTGTTTGTTTTGAAGATTAGCAATGGCAATAAAAAAATTAATCGCCATGAAGAACATGTGACATAATCCCAGCAAGACAGTAAAATTAATATGACTATGGACATGTATCCTCTCGTTAACAACATAGGATTGTGAATCATGGATTATCTTGCAAACAGCAAGGAATAAAATCGATTAATTCAAAACAAAATGCTACTGAAAAATCCTTAAGATACCTTGGATAATAAATAAGAATAATGAAGACATATTAAAAGATTTAAACATTAAAAAGTACTGGCTTATAAACACCATTCTACAGAGGAAATTAAAATATGGCCACATCAAAACACACAGTCGGCTGGAAAGAACAATAATGGAAGGCATGGTTCCTGGGTGATGCATCAGGGGCAGACCAAAAAGAAGGTGGTTTCGGACACCATGGAGACTTTGGATATGGCAAAAGAAGAAGTGGGAGATCTGGCTAGAAAAAGAGATTCTTCCAGATGGGCTTTGGTGAATGCAATATTCTGTGGGAGATCTGGCTAGAGACTGATCTTTCAGATGGGTTGTGGTGAATGCAACATTCTGTTTGAAATCTGAGTAGAGACAGAGATTCTTTCAGACGGACTGTGGTGAAAGCAACATTCTGCAAAGGACATGTGACTAATGATGTTGATGAGTTGTTTGTTAAGTACTGAGTGATTGAAAATGCTGGAAGACCGAAAAGAAAAATCCCATAGCTAAAAGTTTATTAACAGAAGTATGTTCCAGTATCTAAAAAATGTCACAGATGAAGTATTATGTCCATATAGGTCTTATATTTTGCAGAAACATGGACATTAAGTGTAAGATAGCAACAAGGAAAGTTGAAGTCCTAGAAATGTGGATCTTTAGAAGAAATGGCAGTTTGAGTGGGCTGAGAAAAAGACAAATCATGTAATTTTAAAGCAGTTGAAAATGAAGAAAGAACTCTAACATAGTTTGAGCCAGACAAATAATAATTTGGGATATCTAAAGAGATACAATATGATACTGACAGCCATCTTAAGAGGTAAATTATAAGACACAAGAATTAATGGTTGGCAAAGGCTTAAGTGAACTAATAAACTGAGGTATCTATCATTGAGTGTATCATCAAGATAGGCTACCCTTCCATAATAAATGTTTGATGTGGAGTTGAAGCAACATGATGATGATGTAGAACAAAACAGCAGGGGGAGCAGAAGTGCCTGCGACCTGCGGTTGCAATAGCAGGGTCAACGCACCATCAGCTGACCAAGACCTAGCAGTTCTACCTCCTCATGGTCTCCCCTGGTAACAGTCTGTATCAAAACAGACTGGCTAACAGAAGCTAGGATCGCTGTGTTTCCTGTAGTGGTGGCTGTTACTGATATAGAAGACCCAGTATTGCAGTACCTCTGGGCTGGACTAGTAGTTTCCCAGCATAGCCTGGGATAGATGAACTCCAACTTCTCCAGTAAGAGCCGGGAATGTTAAGAAAGCCATTACTACCCGCCACATCAATGAGTCAAAGGACACTCCGCCCGCATCAACTCGTGGCATTATGTCAATAACAACAAAACAGCAGCAACTCACAAACACTTGCATGTAACAGTTACTTGACAGGACACCAAAGGGTCAACACATGCTGCTGGGTCAATATCAAACGAGTTATTCAACCAATAATCGACACAACATCATGTCATTAGACCACTCGTATACAACATGGGTTTCCACCTATAAAAACATTCCATATTTTTTTTCGCACAGAAGATTGCAACAAATCAATTCTATTTTACGTGAGAGTATTGATCGTTTAAGCCATCTGTTTGGGACAAGCATTGATCTCATACATTCATCCTTGACATGAAGAAATTTATTTCCAGTTTTAATGTGAATAATGTGCAGTCATTTTTGTTAGTCATCATCATCATGTGCCATACCGGTTGATGTAGGTGATCATATCCTTCCACAATTTTCCATCCACAGCACAACATGTCATTTCTGTTTACTGTGTAATGTTTACTGTGTAATGTTTACTGTGTAATGACATCCAACAGTAAATTTGATGAAAACATTACTTCTGATATTTTGATTTTACCACAAATTTCTTGATTTAAAAATAATGTAATTAATCTTGTGACATATAAAGAGGACCCCTAAATGCAGGGACATATAAAGAATAGGACACTATATATTTTTATTCAAAGAAATACTCATCATCATCATCATGTACCCTGCCGGTTGGCGTAGGTGATCATGTCCCTCCACAATCTTCTATCTACCGTGCATCATATCAGTTCTGTTGTTGACTGTTTTCCATGCCATGACACCAAGCTATCCAGTATTTTCTCTCTTTGTCATCCGCGATCTCTCTTTCCTTTTATTTTGCCAGTTGTAACCAAGTATTCCAACTTTCCTCTTCTCATGATGTGCCCAAAAAATGTTGATTGCTTCTTTCTGATCTTTTTTAAGAGCTCCCTTTTTGTGTTGGCCTCTTTGAAAACTTCCTTATTGGTCTTTTTATCTGTCCAGGGAACTTTCAACATTCTTCTGAGAAATCCCATCTCTGTGGCCTCTAACCGTCTTTTCATTTGTTTGTCTACTGTCCATGATTCGCTTCCATAGGTCAGAATTGGTTCTATATAGCACTGATGAACTCTCTTTCTCATTTTTATTGACATAAGATATTTTTCATTTTCTGAAATGCTATTTTGGCCTGAGCTATTCTGCTTTTTATTTCTGTTGTGCATCTCCCATCTGATGTAATTATTGTGCCCAAGTATTTGAAACGTTGCACTTGTTTTAGATTTGTCTCGTTTATTTTTATGCTGCATGATGGTGATGATTGTTTCTTCGATATAACCATTACTTCTGTTTTCTTACTATTCAGACTGAGGCCTTTCTTGTTGCTTTCTTCTACTATTATGTCTATCATTTCTTGTAGTTCGTTCTCTGTCTCTGCTATTAAGACTGTGTCATCCGCATATCGCAAATTATTTATGTTGTGACCGTTGACTTCAATTCCTTTTTTGTCTACTATTGATCTCATAATATATTCGCTGTAAAGTGAAAACAAGTCTGGTGACAGAACACAGCGTTGTCTGACTCCTTGTTTTATATATTGGAATTGTCCTGTTTGGTTGTTAATTCGTATAGCTCCTGTTTGTTGCCAGTACATATTTTTTATGATTCACAGATCCTTGCCATCAATGTTTAATTTCTCCAGCATATTGATTAAAATATTGATTGAAAGAAATACTATGGTGCATATTTTCAGAGACTGGGTGAACCCACCATTCACCCTCCCTTCCCCAAGCCATTTTGTTTGAAAACAAATTTACCACAATGTGAAATTGAACTTTAGCTATCTCAGTGATTTGTGAAGTGTAGTAAAATATAATTTGTACGTGAGCTACCTCAGTGATTTGTGGGGTGTGGTAAAATATAATTTGTATGTGAGCTACCTCAGTGATTTGTGGGGTGTGGTAAAATATAATTTGTACGTGAGATACCTCAGTGATTTGTGGGGTGTGGTAAAATATAATTTGTACGTGAGCTACCTCAGTGATTTGTGGGGTGTGGTAAAATATAATTTGTACGTGAGCTACCTCATTGATTTGTGGGGTGTGGTAAAATATAATTTGTACATGAACTATGTCAATGATTTGTAAAGTGTGGTAAAATATAATTTGTACATGAGCTATGTCAATGATTTGTAAAGTGTGGTAAAATATAATTTGTACATGAGCTATGTCAATGATTTGTAAAGTGTGGTAAAATATAATTTGTACGTGAGCTACCTCAGTGATTTGTGGGGTGTGGTAAAATATAATTTGTACATGAGCTACCTCAGTGATTTGTGGGGTGTGGTAAAATATAATTTGTACGTGAGCTACCTCAGTGATTTGTAAAGTGTGGTAAAATATAATTTGAACGTGAGCTACCTCAGTGATTTGTAAAGTGTGGTAAAATATAATTTGAACGTGAGCTACCTCAGTGATTTGTGAAGTGTGGTAAAATATAATTTGTACGTGAGCTACCTCAGTGATTTGTGAAGTGTGGTAAAATACAATTTGTACATGAGCTACCTCAGTGATTTGTGGGGTGTGGTAAAATATAATTTGTACATGAGCTATGTCAATGATTTGTGGAGTGTGGTAAAATATAATTTGTACGTGAGCTATGTCAATGATTTGTAAAGTGTGGTAAAATATAATTTGTACATGAGCTATGTCAATGATTTGTGGAGTGTGGTAAAATATAATTTGTACGTGAGCTTTGTCAATGATTTGTAAAGTGTGGTAAAATATAATTTGATTGACATTAAAGCACTCTTTTGTTTGAAGAGATACATCTGGTGTTTGTCATCAGATGGACACTGATTTAATGTTTGTTAAGTTTCTTCTGTCTGGTGTGAGTGTGACATTGATATCATGTACATCATGTATGACTAGTGAAGCATAAAGCCTTTATTTATGTTAGAGTTTAATAATTTTATTTTTGTATTTAATCTAATTTCTTTGGATTCCCCATATGTCTTCTACCTCAATCTAATTAATTGTGATGCATTTTTGGATTTTTTTGTAGGCTCAAGTGGTTTACAAGTTTGACTTTGTTGAAAGTTTTGCATTTGGATCTTTAATTTCTGCTGTGGATCCAGTGGCCACATTGGCAATCTTTCAGGCCTTGGATGTTGATCCAATTTTGTACATGTTGGTGTTTGGGGAGTCCATGCTTAATGATGCTGTGTCCATTGTTTTAACATCGTATGTATTTTATTTTTGATGATTTTGTGGGTGTTAGTATTTTTGCATTTGTGACTTATTAAATGGTTCTTTACCAGATTTTGCTCAGTTATCTTGTCCTGTCTTATTTGCTTTGCTTCTTCCTTTTTCCTACTTCTCCTTTATCTTCTTTTTCATCTCCTTCTTTATCTCCTTCTTCTTCAGTCTCCATCTTCTTCCTTCTCCCTTTTCATCTCCTTCTTCCATCTCCTTCTTGTTCTTGTTCTTCTTTGTTCTTGTTTTCTTTGTTCTTTGTTTTTCTTCTTCTTTGTTCTTTCTTCTTTGTTCTTTCTTCTTCTTCTTGTTCCTTCTTCCTCCTCCTTCCTTTACTCCTCATCCTTCTCCTTCTCCTCCTCCAACATTAAAGCCTGTTTATTGCAATTCTTCACAGTTTACAAGTTGTGTTGCAACTTTGGCACTTTTTGGCATGACAGCTCCAGGAACTTGTCACAGCAATTTTTTGGCCTGGATTTACCTGCCCTTGTCAACAATAACCTGTTCACTTAGCCAGGCAGTGTTGCCTGTTTCAGGGGCCGACTTGAGCAGGTGTTATGTGACTGACAATTACCTGATGCAACTGAGAAAATTGAGAGTGGAGACTTATCAACATTACTTATTACAGTAATAAAAGTAGAATATCAAATAGATGAGAACAGCATACAGAGACGTGGACCAAATAGACCTGTGATAAAATAGAGAAAAGTGTACTAAATAGACCAGTGAAAAATGGAGAGAAATGGACCAAATAGACCAGTGAAAAATGGAGAGAAATGGACCAAATAGACCAGTGAAAAATGGAGAGAAATGGACCAAATAGACCAGTGAAAAATGGAGAGAAATGGACCAAATAGACCAGTGAAAAATGGAGAGAAATGGACCAAATAGACCAGTGAAAAATGGAGAGAAATGGACCAAATAGACCAGTGAAAAATGGAGAGAAATGGATCAAATATACCAGTGATAAAATAGAGAAAAGAGTACCAAATAGACCAGTGAAAAATGGAGAGAAGTGGACCAAATAGACCAGTGAATAGATAGAGAAAAGAGTATCAAATAGACCAGTGAAAAATGGAGAGAAATGGACCAAATAGACCATTGAAAAATGGAGAGAAATGGACCAAATAGACCAGTGATAAAATAGAGAAATGAGTACCAAATAGACCAGTGAAAAATGGAGAGAAATGGACCAAATAGACCAGTGAAAAATGGAGAGAAATGGATAAAATAGACCAGTGAAAAATGGAGAAAAATGGACCAAATAGACCAGTGAAAAATGGAGAAAAATGGACCAAATATACCAGTGGAAAATGGAGCGAAATGGACCAAATAGACCAATTATGACAGCAGAGAAAGACTATCAAAATCATTAATAACAACAAAGTGAGAAGACCACAAAAATGACTAATGTCAGCAGAAATAGAACATTATTAAAACTAACAATCATTGTTTTTCTTGAAAATACAACTTATTTTCTTCAGCATTTGGTGATGCTTTTTTAATTTGTTTCCATAAGGACAATGCTGGAGTTTGCATCTCCTGGGACTGTCATCTCGAGTGGAACAACAGCATTTTTCCAGGCTGTGGGCAGGTTTTGTCTCATGTTCTTTGCCTCTTCTGCCATTGGGGTAGCATTTGGTCTTGTCAGTGCCATGGTGAGTCTTACTGGTCACAGCTGTTTGTTGCTGATATTTTAGTTCACTTCTGCATCCAAGAAATATTTGTATTTAATTATTCTATTGCACATTCAAGAAAATGACAAATATCTTATGCAACAAATCTATGTCGTTGTGAGAAAGAGAGTTCATCTGTGCTATATAGAACCAATTCTGACATATGGAAGTGAATCATGGACATTAGACAAACAAATGAAAAGACGATTAGAGGCCACAGAAATGGGATTTCTCAGAAGAATGTTGAAAGTTCCCTGGACAGCTAAAAAGACCAATGAGGAAGTTCTCAAAGAGGCCAACACAAAAAGGGAGCTCTTAAAAAACATCAGAAAGAAGCAATCAACATTTTTCGGGCACATCATGAGAAGAGGAACGTTGGAATACTTAGTTACAACAGGCAAAATAAAAGGAAAGAGAGATCGCAAATGACAAAGAGAGAAAATACTGGATAGCTTGGTGTCATAGCATGGAAAACAGTCAACAACAGAACTGATACGATGCACTGTAGATAGAAGATTGTGGAGGGACATGATCACCTACGCCAACCGGTATGACACATGATGATGATGATGATTACACATTCAAGATGGTTAGAAGAAGTTATTACTTTATTTTTAAAATAACTTTTTGTGATGAACATTGGACACCAGAAAGTGTCCAATTAAACAATCTGTTTTTTTGTTTATTGTTTGTTTGTTGTTAGGATCATCATCTCTACACACTGGACAAACCCATAGGTGTTCCGACATCCTCCTCATGAATCTTGAGAAAATCGGAGGAGAATCTTGACCCATGTGCACGAACTCCCAAGCACAGTCTGGGTGTTCTGCTGACAATTTTGCCTGGGCAGTGGCCGTATTTGTGTCCTACTCTTTTTTTATTTTAACTGCCAAGGGATCTTTAACGTGCAGAAGTGCACACAGGACCTCCTGTTTATTGTTTTTATCTGAGAGGGTTAGACATCAGATCTCACTTCCCATGAGATTTGGTAAAGGTAACATCATTAAGAAATCACAGATTAATTTTTCCTATTTTTGAAAAATCACTGTCGCTTCTGGTGGGCTTTGATCCCGAGTCCTTTCAGTTCTGAGGTCAGCATCATGCCTCTAGACTACCCAGCCCCCATAAACAATCTTTGAAATGGTTCTTCTCCTAGTCATTAATCTATAAAAATGTTATCACCTCTCAAGTTAACTGAGCTCGGAAATTCACATTTTTGTGGGTGTCACACGTTTTCAACTTTAATGTCATCTTCGTCCATAAATTCTGTAAAATGACTTGGAGTTTAAGCTAAAATTGATATCTTAAGATTGAAACTGACAGTGATGTGAGTTCTCAATTTGTGTTCTGTAAGTAATGTTCTTATGTTACATATCATTCATGATATTCCCATATTAGGTAATGTCAATGGTGTTCTCATGTTAGGTAATGCCTGTGATGTTCTCATGTTAGGTAAAGTCTGTTGTGTTCTCATATAAGGTAATGCTAATGGTGTTTTCATGTTAGGTAATGCCAATGGTATTCTTATGTTAGGTAAAGTCTGTGGTGTTCTCATTTAATGTCAGTGGTGTTTTCATGTTAGGTAATGTCTGTGATGTTCTCATGTTATGTAATGTCTGTAATGTTCTCATGTTATGTAATGTCTGTGATGTTCTCATGTTAGGTAATGTCTGTGATGTTCTCATGTTAGGTAATGTCTGTGATGTTCTCATGTTATATTACCACCCTTGATGTGCTCCAAGAACAAGAAAAAGAAGAAGATTAATTTAATATTTCCTCATTTACTATCATAAATGTTTATATTACATATGTGTTGAACAGCAAAAATAAAAAAAAAAAAGAAAACAGCTTAACAGAGCTCCTTCGCACACTATCGAACACTAATAGAAAAAATAAAAAATAATTAGAAAAAACACCTAACTGATTTGAGCAAAGTGTGCACAGATTACAATATGAATATTTGCATAGGAAAAACAGAAATCTTGATTCTAGCATGAAAAGATAGGACGAATCCTCATTGAGAACAATAAGTTAAAGAAAACAATAGGTTTTAAATAGAGATAAGCTCAAATATCAAATGTATAAAATATTAAATACTATATGGGGCCGCAAGTAGAGGTGCAAAGAACATGTGAAATAAACATAACATGGTATGGAGCAGCTAAACTAATAGACAAGACAAACTACAATGTTTTGGCAAAAGCCTTCATCAGATCTAACAAAGAAACTATCAAAAGTAGCAACAAGAGCTACAGTAAGTAGCAGCAGTATGTAAATGGAGTATGTAAATACTTCTTCTTCTTCTTCTATCCTTCCTCTGCTGCCGTTGGCGTCGAGGAGAGAAACAATCTGCGATTCTTTGCTCTTCTGTTGGCATCTTCTGATGTTATTCCTCCTAGTGACTCTAGTATTCCCTTTATCCATCTCTTTCTCGGTCTTCCTCTTAATCTGGCGTTTTCGTAGCGTTTATTTAAGGCTCTTTGAGTCATTGTTATTTCTTTTTGTCTTGTTATGTGGCCGAACCAATTTATCTGTTGTTTCTTTATGTAATCGATGGCTGGTTCAATTTCGAGTTTCTTCCTCAGGTCAGTGTTTCTTACTCTGTCCCTTAAGCTGTTTCCTGTCATTCTTGTGACACATTTCATTTCGGTGGCCGTTATCTTTCTTATTGTTCTAGAGTCCAGCGTCCAATTCTGGCACTGATAGCACAGAGTTGGTAGAAAAATTGATTTGTATATTGCCCTTTTTGCTATGTAAATACTGCCGGTGCTTATTGCGTTTTCCTTGATGTCACTCATCATCACTAGTCTTACTTCTACTGTTTTCTAGCTTGGACTTGTTATAGTTTCTTTGTTATACACGATGAAGGCTTTTGCCGAAATGTTATTGTTTGCTTTGTCTTTCTATTAGTCTAGCTGCCACATACCATTTTATGTTCATTTTACTGGTTTTAAATACCCAGAAAGTGTCATCTAATGGGAATATACAAACATAGGTTGATAATAGATGGTGCAGAGCAAACTAAGTGACTAGAAAATTGGTTTCAGTAATACAGAGCTCTATGTAACACAATATTCTTTCAAATACTCTTTTATCATTATCAGTGTCAAGCATGGACATTAAAAAATTGTCACTAGAGAAAAAAATACCTGAATGGAATACTGAATGTGGTAAAAAGAGACAGAATCAGAAATGAGGACAAGAGGATTAGTGTTGGAATGGGGCTGGGACTGGGGCTGGATTATATTAGGAGATAGAAGGTCAAATGATAGAGACATATAACATGATCACCACCAGACAGCTTCCCTCAGAGAATCATAGAATAAGAGAGTCATAGAAACAGTCATAGAAACAGTCATAGAAACAGTCATAGAAACAACGGGAAAAGGAGAAAAGACAAACCTGGAAGACAAATGAAATAGTGGATATTACAATTAGTTTACCTTGAAGCAAGCAGAGAATTGACCCAAATATTTCATTTTCTTTGATGCTGAAAGGTAATGGAAGTTGAGGAAATGAACTGGAAGGTAAACTGTCTTTATGGTGGTGATGCTACCTTTCCAGGTGGCCGAATCAATAACTCATTGAGTCCCAAACCAAGAGAACATGGGTCCAAATCCCAGTAGGGTTAAATGTTATTTATATCAGGGATGAAATAAAAACTCAGATCCGAACACTTCGCGGTGACTGCACTGGACAAGCACCCTTTATTCTCCAGTCCTACAATTCTCCTCGACAGACTCCTCTTCTTCTTCTTCTTCTACCTTTTTCAGCTCCCTGTGAAGCATAGGTCTTCAACAAACATTTTCCAAGTCGTTCTATTTTTTGCCATTCTTTTAAGATCATTCCATGTCTTCCCCATCATCTTCATCTCTGCTTCTATCTGTCTTCTCCAAGGATTCCTTGGTCTTCCTCTTTGTCTTTTCCCTTGGGGATTCCAAAAAAGGGCCTGTTGTGTAAAACTCTCAGTTGGCTTCCGTAGTGTGTGTCCTATCCAGCGCCATCATCTTCGCTGTATCTCTTTATCCACTGGTATTTGACTGGTACATTCTCATCATTCTCCTCGACAGACTCCAGTAATGGAAAAATACGGCAAAGATAGGTTTTTTTTTTTCCCATTCATAAACTTAATCTTCACTGCTTCTTGTATTTTTCTGTTTATAAATTGATTGTCCTTGATCGACATCAATGATTCACTCCTGCAATTATTAATCTTTAAATTTGTTGCTTACACTTACAGGTGACCAAATTTGTGAACCTTCACAAAACACCTTCCCTAGAGGTGGGAATGGTCTTCTGCTTCTCTTACCTCCCCTACGCCCTTGCCGAGGGTATTCATTTATCAGGTAAATTTGACAATCTAATTGATCATGTAAATCACAACACAGAAACATGAATATGTGGGAGCTGGATACTTTCATGTTTTATATACGGGTCTAATTGTTGGATAACAACTAAAATAAATGAATTATTACGACTATAGTGATGTCATGCAACTTGCCTGAACAAAATTGTTTGAGTATTTTGGCCAAATAAAATCAGCGACCAGTAATTGCTCAGGATGTACAACCAAGAGGGTGTGCATTGGTGGTAACAGGTTGATGATCGAGACTGATAGGTCATGGGGTCAGAATTGGTGTAGAAATAATTTCAATAATTGTCATGCAGTGGGCTCGGGGAGAAGGCAAAAGAGAGAAGACCAAAGCAATCTAGCAAAAGAACATTGAAAATGTATATTAACAGTGTGAGCCAGACCCAGGGATATTCTTTCTAGAATGACCATGGAAAGTGGAGAATCTTTGTTTCTTCCGTACAAGGCCCCAGAAGGTTTGTAAGTCATTGACTTCTAGGTCAGTCCATGGCCAAATCATAAAGAAGAGGAAGAAGAAGAATTGCTATACTTATTGCCCAATCATATGTCATGTCAATGTTTCAGGCGTTGAATAGGGAACATGTAACAGAATAATCTTTTAACACATATAATGTAGTGTGTCAGAATTCCTCCCTCAGGATTCACTAGATTTGCTTTATTTTCTCGTCATTTTGATTGTTCCTTTACAAATAATTTAGGTAAGATAAATTGTGATTTGCCAAATGTTTGAGTGCCAGAAAAGTAATAGGAAAATAAAATAAAACAAAACTCCCAAGACTAGCATTGCTACTTAATTAATTGAAGTCTTCTTATTTACAGTTGTTATCATATGTTTTGTTTGTTTGTTATGATTATCATCACTGCACACCTGATGAATCCATAGGTTCTCCAATATCCCCCTTGAGAATTTTGAGGAAATCCGAGTAGAATCCTGGCCCAAGTGCATAAACTTTGTAGCATGGCCTGGAATCCACAGTGTGGGCAGGTTTTTGCTGACATTTTTGCAAAGGCGGCAGCCATAATTATGGCCTACTCTTTTCAATTTGAACTGTCAAGGGATCTTTAACATGTGCGAGGTGCACATGGGACCTCCTGTTTATTGCCCTTATCTGAGAGGGCTAGACCTTGGATCTCACTACCCAAGAGATCAGGGGAGGCTAGCATCATAAAGAAACCACAGATCAATTTTTCCTATTTTTGAAAAATCACCACCGCTTCTGATGGGCTTTGAACCTGGTTCTTCCTTCCTGAAGCCAACGTCATAACTCTAAACTATCACCATCATATGTATTATTGTATAATTAGCTTATATTTGTATGTACCTAGGAAATATTCTAATCTGCTTTACTAAAGAAGAATATGCTGTGACGGACATATTCCTGATAATTTTTGAGTATCATGCTATTGTTTCCCATAAAACTCAAAATCTTATATTTATCTTGATGATTTTCAGGCATAATGGCTATCCTGTTCTGTGGAATTGTGATGTCACACTATACCCATCTTAATCTGTCTCCCATCTCACAAATTACTGTGCAGCAGACATTCCGAACTATTGCCTTCATATGTGGTAAGTGATTCATTATGTTTACTTCCTGTACATTTTTTGTCCCCATAATTCAGACTGTTACAAATTACAAACATCATCATCAAGTACCATACCTGCTGGGTGATCTCCCCACAGCTTTCCTTTGTCTACAGCTGCTTATCAGTGACTTATTACCAAACCACTTTCATAAACTCTCTGGTATCTTTTCTCTCTGCTTACTTCTATCTGTTTGCCCCTCAGTTTTTCCCGTTGTCACAATATATTCTAATTGTTTCTTTCTCCTTCATCATCAGCGAGTACCATGTCTGTGGGCGTAGGTGATCATGCCGCTCCACTACTCTTGATTTTGGTATTTATTTATTGTTTCTGTTGTTGTCCTTCTACCAAGCCATTCTCTTAAGCTGTCTTGACAATTTCCCCAGTTGTCACACTATATTCTAGCTGTTCCCTTCTCATTACTTAGCCAAAAAATGAAATGATCATTGTTTCCTTCCAATGGCAGTAAACTTTCTTTTTTTCTCTGGTCTCTTTTAGAGCAACCTCATTACTGCTTTTAGCCTTCCATAGTATTCTCAACATTTTTATACAAAACCAGATTTCTGTGGCCTCCAGTGATTTTCTTGTTACCTGTTCAATTGTCCAGGATGCACATCCATATGTCAAGACTGACTTCACCTAGCACTGACTTTTTTTCATTGACAAAAATGTATTACAGAAAATCATTCCCGTTATTTGTAATGCCACCTTTGCCTGCACTATTGTGTACCTTACCGCAGTGATGTATCTACCAACTGAAGTTAATATCGTTCTTAGGTATTTGAATTTATTGACTTATTTTAACATTGTTTCATTTATTTTAATCGTGTATTTATATTTTCTTGTTGTTGTTTCAATATTAGTTCAGTCTTTTTGATGTTGAGGCTAGTGCCTTTACTTCCCATCACTAAAATAATAATTTTCTATAACTAATTTTCACATTTAGCTTCCTTTGTTTTAATCTCAATTTCACACTAAGAGTGAATTTGATATTTAAAACAATTATTCTAAGATGTTTACACTTGAAATTGAAGCAGAAGACAAAGAGGTGACTTTGAGTTATTTGTTCCTGTGTTAAATACACCTGAAATTATGAGAAATAACATTGTGGTTTCTAATTGTTGAAAAGAAAAAAAAATTCCACTTTCTTGTGGATACAGAACACACCAACAATGACAATGCAGCTTCTTGGGTCAAGAACTCACCAAGTAAGTGGACAACACCACAGTTGATCAGAGGAGGACTCTTGCATGTTCAGAGATGGATGTCACAAAAACACTACAGTTGATCAGAGAATGACTCTTGCATGTTCAGGGATGGATGTCACAAAAACACTACAGTTGATCAGAGAAGGACTCTTGCATGTTCAGGGATGGATGTCACAAAAACACTACAGTTGATCAGAGAAGGACTCTTGCATGTTCAGAGATGGATGTCACAAAAACACTACAGTTGATCAGAGAAGGACTCTTGCATGTTCAGAGATGGATGTCACAAAAACACTACAGTTGATCAGAGAAGGACTCTTGCATGTTCAGAGATGGATGTCACAAAAACACTACAGTTGATCAGAGAAGGACTCTTGCATGTTCAAGGATGGATGTCACAAAAACACTACAGTTAATCAGAGAAGGACTCTTGCATGTTCAGAGATGGATGTCACAAAAACACTACAGTTGATCAGAGAATGACTCTTGCATGTTCAGAGATGGATGTCACAAAAACACTACAGTTAATCAGAGAAGGACTCTTGCATGTTCAGAGATGGATGTCACAAAAACACTACAGTTGATCAGAGAAGGACTCTTGCATGTTCAGAGATGGACGTATCAGAGAGATTATAGTTCTACATGTGACTGTCAAAGTAACTACCTTGTGGGTGATTCATAGAAACTAAACCTAGGAGTGTTAACTCAGAAAATCTTCAGGAAAGTGTGTCGATCCATCTGCTTGCATCCCTGCAGTTTAACTTGTATTTCGAATGTATGGACTTCTGAAGAGTATAGTACCCCGTCTGAATACTTTAAGCTGAGCCAACGGATTTAATATGACATGAGCAAAGCTCTAACTCCATAATAGTTACTCAGGTGAAGCAGAAAAATGGAGATCCTCACATGAAGTGTTGGCATGAAATGGAAAGTGATAAGTTAGGATTTTAAGTATCCCTGATTGGTGAAGAATGTACCAGATCTCAGGTTTGAGGGGGTTAAATAATGTACTAAGAGAGTGGGAATCAAAAGAGTGAACAGAGGAAGGACAGGGAGATGTTAAGTCATTCAGCCATGACTGAGCACTGGTCAGTTTGATGGACATCTCAAGATTGCATGATTAATCTACAGTCACATGACAAAGTTGACGAGCCAAACTAGAGGGCTAGGCTAGTCAGTTCTCGCTGGTACATCAACAGACAAGACATAGGGGTAGATCAGGAATTCGACTGAAGAGGCGGATGACATCTCGAGAATGGCTGACACCAGGCAGGATAGTGAATGGTAGATAGCAAGATTTTAAGTAGAAAGATCAGCCAACAAGTTAGAAGCATGAAGTCTAGTTAGACATCAAATGATTTAGAAGCTTGACTCCATTATGGACAGTTTTAAAGGACTTAGAAGTTATTAGAGAAAGTTAGATACAACTGGCATCAATAACGCAATATACATCTTAAGGACATTGATAGAAAGATCTATAGAGGTAAAGAAAGATCTATATATGTGCTTTATGGACTACACAAAAGCATTTGACAAAGTAAAGCATGTGGAAATAATCAATATGCTGGAGAAATTAAACATTGATGGCAAGGATCTGCGAATCATAAAACATATGTACTGGCAACAAACAGCAGCTATACGAATTAACAACCAAACAGGACAATTCCAATATATAAAACAAGGAGTCAGACAAGGCTGTGTTTTGTCACCGGACTTGTTTTCACTTTACAGCGAATATATTATGAGATCAATAGTAGACAAAAAAGGAATTGAAGTCAATGGTCACAACATAAATAATTTGCGATATGCGGATGACACAGTCTTAATAGCAGAGACAGAGAACGAACTACAAGAAATGATAGACATAATAGTAGAAGAAAGCAACAAAAAAGGTCTCAGTCTGAATAGTAAGAAAACAGAAGTAATGGTTATATCGAAGAAACAATCGTCACCATCATGCAGCATAAAAATAAACGAGACAAATCTAAAACAAGTGCAACGTTTCAAATACGTGGGCACAATAATTACATCAGATGGGAGATGCACCACAGAAATAAAAAGCAGAATAGCTCAGGCCAAAATAGCATTTCAGAAAATGAAAAATATCTTATGCAACAAATCTATGTCAATAAAAATGAGAAAGAGAGTTCACCGGTACTATATAGAACCAATTCTGACCTATGGAAGCGAATCATGGACAGTAGACAAACAAATGAAAAGACGGTTAGAGGCTACAGAGATGGGATTTCTCAGAAGAATGTTGAAAGTTCCCTGGACAGATAAAAAGACCAATGAGGAAGTTCTCAAAGAGGCCAACACAAAAAGGGAGCTCTTAAAAAACATCAGAAAGAAGCAATCAACATTTTTCGGGCACATCATGAGAAGAGGAAAGTTGGAATACTTGGTTACAACTGGCAAAATAAAAGGAAAGAGAGATCGCGGACGACAAAGAGAGAAAATACTGGATAGCTTGGTGTCATGGCATGGAAAACAGTCAACAACAGAACTGATACGATGCACTGTAGATAGAAGATTGTGGAGGGACATGATCGCCTATGCCAACCGGCAGGGTACATGATGATGATGAGATACAACTGAGTAGCAGTTGTTGATTTATACATTTCGCTATAGAGTGTATGAGTGTGATGTGATTTGTGATTGCAGGTCTTTGTAATTGTTGGCCTAAGATGTTACATCTCATTAAACCTACTGGAGTACAGGCCAGTGGAGCCTGTCTCTAGAAATCTTACATGGAGTTGTCATTGATATTGCTGTCCACAGATATATATTGCTGTCCACAGATATATATTGCTGTCTACAGATATATATTGCTGTCCACAGATATATATTGCTGTCTACAATTGTTTGTCCTAGTCTGTAATGTTTATGAAGAAATCAAGAACAGAAATGTCTTGAAAAATCTGATGTTACATTACAGCAGACAGGTGCCAGAGACTACAGTGTGAAGTGAACAACAGGTGATAAGTGGTACACATTGATAAGAGCATGTCATAAGAAGAGAATCTAGAATATATGGCACTGGATTCCAGATGTGAATAAGAAGAGGTTTCCATGAGTCACTTTCATTGGGCGCATTATTCAGCAATCATCTATTTCAAGCTTGGCAGCTGTCAGTCACAAGTTATTGACATGCCACATCTACTTATTATTGGCCACACAAGATTAGAAGAGGTACAAAACAAAGGAAGCCTTTGATGTATAAATGGGCCTTATTCATTCTGCTGCTTTTCTGTCATTCAAATATTGTCAGAATGAACCAGGAGACTGCTAAGCAAAACATTGTCTAGCAACGACTACCTAAGATCAACACAACCTGCTTTCAACAACACAACCTGCTTTAAAAAGCCCAACCTGCTTTCAACAACACAACCTGCTTTCAACACAACCTGCTTCAACAACACAACCTGCTTTAAACAGCCCAACCTGCCTTCAACAACGCAACCTGCTTTCAACAACACAACCTGCTTTCAACAACACAACCTACTTTCAACAACACAACTTGCTTTCAACAACACAACCTGCTTTCAATATCACAACTTGCTTTCAACAACACAACCTGCTTTCAATAACACAACATACTTTCAACAACACAACTTGCTTTCAACAACACAACCTGCTTTAAACAGCCTAACCTGCCTTCAACAACACAACCTGCTTTCAACAACACAACCTGCTTTCAACAACACAACCTACTTTCAACAACACAACTTGCTTTCAACAACACAACCTGCTTTCAATATCACAACTTGCTTTCAACAACACAACCTGCTTTCAACAACACAACCTACTTTCAACAACACAACTTGCTTTCAACAACACAACCTGCTTTAAACAGCCTAACCTGCCTTCAACAACACAACCTACTTTCAACAACACAACTTGCTTTCAACAACACAACCTGCTTTAAACAGCCCAACCTGCCTTCAACAACACAACCTGCTTTCAACAACACAACCTACTTTCAACAACACAACTTGCTTTCAACAACACAGCCTGCTTTAAACAGCCCAACCTGCCTTCAACAACACAACCTGCTTTCAACAACACAACCTGCTTTCAACAACACAACTTGCTTTCAACAACACAACCTGCCTTCAACAACACAACCTACTTTCAACAACACAACTTGCTTTCAACAACACAACCTGCTTTCAACAACACAACCTACTTTCAACAACACAACCTGCTTTCAACAACACAACCTGCTTTCAACAACACAACCTACTTTTAACAACACAACCTGCCTTCAACAACACAACCTAATTTCAACAACACAACCTGCTTTCAACAACATAACCTGCCTTCAACAACACAACCTGCTTTTAACAACACAACCTGCCTTCAACAACACAACCTGCCTTCAACAACACAACCTGCCTTCAACAACACAACCTACTTTCAACAACACAACCTGCCTTCAACAACACAACCTGCTTTCAACAACACAACCTACTTTCAACAACACAACCTGCTTTAAACAGCCCAACCTGCCTTCAACAACACAACCTGCTTTAAACAGCCCAACCTGCCTTCAACAACACAACCTGCTTTCAACAACACAACCTACTTTCAACAACACAACCTGCTTTCAACAACACAACCTGCTTTCAACAACACAACCTACTTTCAACAACACAACCTAATTTCAACAACACAACCTGCTTTCAACAACACAACCTGCTTTCAACAACACAACCTGCCTTCAACAACACAACCTGCTTTAAACAGCCCAACCTACCTACAACAACACAACCTGCTTTCAACAACACAACCTGCTTTCAACAACACAACCTACTTTCAACAACACAACCTGCTTTCAACAACACAACCTGCTTTCAACAACACAACCTACTTTCAACAACACAACCTGCCTTCAACAACACAACCTAATTTCAACAACACAACCTGCCTTCAACAACATAACCTGCCTTCAACAACACAACCTGCTTTAAACAACACAACCTGCCTTCAACAACACAACCTGCCTTCAACAACACAACCTACTTTCAACAACACAACCTGCTTTCAACAACATAACCTGCCTTCAACAACACAACCTGCTTTAAACAACACAACTTGCTTTACACAAACCAACCTGCCTTCAAGAACACAACCTGGTTTAAACATCCCAACCTGCCTTCAACAATACAACCTGCTTTCAACAACACAACCTGGTTTAAACATCCCAACCTGCCTTCAACAACACAACATGCTTTCAACAACACAACATGCTTTCAACAACACATGTTTTTAACAACACAACATGCTTTCAACAACACAACATGTTTTTAACAACACAACATGCTTTCAACAACACAACATGTTTTTAACAACACAACATGCTTTCAACAACACAACATGTTTTTAACATCACAACATGCTTTCAACAACACAACATGTTTTTAACAACACAACATGCTTTCAACAACACAACATGTTTTTAACAACACAACATGCTTTCAACAACACAACCTGCTTTAAACTTTCTGTTAAAGTGAAAAAAGACCACATACATGCAGAGATTTTTGCTGTTGTTTTATTTTTAAAATATATGTGAATTCACTTATCTAAGACATAATTTTCTATGTTTTAGAAATGTACGTGTGTGTATGTTCACATATCTTAGACAGAATTTCCTTTATTTTGGAAGGTATGTGTGTTTTCACATGTCTTAGAGAATGTGCCCTCTGTTTTAGGAATACTTGTACCCATTTATCAAAGACAGTCAGATATTTGCTTATAAGGTAAGGTAAAGTACGAGACTTGAACCGGCGTCTTAGCGCGCGAGTTTACACCCATATGTGCTCGGCCGCTCATCCAGAAATGTTCAGATATTTCTGTATAGTGTCACCTCAAGCATCGAAACTCAGATGCAAAGTGACGTTCCTCACCTTCCCAGGGTACTACCCAGGTACCCATTTTTGCCAACGGCTGGGTCGACCGTGGGGGGTATTTTTTTTTTTCCAACCATGAGTACAATTCACACTGCTTCCAGCGGGTATCGAACATGGGTTGTCCGAATGTTGGTAGCCTGGTTGGGTGGTTTTCCAAACTAGACTACCGAGGCCCTCATAAGTGATGCTTATAAGTGAGTGATGACATTTTCTACGTAGCCCATTTTTTTAAATTTCAGAAACTTGTGTTTTTATTTAAGAAACTTGTGTTTTTATTTCAGAAATCTATATTTCTATTTCAGAAACTTGTGTTTTTATTTCAGAAACTTGTGTTTTTATTTCAGAAATGTGTGTTTCTATTTAAGAAATGTGTGTTTTTATTTAAGAAACTTGTGTTTTTATTTCAGAAACTTGTGTGTTTTTATTTCAGAACCTTGTGTGTTTTTATTTCAGAACCTTGTGTGTTTTTATTTCAGAAACTTGTGTGTTTTTATTTCAGAACCTTGTGTGTTTTTATTTCAGAAACTTGTGTGTTTTTATTTCAGAACCTTGTGTGTTTTTATTTCAGAAACTTGTGTGTTTTTATTTCAGAAACTTGTGTGTTTTTATTTCAGAAACTTGTGTTTTTATTTTAGAAATGTGTGTTTTTATTTAAGAAATGAGTGTTTTTATTTAAGAAATGTGTGTTTTTATTTAAGAAATGTGTGTTTTTATTTCAGAAACGTGTGTATTTTTATTTCAGAACCTTGTGTGTTTTTATTTCAGAACCTTGTGTGTTTTTATTTCAGAAATGTGTGTTTTTATTTAAGAAATGTGTGTTTTTATTTAAGAAATGTGTGTTTTTATTTAAGAAATGTGTGTTTTTATTTCAGAAACTTGTGTGTTTTTATTTCAGAAACTTGTGTTTTTATTTCAGAAATGTGTGTTTTTATTTAAGAAATGTGTGTTTTTGTTTAAGAAATGTGTGTTTTTATTTCAGAAACTTGTGTGTTTTTATTTCAGAAACTTGTGTTTTTATTTCAGAAATGTGTGTTTTTATTTCAGAAATGTGTGTTTTTATTTAAGAAATGTGTGTTTTTATTTAAGAAATGTATGTTTTTATTTAAGAAATGTGTGTTTTTATTTCAGAAATGTGTTTTTATTTAAGAAATGTGTGTTTTTATTTAAGAAATGTGTGTTTTTATTTCAGAAACTTGTGTGTTTTTATTTCAGAAACTTGTGTGTTTTTATTTCAGAAACTTGTGTGTTTTTATTTCAGAAATGTGTGTTTTTATTTAAGAAATGTGTGTTTTTATTTCAGAAACTTGTGTGTTTTTATTTCAGAAACTTGTGTGTTTTTATTTCAGAAACTTGTGTTTTTATTTCAGAAACTTGTGTGTTTTTATTTCAGAAATGTGTGTTTTTATTTCAGAAACTTGTGTGTTTGCATATCTAGGGCTGGCTATATTTAGTTTCAAAGTCTTTGTGAAACCTGCATTTACTATATGGAGTATTGTAAGTACATATATTTGGTGTTGATTGTTCATGTGTGATGCTTGTTAAACACTAGATTAGGAGTCGGCCCATCAGCAACTTAGCTGAGAATGATCAATGACTCACAGCTGATTCTATTCTTGAGGATCAGTGAACAAAGAGCTGATCAAGACCCTGCTCCACCAGTTAGTGGTGCTTCTAGAGGCAAACTAACCAGTCTGGACAAGCTAATAGAGATCAAAGGCAACCCAGTACTCAACCACCATGCTGAAGTTGGATGCGCCAGGCTGAAGGTTACAAATATTTTGATTGTATCAAAGAAAAGGAGTAGTTGTCGAGGGAACACCAGAAAGAAAGAATATTAGATCCAATCATGAGCTAAGCAATCTGCATTTGCCACAGCAGGTTTAGCAATAGCAAACCAAAGCAAACCAAGACCACACTATGACTTCCAATTGGTTTAATTGACAGGTCATTCTAATTACACTTCAAACAAGTCTATAAGTGTCTCTCATCTCATCAAGTCAGATCAAGTGATCTCCTATGTATGTCCCTAAGTGTCTCTCATCTCATCAAGTCAGGTCAAGTGATCTCCTATGTATGTTCCTAAGTGTCTCTCATCTCATCAAGTCAGATCAAGTGATCTCCTATGTATGTCCCTAAGTGTCTCTCATCTCATCAAGTCAGATCAAGTGATCTCCTGTGTATGTCCCTAAGTGTCTCTCATCTCATCAAGTCAGATCAAGTGATCTCCTATGTATGTCCCTAAGTGTCTCTCATTTCATCAAGTCAGATCAAGTGATCTCCTATGTATGTCCCTAAGTGTCTTTCATCTCATCAAGTCAGATCAAGTGATCTCCTATGTATGTCCCTAAGTGTCTCTCATCTCATCAAGTCAGATCAAGTGATCTCCTACGTATGTCCCTAAATGTCTCTCATCTCATCAAGTCAGATCAAGTGATCTCCTATGTATGTCCCTAAGTGTCTCTCATCTCATCAAGTCAGATCAAGTGATCTCCTATGTATATCCCTAAGTGTCTCTCATCTCATCAAGTCAGATCAAGTGATCTCCTGTGTATGTCCCTAAGTGTCTCTCATCTCATCAAGTCAGATTAAGTGATCTCTTATGTATGTCCCTAAGTGTCTCTCATCTCATCAAGTCAGATTAAGTGATCTCCTAGGTATGTCCATAAGTGTCTCTCATTTCATCAAGTCAGATCAAGTGATCTCCTATGTATGTCCCTAAGTGTCTCTCAGCTCATCAAGTCAGATCAAGTGATCTCCTATGTATGTCCATAAGTGTCTCTCATCTCAACAAGTCAGATTAAGTGATCTCCTATGCATGTCCATAAGTGTCTCTCATCTCATCAAGTCAGATCAAGTGATCTCTTATGTATGTCCCTCAACATGCAGCGACAAACAATACTGGTGTTGTTCCACATGAACTACATTGACAGTATTAATCCTATTTTCTCAGTTGTGGTTAATGTGGAGGTCTACGGTCTCATCTGGGATAACACCAATGAGAAAGGTGCAGTCATCTATACAGACAGATCTGTAGTACGACACCATACATATGGGCATTTACAGCATGCTCAGCAGGTAGAATAGTCAAGGAAGACAGTGGTGCATATGTTATGACTACGAGTAGCATGACAATGGAAGTGATCGGCAGTGATCAAGGCATTTATCTGGTTAGAATCACAAGACTACACCCACGCCTGTATACTAAGTGATTCGATGAGCATGATAAGAAAAGTTGAGGCGGGATCTGTTCGTATGCAATGGTTACAGTCATTGCAGAAGTCAAAAATACGTAAGGTCATCTTTGTCTACATCCCAGGACATGCGGGAGTACAGGGAAATGAAAGAGCGGACAGGTTGGCTAGCTGTGCTATTGTTGAGGACGGTCAACCAATGGATCGGGCGGACATCTTCAATGCCCTCCTGGAAGTGGGAAGGACACATGACTTTGACAACCATGAGTCCACGTCACTCCTTTGGATGAAAGAGATGGGAGTTAAGATGGGCACAGCCAGAAACGAGAAACTTAGTGGGCATGTAAGAAGACTAATTAACCAACACAGAACTGGAGTCATCATTCACTGGACGCTTCGAGACTTGCTGAGGAGGAGATCTAAACACCTATGGACATGTTCGGCGTGCAATGATTATGATCTGCTAATAACTCAATATGTCATCGTACTGGGGAGACAATGACCAGTGGTAACTTCCTGCAGCTCGCACATCTCCATCCACTGCCTGCTTGTAAAATAGAACAGTAAATCAAATAATATCTTTACCTCTCAAATTCCACTGGGACAAAATTATTATTAATCAGAGTGGATCTGGCAGACTCTAATTGTGATGTTCTGTCAATGGGGGCGATCAACACACTTAACCTAACAGCTGACTTCATGTGAGATTCTGGAATCCTACTCTGATTGAGTCCTGATCACAGAGAGAGAGAGAGACGGAGATTTAAATTATATTTATTATCACATGATCATCATTTTGTGAATACTTTCATATTCATCATTTTTAATTTTGTTTGTTGCGCTCATATGAAAATATAGAATGTTTTCTTTTTTTTTTTGCAGGTGCTGATATTAATAGGTCGAGCTTTTAATATATTTCCGTTGTCCTTTTTAGTGAATTTTTTCAGAGAGCACAAAATCACTAGAAAGAACCAGTTCATTATGTGGTTTAGTGGTCAGTATAACTACTTGTTGTTGTTTATCAATTAAACAATTTCATTATGACTATCTGTTGTTGTTTATCTACTAAACAATTTCATTATGACTATCTGTTGTTGTTTATCTACTAAACAATTTCATTATGACTATCTGTTGTTGTTTATCTACTAAACAATTTCATTATGACTATCTGTTGTTGTTTATCTACTAAACAATTTCAGGATAACTATCTGTTGTTGTTTATCTACTAAACAATTTCAGGATAACTATCTCTTGTTGTTTATCTACTAAATAATTTTAGTATAACTATCTCTTGTTGTTTATCTACTAAATAATTTTAGTATAACTATCTCTTGTTGTTTATCTACTAAATAATTTTAGTATAACTATCTCTTGTTGTTTATCTACTAAATAATTTCAGTATAACTATCTCTTGTTGTTTATCTACTAAACAATTTCAGTATAACTATCTCTTGTTGTTTATCTACTAAATAATGTCAGTATAACTATCTTTGTTGTTTATCTACTAAATAATTCTAGTATAACTATCTGTTGTTTATCTACTAAATAATTTTAGTATAACTATCTCTTGTTGTTTATCTACTAAATAATTTTAGTATAACTGTCTCTTGTTGTTTATCTACTAAATAATTTTAGTATAACTATCTCTTGTTGTTTATCTACTAAACAATTTCAGTTCCGCTATCTGTTGTTTCTTTTATAAACCCTTCTATTGTTTATAATAAAATTGCATCTTGCAAAAAAAATATTATTTTGACATAATTATTTATGGGACATTGTCTAAATGTAAACATTATGTATTCTTAGATAATGAATGAGCACTCTAACATATACATATATGAAATGTATGAGCTATAAGTTTCCAATTTATTAATTGCTTTACATTAAACAAGTGCAAGAAATATAATGCTATGAAAATGCAAGTTGCTATTAGCAACATTGATGGTATTCTGTCAGTTGCAATAGTCAATGCATTAAGTGTCAATTCTGTCAGATGCAAGAGTCATTGCATTAAGTGTCCATTCTGTCAGATACAAGAGGTAATGAATTAAGTGTCCATTCTGTTAGATGCAAGAGTTACTATATTGAGTGTCCATTCTATCAGATGCAAGAGTCATTGCATTAAGTGTCCATTCTATCAGATGCAAGAGTCAGTGTATTAAGTGTCTATTCTGTTAGATGCAAGAGTCAATGCATCAAGTGTCCATTCTATCAGATGCAAGAGTCACTACATTAAGTGTCCATTCTATCAGATGCAAGAGTCATTGCAATAAGTGTCTATTCTTTCAGATACAATAGTCAGTGTATTAAGTGTCCATTCTGTTAGATGCAAGAGTCACTACATTAAGTGTCAATTCTATCAGATGCAAGAGTCACTACATTAAGTGTCCATTCTATCAGATGCAAGAGTCAATGCATCAAGTGTCCATTCTATCAGATGCAAGAGTCATTGCATTAAGTGTCTATTCTTTCAGATACAATAGTCAGTGTATTAAGTGTCCATTCTGTTAGATGCAAGAGTCACTACATTAAGTGTCCATTCTATCAGATACAAGAGTCATTGCATTAAGTGTCTATTCTTTCAGATACAAGAGTCAGTGTATTAAGTGTTCATTCTGTTAAATACACGAGTCACTACATTAAGTGTCAATGCTATCAGATACAAGGGTCATTGCATTAAGTGTCTATTCTTTCAGATACAAGAGTCAGTGTATTAAGTGTCCATTCTGTTAGATGCAAGAGTCACTACATTAAGTGTCCATTTTATCATTTACAAGAGTCATTGCATTAAGTGTCTATTCTTTCAGATACAAGAGTCAGTGTATTAAGTGTCCATTCTGTTAGATGCAAGAGTCACTACATTAAGTGTTCATATGAAGATCTTGTCAGAGGCTACTGTTATTTCTTTCATCTTTACTACAAGTCCGCAGCCTGTCTCAGTTTTTCAGACCAACCTCAGGCTGGATCTGTCCTAGGCAAGCTCTTCCCAGTCAAATATGTTCATGTCTAGCTCATGATGATGATGATGAGAGATGGAAAATTGTTTAAAATCAAAATCAGAAGAAAAAAACAGATAGTTGGTGTTTGTTCTAACTTCTACAACTCCACAATAAAAGAATGTAAATATTGTCATGTTCTAACTTCTGCAACTCCACAATAAAAGAATGTAAATATCATTGTCATGTTCTAACTTCTGCAACTCCACAATAAAAGAATGTAAATATCATTGTCATGTTCTAACTTCTGCAACTCTACAATAAAAGAATGTAAATATCATTGTCATGTTCTAACTTCTGCAACTCCACAATAAAAGAATGTAAATATCATCGTCATGTTCTAACTTCTGCAACTCCACAATAAAAGAATGTAAATATCATCGTCAGTGGCCACAATGTAAACAATCTAGAATATGTGGATAGCACAGTCTTAATAGCAGAGATGGAGAATGAATAGAGAAATGATAGCCATAATAATAAAAGAAGCAAAAGAATGGTCTCAGTCTGAATAGTAAGAAAACAGAAGTAATGGTTATATTGAAGAAACAAGCTTCATCATCATGCAGCATAAAAATAAGTGGGATAAATCTGAAACAAGTGCAGAGTCAAATACTTGGGCACAATAATAACATCAGATAGAAGATGTACCACATAAATAAAAACCAGAATAGCTCAGGCCAAATGACACTTCAGAAAATGAAAAACATCTTGTGCAACAAGTCTGTATCAATAGAAGTGAGAAAAAGAGTCCATCTGTGCTATATATATAGAGCCAATTTTGACCTGTGTAAGAGCATCATGGACAGTAGATAAATAAATGAAAAGATGATTAGAGATTACAGAGGTGGAATTTCTCAGAAAAATATTGAAAGTTCCCCAGAACAGCTAAAAAGACCAATGAGGAATTTCTCAATTAGACCAATACAAAAAGGAAGCTCCTAAAAAACATCAGAAAGAAACAATCAAGATTTTTCAGGCACATCATGAGAAGAGGAAAGTTGGAATACTTGGTTACAACAGGCAAAATATAGAGAAAGAGAGATGTTGTCGACAAAGAGAGAAAATACTGGATAGCATGGTGTCATGGCACGGAAAAACAAGAGAATTTTGGAAGGACATAATCACCTACACCAACCAGTATGGCATATGAGGATGATACATCTTCCCTTTCATAATCTCACATTTGTCTTGTTGATTCACAAATTGACAAGAAGGAACACAGAAAGAATATGCTTATGATAACATTTTTATGACCTCATATTATACGATATTTAAGAAAAGACAGAGTTTTACAAATGTGTAGTTTTTTTTTTTTTTTTTGGGTGTTATCAGCAATGAAAGACATCATCATTATTGATTGTTGTCTCTCCATCAAAGGTTGGCTACCATGGAGTGCCATTCCACTCTGTCTCTTGCTTTGATAGTGCAGGTTGTTATAGGCTGACTTGTTCATCTTTTGATGTTACTCATCCATTAGATGATTAGATGATTAGATGATTAGATCCATTAGTTCTGGTTTGCCTCTTTTACCTTGTATTTTCCCTTAAATGAATACTTTTAGTAGGCTGGTGTGTCTTTTAACGGGCCCCAAAAATCTCATTTGTTCTGTTTGAATTGTGTTTAGTAGTTCTCTTTTCAATTTTAGTTGTTTTAAAACTTCATTATGGACATTAGACCAGAAAACAGACCAGAAAATTTAAGCCTTTGAAATGTGGATCTATAGAAGAATAGGCAGAATTGGATGGAAAGAAAAGAAAACAAACGATAAGTTTTAAAACAACTAAAAATAAAAAGAGAACTACTAAACACAATTAGAACAAGACATGAAATTTTTGGGGCATGTTAAAAGACACAACAGCCTTACTAAAAGTATTAATTTAAGGAAAAATAGTGTGGAGATGGCACTCGATGATGATGATGAAATCTTCATTTGTTTTATTTTCATGAGGGAGAAATTTTTTTGGGAAAAAAAATGTCTGTGGTCTCATTTTTTTTCTGGTAATGATGAAAATGATAAAAAGGAAGACCTGATTATTGTTTCTGTTTGATCGGACAGGTTTACGTGGAGCGGTGGCCTTTGCCTTGAGCTTACACCTGGAGTTTACGGAGGAGAAACATTACGTTCTGGTGACCACAACACTCATCCTGGTTCTGTTTACTACAGTCTTTCTTGGGGGATCAACCATGCCACTTCTGAAAGTAAACTTTCTTTGATACATTATTTTGGGTTATATTACATTGTGCTATGTTATATTATGTTACATCATTGCAAAATACTAGATATGAATATCAAAAAGACTAAAACTATGATCATACTCAAAATACTGAAATACTCAAAACCCACAAATGGATATCAAAATTGAAGGAATAGACCTCGAGACAGTTCAGAGCTACAACTACCTTGGACATACTATAACCAGTCATGGAAAATGTACAACTGAAATAAACAAAAGAATAGGGAGGCAAAAAGTAATTTTAATGTCATGAAGAACATACTAACATCAAAACAAATAACACCAGGGCTAAAACTAAGAATAGCAAAATGTTACATCTTCTCAATATTCCTAAATGGTGCAGAAACATGGACATTAGACAAGAAAACAGAACAGAGAATTGAAGCCTTTGAAATGTGGATATATAGAAGAATAGGTAGAATTGGATGGAAGGAAAAGAAAACAAACGACAAAGTCTTAAAACAACTAAAAATAAAAAGAGAACTACTAAGCACAATTCAAACAAGACAAATGCGATTTTTGGGCCATGTTAAAAGACACAACAGCCTACTAAAAGTAATCCAGGAGGGGAATATACAAGGTAAAAGAGGCAGAGGCAGACCAAGACTAACATGGACGAGTAACATCAAAAGATGGACAAATCAGCCTATGACAACCTGCACCATCAAAGCAAGAGACAGAGCAGAATGGCACTCCATGGTAGCCAACCTTCGTTGCGGAGATGGCACTCGATGATGATTGCAAAATATCACAAATACATTATCATCCATGACAGAAAGAATAAGAGTTGAAATCAACAAGGATAAAAGAAAAATGGTGAAAAATAACAATACTCCAGAGGAAAATATTTGTCTAAATCGTCAGACATTGAAACGAGTCATCATCATCATATGCTATACCGGTTGGCGTAGATGATCATGGCCTTCCACAATTTTCTATCCACAGTGCATCGTGTCAATTCTATTGTTAACTTTTTTCCATGCCATGACACCAAGCTATCCAGTATCTTCTCTCTTTGTTATTTGTGGTCTCTCTTCTCCTGTATTTTGCCAGTTATAACCAGGTACTCTCTCATGATGTGCCCAAAAAATCTTGATTGTTTCTTTCTGATGTTTTTTAGGAGCTTCCTTTTTGCATTGGAGCCTCGGTGGCTGAGTTGTTAGTGTGCTCGCTTCCTGACCAGAAGGGTTCAGGTTCGATCCCAACAGTGGCAGAATTTTTTTTGGACTAACAAATGCTCCAGGGTTAACTCAGCCTCTAAAAATGGGTACCAGAGATTTTTCTGAGAAGTAAACCGGCCTGGTATGATACCGACCACATCACCCAAAAATGTGCCGTGGTCATAGAAAAATATGGTCACTAACACCATATTCCCAAACGCCTAGCAAGGCGTGGAGGGAATCTTTACTTTTACTTTGCATCTTGTGTTGGCCACTTTGAGAATGTTCTCATAGGTCTTTTTAGCTGTCCAGGGAATTTTCAACATTCTTCTGAGAAATCCCATCTCTGTGGCCTATTATTGTCTTTTCATTTGTTTTTCTACTGTCCATGATTCGCTTCCATAGGTCAGAATTGGCTCTGTATAGCACTGATAAACTCTTTCAACATAAAAACTTCTTTTAACATAAACTTGTTGCGTCAAGACTTTTTAAATTTTCTGAAATGCTATTTATCCTGAGCTATTCTACTTTTTATTTCTGTGGTGCATCTTCCATCTGATGTTATTTTTAGGTCCAATTATTTGACGCTCTGCACTTGTTTTTGATTTGTCCTATTTATTTTTATGTTGCATGGTAATGATTATTGTTTCTTCGATATGGCCATTACTTCTATTTTCTTACTATTCAGACTGAGACCTTTCTTGTTGCTTCTTTTACTATTATGTCTATCATTTCTTGTAGTTCATTCTCCTTTCCACTTCTTTCTCCATTCTCATTAGAAAGAGTCGACCACTGTATATATCTTGGTAGTTATATAGACCAAGAAGGAGAAACGTAGAAAGAGATCAGAAGTAGGATAGAAAAAGCAGCAGCAAATTATAACAACCTAGATAAAATTTGGAAATAAAGAATACAAAATACTTAGCAATGAAACTAAACTTAGAATATTCAACTCAAATGTATTATCAGCCCTTACCTACACATGTGAAAACTAGAAAATGACAAAAGAAATTGAGAGAAAACTAAATGCATTTTCAGACAAATACCTAAGAAGATAAATATTGTACTATTAGTCCCATAAATGATTCGCTTCCAGAGGTTTATGATGTAAACAAAGCAGTTTTGTCATTGCAAGTGAATAATGTCCACACCTATAATTGGTCAGGATTGTGTAGCAGCAGCAGCTTTATAGCGAACACAGAAAACATCACAGGATTGTGCTGTTCTGAAACAGCTATGCCATGCTACCCTAGAATTGCCTTTAATGGGATTACTGTGACCACAAACCACTCTCCATGTGTGTGCCACATATTTACACCCCAGAAAGAAATACTGAATATAACAACACCATGTGCCGTCTGTGATATTAATGACCACAGACCCTCCGGAGCCTCCAGTATGATTGATACAACTGTTGCACCAAGCACTTCATCAGCAGAGCCATATCTATGGAATGTTAATCTGACATTGTTCTTGAATGATGTCCAAGTTAATGAGACATCAGAATCGTGTGGCAGCAGCTACAAGAAGGGAGCGGAGAACATCAAGTTCTGCTGCTATAAAGGAGACTTGCCTTGCTATCCCAGAATTGCCTTAAATGGAATCACTGTAGTTGAAAACTTCTCCTCTTGTGTAAACTACACATTCACATCTAAGAGTGAATCAGTGAAGGTCACAAAATCATATTCTCTCTGTGGTTTTACTAACTACAGGTCATGTGGCTTCTGTTGGATTGGAAATGACAAATTACCACCACTGTGTGTCTATATGTTTGGAATTGGAGTCATCAATGACGGCCTAACATCATCAAGTGCTATGACGATCATCATTTTCGGGAGGACGTGAACTCCCATGGTATATGGTGGATAGGCGGCAGGAACCATTGAAGGCTATGTCTGAAAAGTGTTCCTTCTTGCAGTTTCCTCATATTCCAAGTCCGGCTTGTTGCAGGAGCTACTGAGTTAAGTGCTCTGTGCACACCGTGAGCTGTGTGTCTCATCCGTTTTGATCCTGCTTCGATATCCCGCTTGTTTACGATGAATGATGATATCGTATGACAGGGAACAGTTGACTGTGTTCACTTTCTGCGCGGTTTCGCCTTATGTCTTTTGGCGTGTGCTGAGACTGCTACGATGGGGACTACAGTTACCTTTCTCTGTTTGGGAGATGAGTTGGTAATTCGGATGATTCCACTGGCACGGGCGGTTGAGCAATTATGGATTTTAATTCGTTTGCTGTGATGCCGAAGCCTTCCATAACCAATAACCAATAACCTAAGAAGAATACTCTGAGTACAGTGGAATGAATTCAAGACTAATATTGAGATTAAGAAATGGTCAAGCAACCAATGTTCCCATCTGCAATTAGGAAGGGAAGATGGACATATGTTGGATATGTGTTGAGAAGAGACAACAAGAGAATTCCAAAACAGGCTCTTCTGTGAGAAACATTAGGATACAGAAAAGGAGGAAGACCTAAATAGACACTAAAAAGAACACTTGTAAGAGAAGCAACGTTGGCAGGCATAGACTCATTAGATAAGATCAAACATCTCACCAAGAAATGAGATGGATGGAGAAAAACACTACAAGCTCTATGTGACGTCGAGTGATGCTGGAAGGGTCAGGATCCAGATATTATGTTATGTCATAAAATGTTATGTTATTTATGCTAAGCTATATGTTGTTATATTGTTTTATTTTTGTGTTGTATTGTGTTATGTTAAGTTATGCTATAGTATTGTTAGTGTAATATTTGTTTCTGATATTCTGTCTTGAATTATTTTGTCAGCCATTTACATATTTTTTGAGTACTTATAGTACATGCTTCAAGTATTTCAGAATTATGAGCTGAGACTTTAGTGTATAGTATATATAGGGACTTCATCTTCATGAATGAATTTGAATTCATTGCTCTGGGCATGTAAGAACCCAAAATAATGAGACTGTTGTCTGTCCACATTGTTATGATTTTGCTCTTGACTGCTCTCTACCAACCAATAACACTATCATTCAGTGACTGCACAGATCACTGTGATATATACTTTATATATTTTCTAAAACGTTTGTTTTAGTTATGATTATGTTAATTATGTTAAATTAAATAAAGACACAAGGGCTGCCAAAGCGTCATGATTGATTTTGTTTTGTTCCTTTTTCGTAAAGCTGACACAATACTTTATAGAAGCGTACGTTACACCCCACCATTTACTCCTTGCTCACATTCCTGAGACTACCGAGGTTTACAATATTTAAAAAAAATAAGAAAATATTTTATTAAAGGTATAGTCGATTTGTCAGTGACAGAAGTAAAATTACCAAACAAAAAAGTTTGAGAAGACAAAATAAAAGACTGGACAGGCCTTGACTTCATTAATGCACAAGAATATGCACCTGAGAGAGGTTGAACAAAATGGTAGATGACGTCAGCGCTGTCCTAGTGATCCAGATTGTTGAGAGGTAGACAAAGAAGTTTGATTGAGGAGACATAATAAGAAATGTGTATAACAAGCGAGCTAATGAAACCATAACAAATTCATACTTTAGCATCTGCAGAAGGGAAATCACCTTGTGCCTATCACAATTACAATAATTTATATTTCTCTTTTGTCTTTACAATAATTTCCTTTTATTTTTGCTGCTAGTTTTTTAAAAAAATCTTTTATAATTGCAATCATTAATTTTTTATCCTAGTTTTTACAATCATCTGACAAGAAACAAAAGAAGAAGAAGCGAATGGATGGAGAAGTTTCAATGAGTAAAACTAAAGAAATGGTAAGTTCTTGCTTTACAGAACAGTCATGTTCTTTTGTTGATGAAGTTAATTTTAGTTATTTCTTTATTGCTAGCATGCTATGGCTTATAACAGTGCTCTTCAACCTAGGTACTACCGCCCACTAGTGGACGATTTTGACTTTTAGGTGGATGGTAGCAGAATAGTTACATGTTTTATTAATGATATATCAAATAGACTCTCGGTGGATGATCGGGGAGCTTTATTCTCTCTATAAATTTTTTAAAACATCAATAGCTAGTTTCTGAGCATGACCTAAATTAAATTTAGACTTTAGTGGCAGTAGAGAAAATGTGGAGCCTCAGTGGCTGAGTGGTTAGTGTGCTTACTTCCTGGCCAGAAGGTCCGGGTTCAATCCCCAGCAGTGGTGGAATTTTTTTTAGATTGACAAGGCTCCGGGGTTCACTTAGCCTCTAAAAATAGGTACCTGAGATTTTTCTGAGAAGTAAAAGCGCCCTGGTGTGATACCGACTACATCACCAAAAAATGTGCAGTGGTCATAAAAAATATGGTCACAACACTATATTCCCCATAAACCTAGCAAAGTGTGGAGGGAACCTTTATTACCTTAGAGAAAATATATCTATGAAAATGTGGGCACTGGGCATAACAAAGTTGAAGAGTGCTTGTTTATAAGAAGAGCTGGGTTTCTCAAGAACAGCAACTAGAGGTCACATTTTGAAATGAGGTTATTGCCCTTGAAAGGCAAGTTAATTCATTTTGGCTGAGAAAATGTTGAAAACTGAAATATTGTTGTAAGTCACAGACTGGTAGTAGGAATGATGCTTGTAAGTCACAGACTGTAAGTAGGAATAATGCTTGTAAGTCACAAACTATAAGTAGGAATGTTGTAAGTCACAGACTGGTTGTAGGAATGATGCTTTTAAGTCACAGACTATAAGTAGGAATGATGCTTGTAAGTCACAGACTGGTAGTAGGAATGATGTTTGTAAGTCACAGACTGGTAGTAGGAATGATGCTTGTAAGTCACAGACTATAAGTTGGAATGATGCTTGTAAGTCACAGACTATAAGAAGGAATGATGTTGTAAGTCACAGACTGGTAGTAGGAATGATGTTGTAAGTCACAGACTGGTTGTAGGAATGATGCTTGTAAGACACAGACTATAAGTAGGAATGATGCTTGTAAGTCACAGACTGGTAGTAGGAATGATGCTTGTAAGTCACAGACTGGTAGTAGGAATGATGCTTGTAAGTCACAGACTGGTAGTAGGAATGATGCTTGTAAGTCACAGACTGGTAGTAGGAATGATGCTTGTAAGTCACAGACTGGTAGTAGGAATGATGCTTGTAAGTCACAGACTGGTAGTAGGAATGATGCTTGTAAGTCACAGACTGGTAGTAGGAATGATGCTTGTAAGTCACAGACTGGTAGTAGGAATGATGCTTGTAAGTCACAGACTGGTAGTAGGAATGATGCTTGTAAGTCACAGACTGGTAGTAGGAATGATGCTTGTAAGTCACAGACTGGTAGTAGGAATGATGCTTGTAAGTCACAGACTGGTAGTAGGAATGATGCTTGTAAGTCACAGACTGGTAGTAGGAATGATGCTTGTAAGTCACAGACTGGTAGTAGGAATGATGCTTGTAAGTCACAGACTGGTAGTAGGAATGATGCTTGTAAGTCACAGACTGTTAATAGGTTTTGATGTTCTTCTAAAATACTAAGTGGATCGACAGTTTGTTTCCTGTGGTATAAGGATTAAGATCAGAAAATTTAGTAATTATTGTAATGCTGATCCTGTCTCTTTCTGTGCCTTGTGGATCAGGGTGATGCCATCGACTCGGAGCACTTGTCAGAGATTACAGAAGATGATGAGGCTCATGTCGTCAAACCTCATGTGACAGGGTTCACTAGACTTGATGCTCTCTACTTTATTCCATTCTTCACCAAGAGGTTCACCCAGCAGGTAAGAGTCATTTACTTGAGTCTGTATATCTCAGTGATAATAGAATTGGTTAATATTAGCAGACTCTACCTCTTAGCTATTTTGTAAGCCTTGTAGGTACTCATTACTTTTGAGCGGATGAAGAAAGATATCAAATAAAATAAACATAAAATGGTGTTGAGCAGCTAAACCAACAGAAAGACAAGACAAACTACAACGTTTCGGCAAACCTTCATCATAGACAGACTCAAACATTTCGGCAAGCCTTCATCAGAGACAGACTCAAACATTTCGGCAAGCCTTCATCAGAGACAGACTTAAACATTTCGGCAAGCCTTCATCAGAGACAAACTACAACGTTTCGGCAAGCCTTCATCATAGACAGACTCAAACATTTCGGCAAGCCTTCATCAGAGACAGACTCAAACATTTCGGCAAGCCTTCATCAGAGACAGACTCAAACATTTCGGCAAGCCTTCATCAGAGACAGACTCAAACATTTCGGCAAGCCTTCATCAGAGACAGACTCAAACATTTCGGCAAGCCTTCATCAGAGACAGACTCTAACATTTCGGCAAGCCTTCATCAGAGACAGACTCAAACATTTCGGCAAGCCTTCATCAGAGACAGACTCAAACATTTCGGCAAGCCTTCATCAGGTATATCAAACAAACTATGTACAGTAACACAAAAATGCAAGTCAGAAAACACATCACAGTTCCAAAAAAAATGCCAGAAAGGACTATAGCCAGGATTTACATAGTGTTTGGTTAAAAGATTAATAGACAATAGGACAGGTAGGATTTAATTAGGCCATAAGAACCTAATATTGACAAATTTGAAAAATAAAAGGTGTTACTAGGGGTACGAAGAAATCATGCATGTTGGTGGTTTCTGTTGTTTGTTGGTTAAACACTTGTTTTGATCCATCTGTTTTATTCACATCCAGATAAGATACAGTACAATAAGATAAGAATATGCTGAATGATAACACTTAATAATAATTTGTGAATGATAACAAATAATAACAATTTCAGTCTCGAAGACTATAAAGAGTTCTTGAGTCTGTGTTACAGTAACAAATATAATGTGAATTAATTATACACCCAGTGGAGAACAATGTAACTCCAAATGTTTTGAATAACACTTTATTTTGTTTGACACTTAATATGATGGCATGAGACATCGTCTAGATCTCATGCAAAAGTTTATTCTCACTGCTCATGTGGATCAATAACAGCTGTACATAACTTGTTTCAATAACTTCTCATGTGATAATATGACTTCTGTACATAACTTGTGTCAACAACTTCTATGATAATATGACTTCTGTACATAACTTGTGTCAACAACTTCTATGATAATATGACTTCTGTACATAACTTGTATCAATAACTTCTCATATGATAATATGACTTCTGTACATAACTTGTGTCAACAACTTCTATGATAATATGACTTCTGTACATAACTTGTGTCAACAACTTCTATGATAATATGACTTCTGTACATAACTTGTATCAACAACTTCTATGATAATATAACTTTTGTACATAACTTGTATCAATAACTTCTATGGTAATTTGACTTCTGTACATAACTTGTATCAACAACTTCTATGATAATTTGACTTCTGTACATAACTTGTATCAACAACTTCTATGGTAATTTGACTTCTGTACATAACTTGTATCAACAACTTCTATGATAATTTGACTTCTGTACATAACTTGTATCAACAACTTCTATGATAATTTGACTTCTGTACATAACTTGTATCAACAACTTCTATGATAATTTGACTTCTGTACATAACTTGTATCAACAACTTCTATGATAATTTGACTTCTGTACATAACTTGTATCAACAACTTCTATGATAATTTGACTTCTGTACATAACTTGTATAACTTCTCCTATGATAATATGACTTCTGTACATAACTTGTATCAACTTCTTCTATGATAATATAACTTCTGTACATAACTTGTATCAATAACTTCTCCTATGATAATATAACTTCTGTACATAACTTGTATCAACTTCTTCTATGATAATATAACTTCTGTACATAACTTGTATCAACAACTTCTCCTATGATAATATAACTTCTGTACATAACTTGTATAACTTCTCCTATGAAATCTGTGCACTCCTAACCCTGATCTCCCTAAAAAGCACTGATCTTTAAAGACCATAAATATCTTCATAGAGCTCATTTCTTCTCTTGAAACAATTATTGACCCTCTGACTAAGACATCTCCCTGTTAGCCTCTCCAAGTCTTCCAACTTCCCTGCTTTTAGTTTCCTGACACACAAATGTAATCTTCAAATCAACCCAGAGTGTTCAATGCCTCGAATATCTTAGAGTCTCTCTGATTATCCCCTAGAAGCTAAGCACAGTTTCCTTAACTCTAGATTATGACACCGATTCGTGAGTCACATTTTTGCGATAAATTCATCAAAATGGCGAACACTAAATGTTATGTTTGGAGTTTGGAAAATAGTATCTCCTTTAAACTTGTGCTACAAAGCTTTGTATTTACCCAAGAAGAGACACAGGAATCAGATGCAGTAATCATTTCCTGGCATAGTTTCTATTTATGGCCTGAAACTCTACCGCATGGCGCCGACGCTCTTGGAGGTGTTACGTTGCCTATTGACACGTCGACCATCAGTCCATCATTCCAGCCAAGCGCTCGGCTTCCTATTAGTGTCATTCGCTGTCTATTGACACATCGACCATCAGTCCATCATTCCAGCCAAGTGTTTGGCTTCAAAATAGTGTCATTCGTTGCCTATTGACACGTCGACCATCACTCCATCATTCCAGCCAAGTGTTTGACTTCCTATTAGTGTTATTCGTTGCCTATTGACACGTCGACCATCAGTCCATCATTCCAACCAATTGGTCGGCTTCCTATTAGTGTCATTCGCTGCTTATCCTGTGTTACAAAGGGTTTGTTTGATGTCCCGCCAACAGCCGAAGAGATTTCCCCCATTATAAAAAAAAAGTTTCTTGAATATTGGCAAAATGTATTTTTAAAAATAACTCTTTTTTATGATAGCTTTGTACTTTTACGAAGCGCACTAATTAATCCAACATCAAGGGGAAAATGTCCCAACATTCAGGGGTTACTGGAAGCAATAATATAATTAGGAAGGTACAGGGAGGGGAAAATGTTTGTCTATGGCAAACTGTTGAACTCCAAGAATTTGTGTTTTAAGGTTGTACTTTTAATAGCCTCTGTGGCTGAGTGGTTAGTGTGCTTGTTTCCTGACCAGAAGGGTTCGGGTTCGATCCCCAGCAGTGGCAGATTTTTTTTCGGACTGACAAGGCTTCGGGGCTCACCCAGCCTAAAAGAAATAGGTACCAGAGATTATTCTGGGAAGTAGAGGTGGCCTGGCATGATACTGACCATATCACCCAAAAATGTGCCGTGGTCTTAGAAAAATATGGTCACTAACACCATATTCCCCATACGCCTATCAAGGATTGAAGGGAACCTTTACTTACTTTACTTACTTTACTTACTCTACTTACTTTACTTACTTTACTTACTTTACTTACTCTACTTACTTTACTTACTTTACTTACTTTACTTACTCTACTTACTCTACTTACTTTACTTACTCTACTTACTTTACTTACTCTACTTACTCTACTTACTTTACTTACTCTACTTACTCTACTTACTTTACTTACTTTACTTACTTTACTTACTTTTTATAAAAGTGTTGTAATCTTGGATTAAATAGTGAATTCTAGCCCCAGTGTTTTCTATCCGCCATGTCTCACCATCCAATACCTTGACTGTGTCATTCTCTATTGTTGTCCTAATTACTTGCATTGCTTATCAACAAAAGCATATCAATATCAAATATTTCATGGGTGGTCTAGAAGTAAGACGTTGGCTTCTGGACAAGAAGGTTTTGTGTTCAATCTCCACCTACAATCTCTTCAGGTGGTTAGAGTAAGAAAAATCAAATCTGTGATTTCTTCATGGCTTTACCCTCCCCTGATCTCTGGGTGTGAGATCCGATATCTAGCCCTCTCAGAAAAAGGCAAGGAAATGGAGGTTCTGTGTGCACTCATGCACATTAAAGAACTTCTGGTAGTTTAAATTTGAAAAGAATAGGCCCAAAATGGCCGCTATCTGGGCAAAAACTGTTAAGTAAATCTATTCATTCATGCCAAAATGTGTGAGGCCAGAAGACACAGATACTGAGGCGATGCCTCTAAACTAGCAACAATGCATCCACATCCATCTAATGGACAAATGCTAAGAAGAAGATTTTTTTAGTTCTAATGCAGTGCCCATCAATAGGCTGCATCCATCCTCGCACTTGACCTAATGTTTATTCTTCATCAATGTCTAAGAAGTTATGGAAAAGTATCAGTCAAATACCAGAGGATAAAGAGATACAATGAAGATGATGGCGCTGGATAGGACACACTGTGGAAGCCAACAGAGAGCATTACACAACATCCCTTTTTCTGGAATCCCCAAGGAAAAAGACAAAGTGGAAGACCAAAATATTCTTGAAGAAGACAGATGGAAGCAGAGATGAAGATGATGGGGAAGACATAGAATGAACTTAAAAGAATGGCAAGAAACAGAATGACTTGGAAAGTGTTTGTTGAAGACCTATGCTTCACAGGGAATTGAAAGGATAAGAAGAAGAATGTCAAAGAATTGTCACAATTATAGTAATCTGACATAACCTATAGCATTTTTTAGATGTGATACTATAGGTGCACATCCACAAGTACCTAAAATGTAAAAGTAAAGTACCCCCTTCACGCCAAGTGGTGTATAGAGAAATATGGTGTTAGTGACCCTATATTTTACAGACCTTCAGCACATGATTTGTGGGGTAATGTGGTCAGTATTACGCCCGTGCTGCTTTACTTTCCCAGAAAAAATCCGGTACCCATTTAAGGCTGGGTGAACCCGGAAGCCGTCGGTTGGGTTTGAACCCTACCCCTTGTCCGTGGTAGTCCAGTTCACTAACCACTGAGCTAACGCGGCTCCCACCTAAAATGTGGTTTATATATAAATTGTTTTATAGAAGTCATAATCTTATGTTTATTCCTGGAACTTATATTAATAATTTTTTCAAGGAAATGAGAGATGGACGAAGCCAAGTTGACATTCTGACATCTCAGTGGCAAAAAGAGGTGAGGGCTGCACCATCAGAGTCTGAGGATGAGAACAATGGTGAGATGGAGACCTCCCTCATCACAGCTAACAGCACAACATCACTCTTCCAAAATGGTTCACCTAATCCAAGCAACAGGGTATAAAGATTCCTGTCTGGTATTTGCAAGACATGTTGTCATTCTATTTATATATTTATAAAATGTAAGACTTTCAGAATGTGTCATCAACAAAGCCAAATGCTTGTAAATTTGTTGAGTTAGACAAAATGAAACGGCTGATGATAATGATCATGATGAAGAATTGTCACTGCACTCTGGACAAATCTATTGGTGCTCAAACTACTGTAGCAGACAACGAAGGGTAATTCGATGTAAATATTCCTCCGACTTTTCCTTTCACACATTTTTGTTTATACATTCTGTGTTCACTTTAAATAATTGCAATCAGAGGGCAATAGACTCATTAATTGCATCCTTCTTTAGCTTCAGTATCTTTCCTTTATTTGATCAGCATACCCCACCACTGGTGCAAAACAGTCTTGTATTATTTTTGTTGAATCTAAGTAGTTTTGGTTTCAGAAGTGTGACATATACACATAACAGACAAAATAGATGGTTATACCAAAAACAAGGAGATAAAACAATCATCATCAGGTCATATGTTCCTTACACAACGTTGCATTTCACCACAGCTGATCTGAAAGAATCTCTGACTCTAGCCAGATCTCCTACTTCTTCTGTTGTCATGTTCAAGGAAGCCTTGAAACCACCTTCTTCTTGGTCTACCCCTGATGTGTAACCCAGGAACCAAGCCTTCCATTATTGTTCTTTCCAGTCTGCTGTGTCTTTTCATGTGGTCATAGTATTTTAATTTCGTCTGTAGAATGGTGTTTATAGCCCAGTTATTTTTAATGTTGAAATCTTTTAATGTCTTCATTGCTCTTTTTCATTATCCAAGGTATCTTAAGGATTTTTCTGTTGAGTTTTGTTTAGGGTGAATCAAATTTCTTCCTTGGTGTATGCAAGATTGTCAGTGATTCACAACCATATGTTGCCATCGAGAAGATACATGTTCTCAGTAATTTAAATTTGACTGCCTTGCTGGTATTGTGCCACATGTTCCTCATGATGTTTAGTTTTTGTGATGCTAATGAGAACACCCTAGGTGTTTTTTGTTTGTTTGCCAGCTTTCACCTCTGGCAAAGTCCCTAAAAACTAGGAACTAAATTGTGCTTGTTCATCCATTTTTCCTTGGCAGCCGTGTGCACAAGGTATCTCACCGCACAGGCTGATAACTTTGTCTACGAAGGTACTCATATATTTTTTTCTGTCAATGAGTAATTGACGTTTCAAGCTGGCCCTCACTGCTGAGACCAGGAGTGGTTGCTGCAGACAGAAATCACAAATAAAAATTCTAGCTGGTGCAGCCGAAATTTGAACTCACTTTCTGTCTCGAGATCAGTGTCTTGCCTTGAGACCGACCAGTCTCACCCAAGGTGATGAATTAAAACATATTATTGAAAAATCAGCAGAAACATGGCAGTATAAATTATATAGTATAGAAACACATGAGAAATGTGTAAATTGTTCTTGGTCTCTATCCTCTTTTACCTTTTAGTGTCCAGGGAAAAATCATTTTCTTGACATTGTTCTTTGCTTTGCTTCACACAAGGTGCTTTGTGTAGCATCAGATATTGTACTTGTCCATTTCTGGGAAGGGAGGAGGTAGGTTTGTCTTCCTCTAGCTCCTCTGCTTCTGATTGTTAATGCTTGTCATGAAATGTTACTTGCATGTAACTGCATTACATCTTCAAACCATTTAATTTGTTGTCTCTGGACAAAGCTCAGAACTGATGTTGCTCCCATCCCACTCTTCTCCTCATGTCTTCATCTCTCATTCAAATGTGTAACAAAGCAACAAGTATTTCTATGTTGGTATTTGGGAAGTAAGTGTCATCTCAACTTGAATGGTTATAGTTATGGTAGGCCCTGGTATCATTGCAAACAAATTAAAATCCATAATAACTTTAATGGTTTTTAGAGGGCAGGATGCCTTTCAGTTAGAGCCAAACTTAAATGCTTGAGAAATTTTCACAAGCTTCTTCTGTGATCATATCACTCATACACTGTGTTTATAGATGCTTTCTTTTCTGCAAGTTTTGTTCTGTTTCTGCCACACTAGTTTATTAATGGATCCAGAATCTAACAAAATGACATTCCAAACTCCTATTAAGGTAATGGCAGCAATTATTAATAACATCTCTACAGATGTACAAAATCCCTTCTCAGGGTGTGTTACATTTATTCATAGAATAACTTGCCAGAACAAATTTATCTTAAGTCACTTTGAATTAAGTGTTGATCATGTTGTACTAATCCCCACTCAACCATCTTCAAAGTTCTGAAGGAGGGACATAGCAGACACCCAATAAGGAAGCTGAGTTCTAGGAGTTTCTAGATGATGGGTAGAGCACACCTCACCTTTGATAATCTTAGGATCAACCCATCCAGATATTCTGTCTTTGTTGACTCCTGTAGTTCTTGAATCATGTATGAGTTTGGCATGCTCAAGAAATACCATATACATCTATATATCTGTCTGTTGTCCTCATGAGTCGAAGATGGCACAGCGGACAGAAATTCTAGACTCTTGTGTCCAATAATAATCTTTCAACTTCAGACCTTGCACACAACCTTCTTTATGTCTCACCACACAGCTCTGTCCTGGGTGAGTTAATCTCAGCATGATGGCTGATACATGCTGTTGTTGCCTCTTGTTTTTATGTTCTTTTTAGTGTTTCTCTAGGTCTAGGTCTCTTTTTCTTTTACCATCTGGTTCCCATTTGAGGGCCTGCTTTGAGATTCTTTTGTTGTCTCTTCTCATCACATGGCCAATATATGACCACCATCTTCTCTTGATTAAGATTATCTTTGGATGCTTTGTCATTTCTCTTATTTCAGTACTAGTCTTGAACTCATTCCGTGGTCGACAAAGTATTCTTCTCAGGCATTTGTTTTCAAATGCATCCAGTTTATTTTCTCTTTAGTTGTTGTCCAGCTCTTGCATGCATAAGTACGGACAGATAATATGTTAAAACACCACATAGAGGAGGTATAACCACTGAACAGAAGGCAACGTATCCCAAGAAACTTTCAGATATATTCAAATATAAGCATTTTATTGTTTATATTTTATATACAAGAGTTATTTATTATAATATGCACATTTTTTTGTTGCAATGCAATTTTTAAAATGTGATTGGCATTATATGTGATTAATTCTTTTTGTGATTCCAGTAATAGAAGAATATTTTATATGTCTACTGAATTTTTCTTATATTTGGACATTTTGTGATTATATCTCCTTGTTGTATAGCATAATGCAACCATTTTTTCATTTGTAAGGACTCACATTTGATGATAGGGTTGCTTCATAAAAAATTAGTTGTAAGATGAATCATCATCTGTCATGACATAAAATATGTTATCAATCTTTATAAATTGCTCCACAGACGACATGATTAATAGACACTATGTGTCTTTCGGCTTTTAGGGCGCTAAGTATATTTGTAACTGTCATTTTGTGTACTCCATCCGTGGATCAATGAGTAACAGTATGAAAGGAGACCATAAATCCTTGGCTGTGAGGTATCATTTCTTCCTTGTTCATTGAATGCTTTCATTTATATTTGTAATCTTATTATGCCTTTACATTCCTTTGTAGTAAAATATTGTGTTTGTTTAGCTACAATACGATTCCTGTAAATAAAATGCACAATTTGGAACAGTGCCTTATCTGGGTTCTAGTACAGCCGAATGTGTACAGCATTATCTGTTTGTTTAATTTCTGTATTGGACCTGAGAGGAAAGTTTCATTTAATGACTTAATTCACATGAGATACTTAAAGTAGGTCATCAGGGTGTTTAAAAGCGACAAAAGTGAAGGTCATCATGGTGTTTAAAGGTGAGAAGACGAGGATCATTGGAGTGTTTAAAGGTGACAAGATGAGGTTCATTGGGATGTTTAAAGGTGACAAGATGAAGTTTCATTGGGGTATTTAAAGTTAACAAGATAAATGGATAAAAGTGTTAGGAAATAACAAGATGTATAAAAATATGATTTGAGAGACAGACACACAGAAAATATTCACAACTGAGATGGTTCTAGCTTGTTAACAAAACAGGCTGTTTCCAAGAAATCTTTTGACAGGCAAAGTAACAGAACTTGATCCCCAGAATATCCAAACAGTGTTCAATTTTCACCGAAAGAATGAGAGCTCAGTTCATATCAATCAGATAGAAATCTGATACTATCTCTGGCAAACCTCAACACCTTACAACAGAAATGGAATGACAATGAAAATTAATGTTATTTTCTGATTTTTAGGCACCTTTTATTAGCCCAAAAGTGGCATCTTTATCTACAATTGTCATTTTCTGTGAGATGGAACTAAACAACAAATATCCCTTTTAGGAAGTTGTTGGAGATTGCCTCACATTCAATAGTGCCCAGTTTGAATCTCATGTGGAATGATTAGATTTGTCTCCTACTGATACCTGATCTCAAGGTATGTGAGACTAGGTGCCTAGTCCTAATGGAAACAGAAGATAAAATGTTCAAATGGGGCACATAAATGAATCCTGATATTTGAAAACAGAACATAGCTATGTGTATGCTGCTTCTTACATCTTGAATCATTCCAGTACCATCAGGCATCACACAGTGATCACCCTAGGTTCCTATTGTAGGCAAGATTCTCAGGGAATTGATGCCTGCTATCTTTGCATATCTTATCAATGTTCTTCTCAAGGTAGGCCTGTTTTTCTTTTTTCTGTTGTTTCCCATTTAAGGGCTTGCTTTATGAATTTCATGGGTTAATTTGAGAATTTTGAGACATGAGACCTCAACGTTCATGTCTGAAGCAGCCAGTTGTCAATGCACCTTGTAGTTCCACTAAGATAAAGGCTTCTTACTTGCTCATGGTGTTCTTGAAGTTCATGGAGTCACTTTAATTGACATCAACAATTTGTGGGATTTTCAGATGAAAACTGCATTCTTTGCACCTGTTTTGTGCACTGTTGATGAAGCAAATCGGAAGATTTGGTCGATACAGCAATGGTTTTAGTTGAGGTCTAAGTAGTTGAGTATTTAGCACAAAGGGGTAGGGTGAGGGCATGAGGGAGATGAACACATGCCCTCTCCTTCCTATCTCTTTGCCCAACCCCTTTCCCTTACAACAATTACTTTCTACCTTTCTCCCCTCCAGCCTCTTTCAGCCATTATCTGGCAAGATGAAGATCATTTGGGTGTTTAAAAGTGACAAGATGAGGTTCATTGGGTGCTTAAAGGTGACAAGATAAGGCTCATTGGGGTGTTTGACAAGATAATGCCCATTGGGGTGTTTAAAGGTGACAAGATGAGGTTAATTGTGATGTTTAAAGGTGGAAAGATGAGGTTCATTGTGATATTTAAAGATGACAAGATGAGGTTCATTGGGATGTTTAAAGATGACAAGATGAGGTTCATTGGGATGTTTAAAGATGACAAGATGAGGTTCATTGGGATGTTTAAAGGTGACAAGATGAGGGTCATGCCCTTATAACATGGGCAGGTTACCCCTTCCACTTAATCCTCATTTTGCAGTCTCTTGTTCAGTGGTTCTTTATTTCCTGTCTAGCATTCGGCTGGTGAGGACCTGTGACTTCCATCACAAAGTTCAGTCCATTTTCTTTTATTTTCTCTTTCTTTGTTTTACCAGTTTTAGTTACTGTTTAACATGTAGTATAGTATATTTCCCTTGCATACTCATTTTTTTTTTAGTCCGTTTTCTGAGCAAGGCCGCATGTAGGCCTTAACATCAATAATCTATATTGTCCTCTTTTGTAAAGCTGTCACCATATACTGTGTTCAACTCGTTCCCTGATTACAAGTTTTACAGGAGTGCTGCAGTTATTTGCCTAATCCATGTTTTATATGTGTCTGCTTTAATGACCTGTTTGTTCTTGACCCTCTGTATTTCTACACTATAATCTTTGTCATAAGTATTCTATACTATAATCTTTGTCATAAGTATTTCTACACTATAATCTTTGTCATAAGTATTTCTACACTATAATCTTTGTCATAAGTATTTCTACACTATAATCTTTGTCATAAGTATTTCTACACTATAATCTTTGTCATAAGTATTTCTACACTATAATCTTTGTCATAAGTATTCCTACACTATAATCTTTGTCATAAGTATTTCTACACTATAATCTTTGTCATAAGTATTTCTACACTATAATCTTTGTCATAAGTATTCCTACACTATAATCTTTGTCATAAGTATTTCTACACTATAATCTTTGTCATAAGTACTTCTACACTATAATCTTTGTCATAAGTATTTCTACACTATAATCTTTGTCATGAGTATTTCTACATTGTAATCTTTGTCATAAGTATTTCTGCACTATAATCTTTGTCACAATATTTGACATTAGAATATTCTAGTAACACAGTTTCATGGGATCCCATCTTTGATACAGAGACAACAAGATAATGATGGTGATAAGAGACTGAGAGTCAAAGTTTGGCTTTCCAGATAAACATTTATTTATAAGAAAAGATGGCTCAAAACATGACATGACATCTACACATTGAAATATTATGTAAACGATCGATCCCTCACTTTTATTTAACAATTATAAATATGTCATAAGTGTCATAAAACAATGACAATACATATTATCTATAGCACAGAAGAATAATATTGTAAAAACCATTGTAGAGGTGGGTGTGCGATAGCTCAGTGATTAGTGAACTGGACTACTAAGGACAAGAAATCAGGTTTGATTCAGATTTGGAGACAAATAATAATAAATTAATATTATTATAGAGGGAAACTTCCGAGGCGATAATCAGCAAATCAATTCAGAGGAAGAGGTATGTTTACAGCACTCGGAAAAAATGACAAATAATCAACAACAGGAAAAAAAAACAAAGAACAATATATGAACCAAAGCAGGATCGAACCCATACTCAGTGGCACAGCGCTTTGCCATGAAAAGCCAAACGCTAGGGAATACTGCCACTGAGCTAACTAAAAAATTAGCTATCGTTAGCAGCCTTATGCTATAGTCATGAGAAGACCTGCGCAAAAGACATTGTCCATGATAGCTAATTTTTTAGTTAACTGAGTGGGCAGTGTTCCTTGCGTTTGGCTTTTCGTGGCAAGGCGATGTGCCACTGAGTACTGGGTTGATCTTGCTTCGGTCCATTTATTGTTCTTTTCTGTTGTTGATTATTTGTAATTTTTTCTGAGTGCTGTAAACATACCTCTTCCTCTGAATTGATTCAGATTGACAGCTTACAGGTTCACCTGCCGTAAATGGGTACTGGATTTTTTTTTTTCTGAGAAAGTAAAGTGGCACAGGTGTATCACTGACCACATTACCCCAAAAATAATGTGCTGTTGGTCTTAAAAAAATATTGGCACCAACACCATATTTCCTATATGCCACGTGACGTGACGAGGCTCTTTTCTATTTTTCTTCATTGGGGAAATAGGGGTGAGAATTATCTGAACAGCCATCATGTTACCAAAATTCTTCTCAGAATAAGTTTTCTTTTTTTATAAACTGTTTTGTTGTTTATAAATTGTTTTGTTTAATATTGTAGTTATCAGTGTTTTGTGTTATATTTATAAAACGTAACAATACCTTGAGAGAACTAGTCTGTTGGTGTGTCTTTGTAATAGGTTTCAATGTCTTTCTTTCATAAAGTATTTTATATAGAAGTGTTCATATAATTTATAATGTCTGTGTTCTAATTTTTTAAAATAGAGATTTTGTATTTATTGTGCCTTTGAGGTAATGGCAAGGTATTGTAAAAAGGGGGATGCTACATTTTTAGAACTTTGATTACATGTTTAGAGCTTTTCTAAAATTACGTTAATAGAGTTTAATACATTTTACTAGTTTTACTACATTACTATTAGTTTTATTACCTCTGTAGAGTTTGTATTACATTGCTAGATATTATGTTATCAGTGGTTTTATTGCATCAATAGAAGATTTACTGCATTTTTTTAAGTGACTGAATAAATTATGTCTGGTGTGATGGTAAAATGTAATGATTGATGTGCTTAAAAATGTTTATCTTTTGATGTAATGGAAGACATTGATGATTCATGTGATTGAGAATGTATACATTTGATCTAGTCGAAGATATTAGCACTTTGTGTGACTAAAGAGATAAGCAATAGATAGAGTTGAAGTAACAAATATCAGTTGTGACTGAAGAGATAAACAATAGATAGAGTTGAAGTAACAAATAACAGATGTGACTGAAGAGATAAGCAATAGATAGAGTTGAAGTAACAAATAACAGATGTGACTGAAGAGATAAGCAATAGATAGAGTTGAAGTAACAAATAACAGATGTGACTGAAGAGATAAACAATAGATAGAGTTGAAGTAACAAATAACAGATGTGACTGAAGAGATAAGCAATAGATAGAGTTGAAGTAACAAATAACAGATGTGACTGAAGAGATAAGCAATAGATAGAGTTGAAGTAACAAATATCAGATGTGATTGAAAAGATAAACAAAAGATAGAGTTGAAGTAACAAATATCAGATGTGATTGAAAAGATAAGCAATAGATAGAGTTGAAGTAACAAATATCAGATGTGATTGAAAAGATAAGCTCTAGGTAGAATTCTTTAATGAAAGTGAAGCTTTGGTTTATATATGAGTAATGTAAAGGTAAAGTACAAGACTTGAATCGGTGTCTTAGCACGCAAGTTTTCACCCATATATGCTTGGCCGCCTATCCAGAAATGTTTGGAGACTTCTGGATGGTGTCGCTTCAAGCATCGAAACTCACAATGCAAGGCAGTATTCCTCACATTTCCAGAGTAATATCCTGGTATCCATTTCTGCCAGTGGCTGGGTCGACCAAGCGGGTATTTTTTTTCCAACCATGAGTAAAACTCACACTGCTTCCAGTGGGATTCGAACACGTGTTGTCCAAACATTGGTAGTCCAGTCGGGTGGTTTTTGTATGTAGGTTTATATATAAATATATATAAATAACCTAAAGGTCGACCACGAAAAAGATGGAGAAGCACTAGGAAACATAACAGCAGCAGAAGCGAACAGAAGAGCAAAAGACCGCAAATTATATCTCCCCTTGATGCTGAAAGGCAAATAAGGAAGGAATGTAGAAGAAGAAGATATACAAATCTGACATCACTATTTCCATTTTGGTCTGTTCTGTAATATCACAGGTAAAGAGCTGTCGGTTCACACAGGTAAAGAGCTATCGGTTCATTTACTCAATGTAAATCTATTTCTGTTATCTTCTTCTTTCCTCCCTCATTTGACTTTCAGCGTCGATGGGAGCTATAATTTGCAGTCTTTTGCTCTTCTGTTCGCATCTGCTGCTGTTATGTTTCCTAGGGCTTCTAATATTCCATCGATCCATCTTTTTCGTGGTCAACCCTTGAGTCTGGTATTCTTGCAACGTTTATTGAAGGCTCATTGTGTTGTGTTTTGATCACTCTACCCTCTCATGTGGCCAGACCATTTTAATTGTTGTTTCTTTATATATTATATGGCGGGTGATTCCTAGCTTTTTTTCTCAGTTCTTCATTTCTGATCTTGTCTCTCAGGCTGTTTCCTGTCATTTGTCTAACACATTTCATCTCAATAGTGGTTATTTTTCTTATTGTTATCACATCTAGGGTCCAGGACTGGCATTTTTAGCACAACGTTGGGATGAAGATTGTATTGTAAAGTGCCAGTTTTACCTCTACATCTTTCATGGTAGCAACAAAATTCCATCATGTTCACTTCTATTCCTTGTTCATTGCTCACAGAGTACCCTAAGTCTTGACCACGCTGTGCCTTTGTCCATTGTCTTATGCCAGGTTTCTCTTTGCTTGTCTATTGTTTGCTTTCCCCCTTCTGGCACTTCTTGCTATAGAATAGATTCTGTCTCTTGTCTAGATCTATCTGTTATAAATCTAGGTTCATAAATCTAGGTTCATTTAATATCTATTGACCTTTCGAGCTGTAGCCGGCCCATAGGGCGTAGACCAAGATACTCCTTCTCTTATCTGAATTTTTATTCTAGCAGTTTTCAATTCTTTTAAAGATATTTTATAAAATCTCGCCATTTGTCTCTGTTCTGTGCAAGCAGCTCTATCTCATTGAGGGAGCCGAATCCTGCTGCTCTTGCCTCTCTCATCAATGTTCTTCTCAGTGTCTCTCTGGGTCTTCCTCTTTTTCTCTTCTTACCTGTTGTTTCCCATATGAGGGCTTGCTTTGCTATTCGGTTATTATCTCTCCTCATCACATGTCCAACATATGACCATCGTCTTTTCTTTATTACTGAAGATATTAGTGGTTGATTGGCAATTTCTCTGATTTTCTCGTTTGTTTTGAATTCGTTCCACGCTATACCAAGTATTTTCCTTAGACATTTATTTTCGAATGCGTTCAACTTTGTTTCTATATCTCTTGTTGTTTTCCAGCTTTCACACGCATACGTAAGGGTTGATAGTACATTTGATTTGAATAGTCTAAGTCTTGCGTTTGTGCTGATGAGTTTTGATTTCCACAACTTTTCAAGGCTTCTGAAAGACATTCCTGCTTTAGCTATTCTGATTTTAATTTCTTTGCTTGTATCCCCTTCTCGATCAATGTGACTTCCAAGATAGATAAAGTGATCGATCTCTTCTACTGGTTTGTTTTTCATGTATATTTTGTCGTCTGTTGGAATTAAACTTTTCATGACTTTAGTCTTTTCATGATTGATCTCAAGCCCAATTTTGTTGGCTATTGATGATAGTTCATTTGTGTTTTCCTGCATTATTTTTATCTGGCTGCTGATGAGAACTATGTCATCAGCAAAGTCGAGGTCCTTCAAATAGTCTCCTTGTATCCATTCGATGCCTTTATTCCCAGTGCAGCATTTCTTCATTGTGAAGTCCATAACAATTTCAAATAACAAGGGCGATAAAATACATCCTTGTTTAACCCCAGTTTCTATTGGGAAACATTCGCTCGGGAGTCCTTCCTCTGTTCGAACTGCACATGTGTAACTATCATACATGTCTTTGATAATATTTATGATTTTTTATGGTAAGCCATATTGCTTCAGAATGTTCCACAAAGAATCTCTATGAATACTATCAAATGCTTTTTTGAAGTCGATGAAGTTAAGTACAAAAAGTTTTTGCTTTTCAATGTGTTCCTCCAATATAAGTCGTAGAGTGAAAATGTGGTCAAGGCAGCTTCTCCCTTTTCTAAACCCAACCTGTTCTTCACACATTACTGTATCTATTAAATCTTTTATTCTATTTAGGATGATTTTGCAGAATAACTTTGAGGCAACTGACAAAAGTGTCATTTAATATAGTAACATTAATTTGGTGTGTGTTTATGTTGGATATAAACCTTGGATCATTTATAAATTAATTTTGTTGTGCTTCTGTTGGATTTATACCTTGGATCATTTATAGTGAAATTAATTTTATTGTGTTTATGTTGGGATAGCCTCTAAAAATGGGTACCAGAGATTTTTCTGAGAAGTAAAGTTGGCTTGGCGTGATACCGACGACTTCACTCAAAAATATGTTCTGGTCACAGAAAAATATGAGCACTAACACCATGTTTCCCTTATACTTAGCAAGGGCATGAAGGAAACCTTCACTTTACTTTATGTTGGATACATATCTTGGATCATTTATGGTAAAATTAATTTCATTGTGCTTATGTTGGATATATACATTTGATAAATTATAGATGAATTAATGTTGTTGTGTTTCTGTTTGATATGTACCTTACATCATATACATAGATTTTAATTTTAAATTTAAATAAATTAACTGCGTTGTTTTCCTGTGATTTTGATATCTTTAAAAGATTATTTTACCCTCGGAATATGTTGCTTTTAATCATGGGTATCAAAGATGTATTTTCTACCATTTATGTGTTTTAATTTAAGCTAAATACATTAATTATGAGAGGTCACAAAACATATTTTTGATGATCAATTCGGTGGGTTCATTTTGTTTTGAATTCAAACAGTCACAAATTATATGTTAATTAAAAAAAACAATTGCAGTCAGAACAAATTGTTCATGATCACAGATTTATGCAATCCATCATAAATTATTTGCAGTCGTAACATAAATTTATGCCACATCATAAATAGTTGATAAGATTTGAGACTTTGCTTCTTGTGTGCAAGCAGATGTGGGGGCCACATAACCAAATGGGCCATTTAGTGACAGTGGCCCTTTGGTGTTCAATTTTTTTTTAAAGTTTGTCATAAAAAGTATGATGGCTTCACAAAAAGGGGCCGTTTTAAAAATAAATTTTGCCAATTTTCAAGAAATTCCTTTTATTTTCTTATGATGGGAGAAATGTCCTTGGCCATCGACGAGACTTCAAACTAACTTTTGTAACACAGGATAGACAGCGAACAATCCTTTGAGGGAGCCAAAAATACAGCTGGATTGATGGACTTAATGGTGGTTGTGCGAATAGACAACGTAACACCTTCAGTAGCCATGGAGCCATGTATTTGAATTTCAGATCATAAATTTAATGTAACCCAGGAAATGATTACAGCATCAGATTCTCATGTGTATGCTTTCTGAACTGCAAATGTAACAATTAAGTGATAGTAATTTTTACGACGGTATCATTAAAACATGATCCACAGTTATGTATCATAATCTAGTGTTAATAAGGTAAAGCGATTAGCATCCTGATCATTTAACTAGAGGGTCCGGGTTCACTTTTCAAATATGGCTCATTTTTTCCTAAAAACATAACTATGAGGTCACTCAATCTCTAAAAATGATTTTTTCTGAGAAAAAGAAAAATCGGCAGCCTGACATGACATCGAACTTCGTTACTTGTAAATGTGCCAAAAGGCACGAAATAAATAGTGTTGCCAACACCATTTTCCAATTACATCATCACATGAGTTGGCTACTCTCTTTAACTTACTATTTACTTGTATGAGTTATTGCCATTATATGTGAATTTATTTTGTGTTCAGATTATACTATGTGATATTTTAAATAATTTATCTGGGAAAAATGCTTATTGATTATAAATCTTTTCAATTTCTTGTCTATAAGTAAACAATGCTGATAACTAAGTGGTTAAAAAGTTTGAGTTGGAAAAGATAAGTATATTGGACAATAACTGCAAAATATTTGCCTCAAAATTATTTTTTTTTTAATGTTTAAATGCATCTCACTTCTGTTAAGAAAATAATTAGTCTAAAACTTGGTTAAATGGAATATCACTGTACTACGTTTGATTTGTTTTGTTACAAAAGTTGTTATTTTGTTTTTCCCCCTCTTTTTCTTATTTTCACAGGTAAGAGAAATGTCAAAGTAGAATAAGCACAATAAACCTGATAGAGGTTGGGCCAAGTAGGGGACATAATAGATGAGTTGTGGACCAAGTGAAGGACATGAGAGATGAGTTGTGGACCAAGTGGAGGACATGAGAGATGAGTTGTGGACCAAGTGGAGGATATGAGAGATGAGTTGTGGACCAAGTGGAGGACATGAGAGGTGAGCTGTGGACCAAGTGGAGGACATGAGAGATGAGTTGTGGACCAAGTGGAGGACATGAGATATGAGCTGTGGACCAAGTGGAGGGCTTGAGAGATGAGTTATGGACCAAGTGGAGGACATGTGAGATGAGCTGTGAATCAAATGGAGGACATGAGAGATGAGCTGTGAACCAAGTGGAGGGCATGAGAGATGAGTTGTGGACTAAGTGGAGGACATGTGAGATGAGCTGTGAATCAAGTGGAGGGCATAAAAGGTGAGCTGTGGACCAAGTGAAGGGCATGAAAGATGAGCTTTGGACAAAGTGGAGGAGATGAGATATCCACTGTGAACCAAGTGGAGGACATGAGAGATGAGCTTTTGACCAAGTGGAGGACATGAGAGATGAGCTTTTGACCAAGTGGAGGACATGAGAGATGAGCTTTTGACCAAGTGGAGGACATGAGAGATGAGCTTTTGACCAAGTGAAGGACATGAGAGATGAACTCTGGACCAAGTGTAGGATGTGACAGATTAGCTGTGAACCAAGCCGAGGACTTGACAGGTGTACTGTAAACCAAGCCGAGAACATGACAGATATGCTGTGGACCAAGTGGATAACATGACAGATAAACTGTGGACCAAGTGGTGGATATGTGAGGTGAGCTGTGGATCAAGTGGAGGACATGACAGATTTTCTTTAAACCAAGTTGAGAACATGACAGATGAGCTGTTGACCGAATGGAGGACATAGATGAGCATGGAAGCTGATGATGAACTGTAATGGTCCAGCAAGTTCAGTGTGAATCACAGTGAGACACGCAGAAAGCACTAGTCATCCATTCTTTGCTCAAGTCATCACAAAATAGTTCAACCACAACATCACATGGAGGCAGGGTGCGGATAGTAGGCTCTTCTTCATCTAAATGGGCATGCACTCTCGAATCAAAGGGCAGACAATTGTACGTACATTAGATGAAGAAAATAAATAATCAATCTTAGTATAACTCAGGCATATTCTACACCATTACTGATCATGAAGATGTTGTCTTTTGTTTTCAAATAGTCTGGAACTACAACCATTATTTGCTTTTTTTTTTCATTGGGTTTAATAAAAGTCTGACTAAATGTGATTGTCTCAGGTTCTTGACTTGCTGCATTGTTTTTATTTACACGTTTTGGAGGGTTTATCATTTGATGCCAACATCTCATGATGATGATGAAATTACATTGTTTCTTAAAAAACAAAAGACTTGGTGTGTTATTTTGTTCATCGTTGATGTGTTGGTTTATTGTTCATTTTTTATGTGTTGGTTCACTGTTCATTCTTGATGTGTGAGTTCATCGCTCATTCTTGGTGTGTTGTTTCATATTTCAATCAGGATGTGTGTGTTCATAGATGATGTGTTGGTTCAATATTCATTGATGATGTGTTGGTTCATTATTCATTGATGACGTGTTGGTTCAATATTCATTGATGATGTGTTGGTTCATTATTCATTGATGATGTGTTGGTTCATTATTCATTGATGATGTGTTGGTTCATTATTCATTGATGACGTGTTGGTTCAATATTCATTGATGATGTGTTGGTTCAATATTCATTGATGACGTGTTGGTTCGTTCTTCATTGATTATGTGTTAGTTCATTGTTCAATGATAATGTTTTGGGTTTATTGATGATGTGTAGCTTCAATAAAGGCACTCAATGAATTTATTCCATGGTAGCTAACCTTTGATGTGGAGACAGCACCAAATGAATGAATGACGCTCCATGGCAGCCAACCTTTGATGTGGAGATGGCACCCAACGAATGAATGACGCTCCATGGTAGCCAATCTTCGATGTGGAGACGGCACCCAATGAATGAATGGTGCTCTATGGTGGCCAACCTTCGATGTGAAGACGGTACCCAATGAATGAATGGCGCTCCATGGTAGCTAACCTTTGATGTGGAGACGGCACCCAATGAATGAATGGCGCTCCATGGTAACCAATCTTCGATGTGGAGATGGCACCCAATGAATGAATGGCGCTCCATGGTAACCAATCTTCGATGTGGAGATGGCACCCAATGAATGGATGGCGCTTCATGGTAGCCAACCTTTGATTCTGAGACGGCATCCAAGGAATTAATGGCACTCCGTGGTAGCCAACCTTCGATGGTGAGAGGGCACCCAAAGAATGTGTGATTATCGGGCCACCAATACTTTTTTCATTCATACATTTGACATTACGATTTGTGTTCGCTTGAATGTTCCTGTTTTTCTTTGGGCTTTCATGTTATCTACTTCTGGGTTAATAGAGACAAAAGGAACAATATTAAATCAGGTAAATGAATTTAAATATCTGGGAACAATGTTAACCACAAATGGTAGAAGCACAACAAAGGTGAGATGCAGAATGCCTCAGGCAAACGCAGTTTTAAAAAAAAAAATGACGTTACTGTGCAATCCATTTTTGACAATAGAAACAAGAAAAAGAGCTCTGAAATGTTATGTAGAGCCAGTCTTAACATATGGATGTGAATCATGGATAATAGGACAACAGTCAAGAAAGTCATTGGAGTCTGTAGAAATGGGGTTTTACAGAAGAATATTGATAATACCATGGACAGATAAGAAGAGTAATGAAAGTGTTCTGAAGGAGGCTAAAGCAAAAAAGAGATAATTTCCAATATTAGGAAGAAACATATAACCATTTGTTTGGCCATGCAATGAGAAAGGAACAGCTGGAATATATTGTGACAACTGGAAAAATTGAGGCACGAAGAGAAAGAGGGAAGCAAAGAGAAAATATACCAGACAGCCTTAATAGAAAGGCTTGGCAGAAGGTCAACAACAGAAATGATAAATAACTGTCGAGATCGAAAGTTGTGGAAAAAAACATGATCACCTACGCCAGCAGGCATGATACTTGATGATCACTGCTGACTTATCCTATATAATGGAAACAATTTAACACGAGACATGATCACCTACGCCAGCAGGCATGATACTTGATGATCACTGCTGACTTATCCTATATAATGGAAACAATTTAACACGAGACATGATCACCTACACCAGCAGGCATGATACTTGATGATCACTGTTGACTTATCCTATATAATGAAAAGAATTATCATTTGATGCCAACATCAAACGAGAGTGTTCTGTCTTGGTTAGTTATTTCCCCGAAACAGGAGGAAGAGGTATGTATTACAGCACTCAGAAAACAATGAGAAATAAACAACAGAAAAAAAAAACAAAGAACAATATATGGTCCGAAGCAGGATCGAACCCGTACTCCTTGACACTGCGCTTTGCCACGAGAAGCCGAACACTAGGGAACACTGCCACTCAGATAACTTAAAAATTAGCTATCGTGGACGATGTCTTTCTCGCAGGTGTTCTCATGACTATAGCATAGGGATCACAGCTCGGGAATAAATTGTATTTCTGTACTTCCTATTAAGACAAGTATCTCCCGGTAGGGCTGAATACTTGTGTTGCAGACAAACATTTATAGGACGATCCTGCTTCGGACCATATATTGTTCTTTGTTTGTTTTTTTCTCTGTTGTTGTTTACTTGTCATATTTTTCTGAGTGCTGTAAAGCATACCTCTTCCTCCTATGTTTCGCTGAATTATCACCTCGGAGGTTTCTCTCTATAATAATATTAATTTATTATTATTTGTCCCTAGTTATGTCCCCGTTTACTTCTGCCTTCCTTGTCACGTTTTCTAGTCTCCATCACTAAGACGGTGCGGTTTAGCTTGTGTGTTGACAGAACACAGGCAGGTAGCTCACTTCTTATCCCTTCTCCACCAATCCAAGACGAACTATCCCAGGCGCCAACGCTTGTTTTCGCCCTTTTGACGACATCGGTCATTGTCAGTTATTGATGTAGATTTTCTTTGATGTCATATTTCCATTTTATTTTTGGTCGGCCTCTTGCTCTTCTCCCTTGCCAATTGTAACTTTGTTTGAACTCACGAAAGACAGTCGACCTCGCGTGATGCCGACCACATCAACCTTAAATGTGCTGCTGATCATGTTCAAGTGCAGATATGTCGACCATATTCGTCATACATCACGAGTACCTTGCATGAACTACTGACATCAAAAACACATGATGATGATGATAGCATCGTTGTAACTGTTAACAATAACTCTACAGCGAATCATTTCAGGGGAAGAGATATGTTTACAACACTCGGAAGAATCCACAAATAATCAACTAACAGCCGTAAATTGCAAACAACAATAGACAGCTCCAAGCAGGATCGAACCACATACCTCGACTCAGCGCCTTGTTAAGACCTGCGCTGAAGCACACTACAAGCTAAGCATACATACATACATAGCTTTTCCTCGGAAATGATTCGTTGATCTGTTGCCATGGAAAGCTTCCTTTCATAATAACCTTCACGTATCCCTAATAATCTCCATGTGTCACTTCATGGATGGGGATCGCAGCTTTCTTTCATAATAACCTTCATGTATCCCTAATAATCTCCATGTGTCACTTCATGGATGGGGATTGCAGCTGCCTTTCTTTGTTTGGATATTCGATGAGATGTTCATTCGGATGATTCACCGGCGGTTGAGTAATTATGGATTTCCATTCGTTTGTAGTGATACCGGGGCCTTCGACTAATCATAACCATATGCGTCACTAGTCTAACATTGATTCTTCATTGACATTTGATACTGACGAAGACATAAGTGAACAGATAAAAAATGCAGCAATAAAGTTAACGTTTTAATACTTGCACACTAAAGTACATTAGAATTTAAAAAAAAAAACGGCACAGCAACATTCGAGGCAGTGATAATATCAAATTCAGATGATAAAAGGCGCAGGCGATAGGAGGCTAGGCCAAACACCACAAATACATCGTGTTCATTTTGCTGTCGACAGCGAAGACGATGGCGCTGGATAGGACATACACTGCGGAAGCCAAATGAGAGTATTACACAACAGACCTTTTTTGGAATCCCCAGGGGGAAAAAGACAAAGAGAAAGACCCACATATTCCTGGAGAAGACAGACGGAAGCAGAGATGAAGATGAGTTAGAAAAACATGGAATGATCTTAAAAGAGTGGCAAGAAGCAGAACGGCTTGGTAAGTGTATATTGAAGACCAATGCTCCTCGGGGAGTTGAAGGGTAGAAGAAAAAGAATTCAGCTGTCGAGTCTGTATATCCAATATAAGCAGATTCAGTAACGAGAGAAGCTGTTCAGTGAAACAACTTCCAGCATAAGACACTAATATTTGACCAAACTACTGACTTATCATGATTGCTTGCTACCAACCGTCTGTCAAGAAGGCCAATTGACATATCAAAGTACATATAACTGCAGTTTGGAGGAAAGGGTGGGGGGGGGGGGAGGCATGAAAATAGAAAAAAAAAAAACGTTATTTCATGACAACCAATCATGCCAGGAAGAAAACCATCGTCTAGGAGTCATCGACTATGTAGCACAGACAGTTATTTGGATGTTGTAGAGAGACTGGTCCGTCACTGTTAGGATTTGGTTGGTTAAATAAAAGCAAGTATTGTAGAGACAACTAAACAAATCATAATCCTGTTTCTTATCAATATTTCCTGTCAAATCATTGCGAAGGTTCAATTTGGTTGGCAGTGAATCGGCTCTGTTCTCCGAGCTGGAAAATTTGATTGATCGACAACTGTAGGTGTAGGCGGCTCCACAAAATCGCTCCGCCGGACTTGTGCAATGATGGCCAAGTTATCATAACCGGAACTAAGAGGTGGACTTGTAGAATCATCGATTGGAGAATGGGGAGATTTGTTGGAAGGCAGAATTAAAGGTGCGGTCGGTATAAGTTGTGGTATGTAAATATTGTCTAGAGATTTAGTTGTAGTGGGTTGTAATTCGTAAATATTGCGCCGAAATTTAGCTGATGTGAGTTATAACGCGTCAATAATGTCTGTAGAATTAGCTGAAGTTGATTCTAACACTTAATTAATTTCTGTAGAATTAGCTGAAGCTGATTCTAACACTTAATTATTTTCTGTAGAATTAGCTTAAGTTGATTCTAACACTTAATTATTTTCTGTAGAATTAGCTGAAGCTGATTCTAACGCTTAATTATTTTCTGTAGAATTAGCTGAAGCTGATTCTAACGCATAATTATTTTCTGAAGAATTAGCTGAAGCTGATTCTAACGCATAATTATTTTCTGTAGAATTAGCTGAAGCTGATTCTAACGCATAATTATTTTCTGTAGAATTAGCTGAAATTGATTCTAACGCTTAATTATTTTCTGTAGAATTAGCTGAAGTTGATTCTAACCCTCCAATATTTCTGTAGAATTAGCTGAAGATGATTCTAACGTTTCGTTATTTCTGTAGAATTAGCTGAAGCTGATTCTAACCCTCCGTTATTGTCTGTAGATTAGCTGAAGCTGATTCTAAGCTTCATTATTGTCTGTAGAATTAGCTGAAGCTGATTCTAACACTTCATTATTGTCTGTAGAATTAGCTGAAGCGGATTCTAACTCGTTAATATTGTCTGTAGAATTAGCTGAAGCTGATTCTAATGCTTCGTTATTGTCTGTAGAATTAGCTGAAGCTGATTCTAAAGCTTCGTTATTGTCTGTAGAATTAGCTGAAGCGGATTCTAACGCTTCGTTATTGTCTGTAGAATTAGCTGAAGCGGATTCTAACGCTTCAGTATTGTCTGTAGAATTAGCTGAAGCGGATTCTAACGCTTCATTATTGTCTGTAGAATTAGCTGAAGCTGATTCTAACGCTTCATTATTGTCTGTAGAATTAGCTGAAGCTGATTCTAACTCTTCATTATTGTCTGTAGAATTAGCTGAAGCGGATTCTAACTCATCATTATTGTCTGTTGAATTAGCTGAAGCGGATTCTAACTCGCCCAAATTGTCTGTAGAATTAGCTGAAGCGGATTCTAACTCGCCCACATTGTCTGTAGAATTAGCTGAAGCGGACTCGCCCACATTGTCTGTAGAATTAGCTGAAGCGGATTCTAACTCGTCCAAATTGTCTGTAGAATTAGCTGAAGCGGATTCTGACGCTTCACATTGTCTGTAGAATTAGCTGAAGCGGATTCTAACTCGTCAAATTGTCTGTAGAATTAGCTAAAACGGATTCTAACTCGCCACATTGTCTGTAGAATTAGCTGAAGCGGATTCTAACTCGCCACATTGTCTGTAGAATTAGCTGAAGCGGATTCTAACTCGCCCACATTGTCTGTAGAATTAGCTGAAGCGGATTCTAACTCGCCCACATTGTCTGTAGAATTAGCTGAAGCGGATTCTAACTCGCCCACATTGTCTGTAGAATTAGCTGAAGCGGATTCTACTTCGTCAATGTTGTCTGTAGAATTAGCTGAAGCGGATTCTAACTCGCCCACATTGTCTGTAGAATTAGCTGAAGCGGATTCTACTTCAATGTTGTCTGTAGAATTAGCTAAAGCGGATTCTAACGCTTCATTATTGTCTGTAGAATTAGCTGAAGCTGATTCTACCTCGTCAATGTTGTCTGTAGAATTAGCTGAAGCGGATTCTAACGCTTCATTATTGTCTGTTGAATTAGCTGAAGCTGATTCTAACTCGCTTCACATTGTCTGTAGAATTAGTTGAAGCTGATTCTAACGCGTCATTATTGTCTGTTGAATTAGCTGAAGCTGATTCTACCTCGTCAATGTTGTCTGTAGAATTAGCTGAAGCGGATTCTAACGCGTCATTATTGTCTGTAGAATTAGCTGAAGCTGATTCTACCTCGTTGTTGTCTGTAGAGTTAGTTGAAGCTGATTCTAACGCGTCATTATTGTCTGTTGAATTAGCTGAAGCTGATTCTACCTCGTCAATGTTGTCTGTTGAATTAGCTGAAGCTGATTCTAACGCTTCATTATTGTCTGTTGAATTAGCTGAAGCTGATTCTAACGCTTCATTATTGTCTGTAGAATTAGCTGAAGCTGATTCTAACGCGTCATTATTGTCTGTTGAATTAGCTGAAGCTGATTCTAACTCGTCATTATTGTCTGTAGAATTAGCTGAAGCGGATTCTAACGCTTCATTATTGTCTGTTGAATTAGCTGAAGCTGATTCTACCTCGTTGTTGTCTGTAGAGTTAGTTGAAGCTGATTCTAACGCGTCATTATTGTCTGTTGAATTAGCTGAAGCTGATTCTACCTCGTCATGTTGTCTGTTGAATTAGCTGAAGCTGATTCTAACGTTTCAGTATTGTCTGTAGAGTTAGCTGAAGCTGATTCTAACGCTTCATTATTGTCTGTAGAGTTAGCTGAAGCTGATTCTAACGCTTCATTATTGTCTGTAGAATTAGCTGAAGCTGATTCTAACGCGTCATTATTGTCTGTTGAATTAGCTGAAGCTGATTCTAACGCGTCATTATTGTCTGTAGAATTAGCTGAAGCGGATTCTAACGCGTCATTATTGTCTGTTGAATTAGCTGAAGCTGATTCTACCTCGTCAATGTTGTCTGTAGAATTAGCTGAAGCTGATTCTAACGCGTCATTATTGTCTGTTGAATTAGCTGAAGCTGATTCTACCTCGTCAATGTTGTCTGTTGAATTAGCTGAAGCTGATTCTAACGCTTCATTATTGTCTGTAGAATTAGCTGAAGCTGATTCTAACGCTTCATTATTGTCTGTTGAATTAGCTGAAGCTGATTCTAACGCTTCATTATTGTCTGTTGAATTAGCTGAAGCTGATTCTAACGCGTCAATATTGTCTGTTGAATTAGCTGAAGCTGATTCTAACGCGTCATTATTGTCTGTTGAATTAGCTGAAGCTGATTCTACCTCGTCAATGTTGTCTGTAGAATTAGCTGAAGCGGATTCTAACGCTTCATTATTGTCTGTTGAATTAGCTGAAGCTGATTCTACCTCGTCAATATTGTCTGTTAGAATTAGCTGAGGCTGATTCTAACGCTTCATTATTGTCTGTTGAATTAGCTGAGGCTGATTCTAACGCTTCATTATTGTCTGTTGAATTAGCTGAGGCTGATTCTGACACTTCTTTATTGTCTGTAGAATTGTTAATTTCACCCTCTGTACTTTCTTCGCTAGATATTTCTTCGGAAGAACTGTCACGTGTGATCCGACTCTCAGGTGGTTGGTCAATATTTTGTAGGAGTTGAAATTTCATGGGATGGAAACCAATGTTTCGCCTGTTGTTTACCCAAAAATTGTTACCATCCGCAGCGAGTCTCAAACTATGCATTCCTGAAAAAAAAAATGAAAAGAGTCATCTTAAATTTCACGGTTTTATATTTATTTTATTTAAATTTACAAGAAATGAAGTATAATGTTACTAGTGGTATTTTCTTCCCTTACATCTTGAATCTTTGGAGCAAGTAGTTGGGTATAACGTACACTCCTACAAGGGATGGTGACAGCTTAACATAAAAGGGGCACAACAAAATACTGACGTTTCGGCCTACATGTGGCCTTCCTCAGAAAACGCGAACAACATAAACGAACAAGGAACTAAGATAAACTCTACACCATCTAGGATGATATAACACAAGGAGAAGTAAACGGAGGGATAAGAGATGAAATGATAGAGAGATGTGCTACATGTCGGTGGATTAAATGAGATAAAATGTAACAATTATTACACTCTAATTATATATATAATGAAAATGAGAATTAGAGAAGCAAGGTTAAGCCGTATCCAGCTTTCATCCTCAGTATGTGCAGTATCCATCTCAAATATTGAAATGGTCATCAAATGGCGGATGTATATTGTGTTACAATTTACAGCAGGCTACGATCACTGCGCCTCAACATCTGTCACCGTCATATCTTTTTGGTACCGAATTAACTTCCATCGTCGATTCCTACTGGCGTGACCAGAATTACTAGTCTGATTCTAGTCTATCAACCGAAGGGTGTAGGGTCTTGATCAGTTCTTGTTCGGTGATCATGACTGCAAATATTTAGCTATGAGTCGTTGACAGACTTCAATCCGTGTTCTGTTAATATTAACAGATCGACGTATCGTTATCATTTATTATCAGTCACAGATCCATCTGACCGTGCGAGTTATGCCTTGACAAGAGGCAGCGTGGGTGTGAGTGTATATAAAAGACGTTGCGAAAGTACTAGCCATTTAGAACTGCTGCCACCAGTGTGGCAGGTTAAAGTTGAGATAGTCGTGTACGACCGAGTATAGACAGTAGATTCGATTAGACGTTTTGCGCAGAATAAGTGTAGTTATTATATACCGAATATATTGTAAGCCTTAGTGTTCAGTTGAAGACTGGGAGTCATGATCCAGGCCGGTCCACCTCTTCTAGAGCCCCCAGAGGATAAAGGGCTGAAACACTTGTCATGTGGGGGCGGCGGGGGTTCAACCTTCTGATGATCAGATTGCCTCCTGCTAATCCTCTGTATAAAGAGTTTCCTGTTATTGCGTACACAAGTTGTTACACGGGATCAATTATTAAATTTGTGCGGTCATGAAATGGACTGGGTTGACATTTTGAACATCTTAAGAGAAACAAGGCTAGTTACAGAATCCGCGGCGGAGAGGGCATCAGTAACCTTTAGCCAGTTGACAAGAAGAGCTTACACGTCAAGAGAGGCGTTGTCAGAAAAGGAGAACTACTTGGATCTTAGCAATAGATGGTCAAACAACACAGAACCAATGATCTCAGTTGTTTCACTTTGCGGGATTTGATGAAAAGGAAATTCCAGCACTTGGTAGAGAAAGTTGTTCAACTAGCAGTGAAGATAATCTAACCATTAACAATGAACATTCGTCAACATTGAAACAGTATCAACATTGAAATGTAACAAGTAATGAGCGTGTTAGAATCTACCTAGTAGACAAATAATAATAAATGAATGTTATTATACATCGAGACGTCGCTGAGTTGGCAGTGTTGCCTAGCGTTTGGCTTCTCGTGGCCAGGCGCTGTGACAAGGAGTACGGGTTCGATTCTGCTTCGGACCATATATTATTCTTTGGTTTTTTTTTCTGTTGTTGATTATTCGTAATTTTTTTCCGAGTGCTGTAAACATACCTCTGAAATGATTTGCTAGAATCTCTCTATCGAGGCACAAGATGTGTCTATTTTTTTTTTTTTTGACACAAAAAGTGTTGACAGTTATAAATATAGATGACATTGCTAAAAAGACATTTGTGACCAATTTTGAAATGACAAGAGACAATGTTGTATGGGGAATTTATAGACGCGAAACAGTTTATATGCAGATGGAATTAAGGTAATTTCCACGTTACACATTAATGTAAACTACTTCGTCAGTCGCAGTTTTGTCTCTTTGGGGAAGTTGCTTCGTGTTTTGTTCGTCGTAGACTGTTTACACTTGAGTAATCAGACATAAGTCTAAAGGTATCGAGATTATGAGTTTGGCGACATTGTGTCCTACGTCATCGTATTGGTTCCCTAAACCGGGGACCGGGAACTTCCGAGGCGATAATAGGGAATAATAGAACAAAGAAGTATGTGTTAGCACTCGGAAAAATTGACAGACAAACAACAATAGAAAAAAACGAAGAACAATATATGGTCCGAAGTGGGATCGAACCCGTACTCAGTGGCACCGCGCCTTGCCACGAGAAGCCGAACGCTTGGCACACTACCACGCAGCCAACTAAAAAATTGGCTATTGCAGTAGTGTCTTACACGATGACGTTCTCAATGACTATAGCATAGGGTAACGATCACAGACCGGAAATAAATTGTATATTTGTACTTCCTATTAATGCAAGTATCTCCCAGTAGGGCTGAATACTTGTGTTGTAGACAAACATTTATTGGACGAAACAGCACGAATAGTAGTTCCCAGTGATTATATACTGGGTACAAATAATAATACATAAATATTATTATATGGGGAACTTCCGAGGCGATAATAGGGAATAATAGAACAAAGAAGTATGTGTTAGCACTCGGAAAAATTGACAGACAAACAACAATAGAAAAAAACGAAGAACAATATATGGTCCGAAGTGGGATCGAACCCGTACTCAGTGGCACCGCGCCTTGCCACGAGAAGCCGAACGCTTGGCACACTACCACGCAGCCAACTAAAAAATTGGCTATTGCAGTAGTGTCTTACACGATGACGTTCTCAATGACTATAGCATAGGGTAACGATCACAGACCGGAAATAAATTGTATATTTGTACTTTCCTATTAATGCAAGTATCTCCCAGTAGGGCTGAATACTTGTGTTGTAGACAAACATTTATTGGACGAAACAGCACGAATAGTAGTTCCCAGTGATTATATACTGGGTACAAATAATAATACATAAATATTATTATATGGGGAACTTCGAGGCGATAATAGGGAATAATAGAACAAAGAAGTATGTGTTAGCACTAGTATGTGTATGCCAAGCGTTCGGCTTCTCGTGGCAAGGCGCGGTGCACTGAGTACGGGTTCGATCCCACTTCGGACCATATATTGTTCTTCGTTTTTTTCTATTGTTGTGTCTGTCAATTTTTCCGAGTGCTAACACATACTTCTTTGTTCTATTATTCCCTATTATCGCCTCGGAAGTTCATATATAATATTTATGTATTATTATTTGTACCCAGTATATAATCACTGGAACTACTATTCGTGCTGTTTCGTCCAATAAATGTTTGTCTACAACACAAGTATTCAGCCCTACTGGGAGATACTTGCATTAATAGGAAGTACAAATATACAATTTATTTCCGGTCTGTGATCGTTACCTATGCTATAGTCATTGAGAACGTCATCGTGTAAGACACTACTGCAATAGCCAATTTTTTAGTTGGCTGCGTGGTAGTGTGCCAGCGTTCGGCTTCTCGTGGCAAGGCGCGGTGCACTGAGTACGGGTTCGATCCCACTTCGGACCATATATTGTTCTTCGTTTTTTTCTATGTCTGTCAATTTTTCCGAGTGCTAACACATACTTCTTTGTTCTATTATTCCTAAACCGGCCGTGCGCAAATCTTACGGTCTGCTGTTTGATGTGCAACAAGAATAAATTGACGACTGACTGTGTGTCTATATGTTCGGAATTGGAGTCATCAACGATGGCCTAACATCATCAAGTGCTACGATGATCATCATTTTCGGGAGGACGTGACTTACCGGTATATGGGGATAGGCGGCGGGAACAAATGGAGGCTACGCATGAAATGTGTTCCTTGTTGCAGTTTCCTCATATTACAAGTCGCATGTCTGTGTATAGTCACCTCTAGTGACTCGGGCAGATGGTGCTCGTAAACCTGGGAAGGCCGACCATCTAAGGGCAGAATCCCCCGACAGAAAAGATCAACTGCTGCCTTGCAGGAAGATTGGGGACAATCAAAGGCTAAGGAAAGCAAACCTGAAAAAATGCTGGCTGAAATCGGATGCACTGGGCCACTGGCGCAGAACACAGTGCAACGTATTAACGGGTGTTCAGTCAGAGTGGATCTGACAGACTCAAATTGTGATGTTCTGTCTGTGGGGGCGATCAACACACTTAGCCTGACAGCTGACTTCATATGAGAGTCTGGAATCCTTACTCTGATTGAGTCCTGAACGCAGAGAGAGAGAGAATTAAGGTACAAAGATATGAATTAGGCAGACCTGAGAGATTGCTCCGTCAGTGAAAGAACAATGAATCATACCCTCTTCTTCTTCCCTTCCTTGCCTATCTTTCAGCGTCGAGCAGAGATATAGTTTGCTGTCTTTAGCTTCTCTGTTGGCTTATTCTGCAGTTATGTTTCCTAGTGTTTCTAATAATCTATCAATCCATCGTTTTCATGGTCGACCTTTGGGTCTGGTGTTCTCATAGCGTTTAATGAAGGCTTGTTGCGTTGTGTGTATTCATGGGAAAATCTTTACACTTTGTGATATTATCATCATCATCATCATCATCAAGTGCCGTGTCTGCTGAAGTAGATGATCATGTCTCTGCACAACTATCTATCTCTACAACTTTTATCAATTCTTTTATTGAATTACTACATTAACCCTTCTAGTAAACTGTCATTTTCCTTTTCTCTCGTTTCCGTCATTTCTCTTCTTCTCTCTTTTCCAAAACGTCGCAAACGTATTTTAGCGGTTACTTTCTCATGTAAAATAAACAAACAAAATATGTCAAGAAGCTAAACTATTAGAGAGACATGGTAACATGGTACATAGACTCAAATTAGAATACTAAACTAAGACATATCTGTAACATGGTACATAGACTCAAATTACAATACTGAACTAAGACATAACTGTAACATGGTACATAGACTCAAATTACAATACTGAACTAAGACATAACTGTAACATGGTACATAGACTCAAATTAGAATACTGAACTAAGACATAACTGTAACATGGTACATAGACTCAAATTAGAATACTGAACTAAAACATAACTGTAACATGGTACATAGACTCAAATTACAATACTGAACTAAGACATAACTGTAACATGGTACATAGACTCAAATTAGAATACTGAACTAAGACATAACTGTAACATGGTACATAGACTCAAATTACAATACTGAACTAAGACAAAACTGTAACATGGTACATAGACTCAAATTACAATACTGAACTAAGACATAACTGTAACATGGTACATAGACTCAAATTAGAATACTGAACTAAGACATAACTGTAACATGGTACATAGACTCAAATTAGAATACTGAACTAAGACATAACTGTAACATGGTACATAGACCCAAATTACAATACTGAACTAAGACATAACTGTAACATGGTACATAGACTCAAATTAGAATACTGAACTAAGACATAACTGTAACATGGTACATAGACTCAAATTAGAATACTGAACTAAGACATAACTGTAACATGGTACATAGACTCAAATTAGAATACTGAACTAAGACATAACTGCAACATGGTACATAGACTCAAATTACAATACTGAACTAAGACATAACTGTAACATGGTACATAGACTCAAATTACAATACTGAACTAAGACATAACTGTAACATCGTACATAGACCCAGTTGTAACACTGAACTAAGACATAACTGCAACAAAGTACATAGACTCAGTTGTAACACTAAACTAAGACATAACTGCAACATCGTACATAGACTCAGTTGTAACACTTAACAACTGCAACATAGACACAGCAACAATTCTCAAAGCACAGCAATGACCTTACCACGATCAGCAGGTCCCAACATTAGCAGACTCATCACCAAGTTGACAACTAAAGCCCAGTTCATGTTGTCTGGAGGAACAAAAAAACCCCAAAAAACAAATGTTAAGCTCAAGAATTAGTCAAAAGTCAAGAATCCCGCCACGTTAAGTGGCATACAGGGAATGGGGTGTTCATTATCATCAAGTACCATGCCTGCTGGCGTAGGTGATCATGTCTCTCCACAACTTTCGATCTCGACAGTTATTTATAATTTTTGTTGTTCACCTTCTGCCAAGCCATTCTCTTAAGCTGTCTGGTATCTTTTCTCTTTGCTTCCCTCTATCTCTTCGTCTCTCAATTTTTCCAGTTGTTACAATATATTCCAGCTGGTCTCTTCTCATTCATCAGCCATTGGAGCAGGTGGTGGATGGTGTTGTGGGAGCAGCCTACAATTAGTGCCGGTGATAGTCCCCACTCCGTGATGGCAGGCAGAGGATCTCATGTATAGAGACAATGGCTGCGATCTCCGACTAGACACGGTCACTGCCAAGAAGGAAAGGAATGGCAAACTACCTTCTTATATTGCCTAGACTAATCATGACAAATCACAAATCTCTTCTCATTACATGGCCCAAAAAATGATGATTGTTTCTTCTTAATATTGGAAATTGGCTCTCTTTTTGTTTTAGCCTCTTTCAGAACGTTTTCATTACTCTTCTTAGCTGTCCATTGTATTCTCAAATTATTCTGTAAGACCACATTTCTACAGACTCTAGTGATTTTCTTGTCTGTTGTCCTATTGTCCATGATTCACATCCATATGTTAAGACTGGCTTTACATAACAATTCAGAACTATTTTCCTTTTTTCTATTGTCAAAAATTGATTGAATATCGTCCCTACTTTTTGGAAAGCTGCTTTTGCCTGAACCATTCTGCATCTCACCTCTGTTGTATATCTTCCATTTAACAAGTTTAACATCGTTCCCAGATATTTAAATTCATTTACCAGTTTTAATATTGTTCCACTTGTCTTTATTTTGCACTGAGGTGATGTCTTTTTCTTTGCTGTTACCATTACTTCTGTGTGTGTATAATGTGGTGATAGTGACCATAATTTTCTCAGACCTTCAGCCCATGATTTTTGGGGTAATGTGGTCGGCATTACGCCCGTGCCGCTTTATTTTCCCAGAAAAAAAATCGGTACCCATTTAAAGCTGGGTGAACCTGCAAGTCGTCGATCAGGATCGAACCCAACATCTTGACCAGAGTAGTCCAGTTCAAAGCTCAAGAATCACATTCAACATAATAACTAGCGAAACTATTTGCTTGTCATGATGAGCTACACAGCGCGGAAGGATTTGGATACTCGTGTGTTTATTGCAGGTATTCTTCCAGAAGCTTGTGGGCTTATACCTTTTCTTGCTCAATGATTTGGGAAGAGAATTTGTGGATTTAGTCGTTTAGTTTAGTTTAGTTTAGTTCAGTTCATTTCAGTTCAGTTCAGTTCAGTTCAGTTCAGTTCAGTTTAGTTTAGTTTAGTTTAGTTTAGTTTAGTTTAGTTTAGTTTAGTTTAGTTTAGTTTAGTTTAGTTTAGCTTAGTTTAGTTTAGTTTAGTTTAATTGACGCATCATCTTCATTTCACAACGGACAAATCTTCAACACGTTCCCAGAATGGAGCGTTCTCCAGAATGAAGCGTACCCCAGTATGAAGCGTTCCCCAAAATGGAATGTTCCCCAGTATGAAGCGTACCCCAGTATGAAGCGTTCCCCAGAATGGAATGTTCCCCAGTATGAAGCGTACCCCAGTGTGAAGCGTACCCCTGTATGGTACCCCAGTATGAAGCGTACCCCAGTATGAAGCGTACCCCAGTATGAAGCGTACCCCAGTATGAAGCGTACCCCAGTATGAAGCGTTCCCCAGAATGGAATGTTCCCCAGTATGAAGCGTTCCCCAGAATGAAGCATTCCCCAGAATGAAGCGTACCCCAGAATGAAGCGTTCCCCAGAATGAAGCATTCCCCAGAATGAAGCGTTCCCCAGTATGAAGCGTTCCCCGAATGGAGTGTACACCAGAATGGAACATTCCCCAGTATGAAGCGTTCCCCAGAATGAAGCGTTCCCCAGAATGGAATATTCCCCACTATGAAGAGTTCCCCCGAATGGAGCGTACCCCAGAATGGAACATCCCCCAGTATGAAGCGTTCCCCAGTATGAAGCGTTCCCCAGAATGAAACATTCCCCAGTATGAAGCGTTCCCCAGAATGAAGCGTTCCCCAGAATGGAACGTTCCCCACTATGAAACGTTTCTCAGTATGAAGAGGTCCCCCAGAATGGAGCGTTTCCCAGAATGGAACGTTAACCAGTATGAAGCGTTCCCCAGTCTATTATCACATATTAATTTACCTGTCTATGATCATGTATTATCTTACATGTCTATGATCACATATTATCTTGTCTGTCTCTATGATCATATATTACCTGTCTATATGATCACATATTATCTTATCTGTCTCTATGATCATATATTACCTGTCTATATGATCATATATTATCTTATCTGTCTCTGTGATCACATATTATCTATCTGTCTCTATGATCATATATTACCTGTCTATATGATCATATATTATCTTGTCTGTTTCTGTGATCACATATTATCTTATCTGTCTATATGATCATATATTATCTTATCTGTCTATATGATCATATATTATCTTGTCTGTCTCTGTGATCACATATTATCTTATCTGTCTCTATGATCACATATTATCTTATCTGTCTCTATGATCACATATTATCGTATCTGTCTCTATGATCCCATATTATCTTATCTGTCTTTATGATCACATATTATCTTATCTGTCTCTGTGATCCCATATTATCTTATCTGTCTCTGTGATCCCATATTATCTTATCTGTCTCTATGATCACATATTATCGTATCTGTCTCTGTGATCCCATATTATCGTATCTGTCTATATGATCACATATTATCTTATCTGTCTATATGATCATATATTATCTTATCTGTCTATATGATTATATATTATCGTATCTGTCTCTTTGATCACATATTACCTTACCTATCTCTATGATCACATATTACCTTACCTGTCTCTGTGATCACATATTAACTTATCTGTCTCTATGATCACATATTACTTTACCTGTCTCTGTTATCATATATTATCTTATCTCTCTCTTTGATCATATATTACCTGTCTCTATGATCACATATTATCTTATCTGTCTCTATGATCACATATTATTTTACCTGTCTTTGTGATCATATATTATCTTATCTCTCTCTTTGATCATATATTACCTGTCTCTATGATCACATATTACTTTACCTGTCTCTATGATCATATATTATCTTATTTGTCTCTATGATCATATATTGCTTTACCTGTCTCTGTGATCATATATTACTTTACCTGTCTCTGTGATCATATATTATCTTATCTCTCTCTTTGATCATATATTACCTATCTATATGATCTTATATTATCTTATCTGTCTCTATGATCATATATTATCTCATCTGACTATATGATCATATATTACCTTACCTGTCTCTGTGATCACATATTATCGTATCTGTCTCTATGATCACATATTATTTTACATGTCTCTGTGATCACATATTATCTTATCTGTCTCTATTATCACATTTTATCTTATCTGTCTCTATGATCACATATTACCTTACCTGACTCTGAGATAATATATTATCGTATCTGTCTCTATGATCACATATTACCTTACCTGTCTCTATGATCACATATTACCTTACCTGTCTCTGTGATCATATATTAACTTATCTGTCTATATGATCACATATTATCTTATCTGTCTATATGATCACATATTAACTTACCTGTCTCTGTGATCACATATTACCTTACCTGTCTCTGTGATCAAATATTATCGTATATGTCTCTATGATCACATATTACCTTACCTGTCTATATGATCACATATTACCTTATCTGTATCTGTGATCACATATTACCGTATCTGTCTCTATGATCACATATTATAGTATCTGTCTCTATGATCATATATTATCTTATCTGTCTCTATGATCACATATTACCTTACCTGTCTCTGTGATCATATATTATCTTATCTGTCTCTATGATCACATTTTACTTTACCTGTCTCTGTGATCATATATTATATCTCTCTTTGATCATATACTACCTGTCTCTATAATCATATATTATCTTATCTGTCTCTATGATCACATATTACTTTACCTGTCTCTGTGATCATATATTATCTTATCTCTCTCTTAGATCATATATTACCTGTCTCTATGATCACATATTATCTTATCTGTCTCTATGATCACATATTATTTTTCTGTCTCTATGGTCACATATTATCTTATCTGTCTCTATGATCACATATGATCTTATTTGTTTCTATGATCACATATGATCTTATTTGTTTCTATGATCGCATATTATCTTATGTCTCTATGATCACATATTATCATATCTGTCTCTATGATCATATATTATCATATCTGTCTATATGATCACATATTACCTTACCTGTATCTGTGATCACATATTACCGTATCTGTCTCTATGATCACATATTATAGTATCTGTCTCTATGATCATATATTATCTTAACTGTCTCTATGATCACATCTTACCTGTCTCTATGACCACATCTTATCTGTCTCTATCATCACATCTTACCTGTCTCTATTACCACATCTTACCTGTCTCTATGACCACATCTTGCCTGTCTCTATGACCACATCTTACCTGTCTCTATCATCACATCTTACCTGTCTCTATTACCACATCTTATCTGTCTCTATGACCACATCTTGCCTGTCTCTATGACCACATCTTATCTGTCTCTATCATCACATCTTACCTGTCTCTATTACCACATCTTATCTGTCTCTATTACCACATCTTATCTGTCTCTATCATCACATCTTACCTGTCTCTATGACCACATCTTATCTGTCTCTATCATCACATCTTACCTGTCTCTATGACCACATCTTATCTGTCTCTATCATCACATCTTACCTGTCTCTATTACCACATCTTATCTGTCTCTATTACCACATCTTATCTGTCTCTATGACCACATCTTATCTGTCTCTATGACCACATCTTATCTGTCTCTATGACCACATCTTGCCTGTCTCTATCATCACATCTTACCTGTCTCTATGATAACATCTTACTTGTCTCTATTAATGTTGATTTAAATTAACAGACGCTCATCATCTCTCTATATATACTTCAGTTATATAACAGAGCAATGTTTACTTTCAATACTTTCCTTTCCTGCAGCCCACAATCTTCAATCAATTTTTATATTCCCACAATCTTCAATCAATTTCTGATAGCCCTGAATTGGTTGTGTATGTACAAATACGTAATTATTTTCGCCTGTTGTTTAAACATAAGTAGTGGTGCTATTTTCACCCTTTTTCTGTTGACGTCAATACGTCACATCCAGGTCAGTAATTATGGACATGCTACAACCACATGCGTACAACCATACTTTGCTGTCAACTTGTAATCTCCGAAGCTGTCATTATTGTTCACAGGTTTCATACATAATTACTGTCATTTAGGTTGTAAGTAATCACTGTCGTTAACTATAAGTCATGTGACTTCGAATTTTTTGCTCTATTATATTCATGGAATCAGTTTCACTGTAACCGGGCATACCCATATCCGCTCCACCGTCCTTCCCATCATTTCTCGAAGCGTATGCAGACTGATTGTTCTTGTAAGGTGTTGATTATAGATACAATTGCTTTTCCTGCTTAGCACCCCGGATCGATGAGATCCCTTTCCCACCTTTAGACCCTTCACTCTCTCAATATATACATCATTGTCCCACCTTTAGACTCCTCACTCTCTCAATATATACATCATTGTCCCACCTTTAGATTCCTCACTCTCTCAATATATACATCATTGTCCCACCTTTAGATTCCTCACTCTCTCAATATATACATCATTGTCCCACCTTTAGATTCCTCACTCTCTCAATATATACATCATTGTCCCACCTTTAGACCCTTCACTCTCTCAATATATACATCATTGTCCCACCTTTAGACTCTTCACTCTCTCAATATATACATCATTGTCCCACCTTTAGACCCTTCACTCTCTCAATATATACATCATTGTCCCACCTTTAGACTCTTCACTCTCTCAATATACATCATTGTCCCACCTTTAGATTCCTCACTCTCTCAATATATACATCATTGTCCCACCTTTAGACCCTTCACTCTCTCAATATATACATCATTGTCCCACCTTTAGATTCCTCACTCTCTCAATATATACATCATTGTCCCACCTTTAGATTCCTCACTCTCTCAATATATACATCATTGTCCCACTTTAGACTCTTCACTCTCTCAATATATACATCATTGTCCCACCTTTAGATTCCTCACTCTCTCTATATACATCATTGTCCCACCTTTAGATTCCTCACTCTCTCAATATATACATCATTGTCCCACCTTTAGATTCCTCACTCTCAATATATACATCATTGTCCCACCTTTAGATTCCTCACTCTCTATATACATCATTGTCCCACCTTTAGATTCCTCACTCTCTCAATATATACATCATTGTCCCACCTTTAGACTCTTCACTCTCTCAATATATACATCATTGTCCCACCTTTAGACCCTTCACTCTCTCAATATATACATCATTGTCCCACCTTTAGACCCTTCACTCTCTCAATATATACATCATTGTCCCACCTTTAGACCCTTCACTCTCTCAATATATACATCATTGTCCCACCTTTAGATTCCTCACTCTCTCAATATATACATCATTGTCCCACCTTTAGACTCCTCACTCTCTCAATATATATACACTACTATATATATATAATTGCACCACCCATTATCTTAAGGAATAAAGAACAAACTACATTATGTCCTCTTTGTCCTGAGTAAGGTCACACTCAGTGACAGAGCTGCAGGCAAGCTTATCGGCTATTTCGTTGCCGTGTACACCAGCGTGCCCTGGACAGTACATACAGGCTAACGCGCTCACTTTAACTTTAGAATCATCCAAGAGCTGCATCCACTCCTGTCGCAGACATTGTCTGTCAATCTTCTGTAGCATACTTTGCGAGTCAATCACCAAGACGGCGTGATCCACGTTCTGTGTAACCAACCATGCGAGTCAGTCACCAAGACAGCGTGATCCACGTCCTGTGTAACCAACCATGCGAGTCAGTCACCAAGACAGCGTGATCCACGTCCTGTGTAACCAACCATGCGAGTCAGTCACCAAGACGGCGTGATCCACGTTCTGTGTAACCAACCATGCGAGTCAGTCACCAAGACAGCGTGATCCACGTTCTGTGTAACCAACCATGCGAGTCAGTCACCAAGACGGCGTGATCCACGTTCTGTGTAACCAACCATGCGAGTCAGTCACCAAGACAGCGTGATCCACGTTCTGTGTAACCAACCATGCGAGTCAGTCACCAAGACGGCGTGATCCACGTTCTGTGTAACCAACCATGCGAGTCAGTCACCAAGACAGCGTGATCCACGTTCTGTGTAACCAACCATGCGAGTCAGTCACCAAGACGGCGTGATCCACGTTCTGTGTAACCAACCATGTTATCGCCACCGTTGCTGCTTCTATCTCCACTCTCATGCTGGGCACAGGGATACTACACTTGCCAGATTCCCTAGCCACTTCCCCGCCATGTTGGTACGCCACAAAACCCCAACCTCTTCGCATCCGCCGGATACAGAACCACCCATGAAGATGATCGAATCCTGATCTGCTATACTGCGTATTATCAGGGCAGTAAAACAATACATTGTTTTCTGCAGTCACTTTTTGTTTATTTTACATTGTTTTCTGCAGTCACTTTTTGTTTATTTTACATTGTTTTCTGCAGTCACTTTTTGTTTATTTTACATTGTTTTCTGCAGTCACTTTTTGTTTATTTTACAATGTTTTTTATAGCCACTTTTTGTTTATTTTACAATGTTTTCTATAGTCACTTTTGTTTATTTTACATTGTTTTCTGCAGTCACTTTTTGTTTATTTTACATTGTTTTCTATAGCCACTTTTTGTTTATTTTACAATGTTTTCTATAGTCACTTTTAGTTTATTTTACATTGTTTTCTATAGCCACTTTTTGTTTATTTTACATTGTTTTCTGCAGTCACTTTTTGTTTATTTTACATTGTTTTCTGCAGTCACTTTTTGTTTATTTTACATTGTTTTCTGCAGTCACTTTTTGTTTATTTTACATTGTTTTCTGTAGCCACTTTTTGTTTATTTTACATTGTTTTCTGCAGTCACTTTTTGTTTATTTAACATTGTTTTCTGCATCCATTTTTTGTTTATTTTACATTGTTTTCTGTAGTCACTTTTTGTTTATTTTACATTGTTTTCTGCATCCATTTTTTGTTTATTTTACATTGTTTTCTGTAGTCACTTTTTGTTTATTTTACATTGTTTTCTGCAGCCATTTTTTGTTTATTTAACATTGTTTTCCGTAGCCACTTTTTGTTTATTTTACATTGTTTTCTGCAGCCATTTTTTGTTTATTTTACATTGTTTTCTGCAGCCATTTTTTGTTTATTTTACATTGTTTTCTATAGCCACTTTTTGTTTATTTTGCATTGTTTTCTATAGCCACTTTTTGTTTATTTTACATTGTTTTCTATAGCCACTTTTGTTTATTTTACATTGTTTTCTATAGCCACTTTTTGTTTATTTTACATTGTTTTCTGCAGCCCCTTTTTGTTTATTTTACAATGTTTTCTATAGCCACTTTTTGTTTATTTTACATTGTTTTCTGCAGCCCCTTTTTGTTTATTTTACAATGTTTTCTATAGCCACTTTTTGTTTATTTTACATTGTTTTCTGTAGCCACTTTTTGTTTATTTTACATTGTTTTCTGTAGCCACTTTTTGTTTATTTTACATTGTTTTCTGCAGTCACTTTTTGTTTTTTTTAGAATGTTTTCTGTAGCCGCTTTAAAAAAAATTTTACATTGTTTTCTGTAGCCACTTTTTGTTTATTTTACATTGTTTTCTGTAGCCACTTTTTGTTTATTTTACATTGTTTTCTGTAGCCACTTTTTGTTTATTTTACATTGTTTTCTGCAGTTGTCTTCGTGGCCCCGTATAGTATTTAACAGTGTCGGTGTGAGCACTTTCTGAAGACAAGGAGGTCAAATCTAAAAAAAAACAACAAAAAAAAAAAACAAAACATTCTGCTAGTATTGCCTGTCGCAGTTGACTCATGCCACGAATTAAAATAGAGCCTGATTTAATTTCGAACTCGTATTGTTGGTGTCGTCTATGTCCCGTCTTTGTTGACGTCATATTTCTTTCATCAGATTTATCCTTCTTTTAAATGATGGATGGATGGATGGATGGATGGGTGGGTGGGTGGATAGATTTAGAGAGAGAGAGAGAGAGAGAGAGAGAGAGAGAGAGAGAGAGACACTGAATGTGTAAGGGCGTTAATTAAACATGGGAACAACTTAAGACCGAGTCAAAGTTGGATCAGATTGATTAAAAGACGATCACTGAGATGGTTCAGCTTTGCCAACAAGACAAAACCAATAAAACAACCAACATTTCGACCAAAATGTCTTCAGTCGAGGAAAAAAAAAAATAATACAAATTCTTAAAAATAAAAAAAAATATAAACGATAAAGAGCAAAAAATAAAGAAATGTTCTGATTTTTAAGATTCTGTATTCCGGGATCATTATATATATATATATATATATATATATATATATATATATATATATATATATATATATATATATATATATTTTTTTTTTACTTTTACAAAATATGTTCACCCTTTTGATGACATTCTGGCCAAAACACTGCTTCATTGATTGGTCTTGTCTTTCTCGCAAGGTTGAAACATCTCAATGTTGCAAAGTTGAAACATCACATTTTCGAAAGGTTGAACCATTTCAGTTTTGCAAAGTTGAAACATCTCATTCTCGAAAGGTTGAAACATCACATTTTTGAAAGGTTGAAACATCACATTTTTGAAAGGTTGAACCATCACATTTTCGAAAGGTTGAACCATCACATTTTCGAAAGGTTGAAACATCACATTCTCGAAAGGTTGAAACATCACATTCTCGAAAGGTTGAAACATCACATTTTCGAAAGGTTGAAACATCACATTCTCGAAAGGTTGAAACATCACATTCTCGAAAGGTTGAAACATCACATTCTCGAAAGGTTGAAACATCACATTCTCGAAAGGTTGAAACATCTCAACTTTCATCTTTGCCTAGATATCTAAGATGAAATCATTGCAGAAAACCAACAACAAAACTGATGGACAACTTTAAGAACATTTTTCTGTGAAACTTTATAATCACCTACACCGGCCAGCCCACATATAATATATATATATATATATATATATATATATATATATATATATATGAAATATAATTATATATATATGTTTATCAACACAAACAACAGTATTAATACACGTAATGACAAAACCAGCTTACCTCGATGTGCTGAAGTGATAGAAAAGTTATCTCATAAACTAGTACAATGTTGTATCGTAGCTTTCTTGGCTTGGAGACTCAGGAAACACCCGAAGTAGGTGGGATCGATTGTTTAATATATTTGCTTGTCGGTCACTTGGTTCATTGTGTTTGCTGTGAGCCCAACTATCTCTCAAATAGTTAACGTCTTCTTGTATACGCTGTATATATGCCTCGCTCTGGGTTTGTGTGTTTGTTTGCGTGCGTCAGCGTTATGTCTCTAGCGCAGTCCCAAGCCATTGAATTTTGTGGAGCACTCACAGATAATGAAATAGGCAAAATGTGCAAAAAGACAAAAGAAGACTGGCTCAGCCAAAGATGTCTAGAAATCGAAACTATGGGAAATAAACAAGATTTAAGAGGGATGCACACAGAAATAAAGAAAATGACTTGTAAAAGTAAAAAAAGCCACATAAAGTAGATGTATTGCAAAAAAAAAAAAAAAAAATGCTAACAGACAACAAAGATAAAATCAATAGATGGCAGGAATATTTAACAGAATTATTTTATGAGGAAATAGAAAAACACTAGTTTGTGTAGGTCTTCAAGATTTTCTGCCATTAGTACGGTATCATCAGCATATCTTAAATGATTAATTATGTTTCCATTGATGTTTACTCCTGGCATCCCCATGATGTCTTTAAAGATCTACTCAGCGTATAAGTTAAACATGGTGATAAAGCAGCACTGACTTACTCCCCTTTTATATCAATAGGTGCAGGAATTCTCATTGTTGTATTTGATCATAGCTGTATGTTCCCAGTATACATTACATATCAGTCTCATGTCAGCATCATCCATATGTATATCCTTAAGATATTTTATAAGTTGTTTATGGTGTATTCTGTCAAAAACTTTGCTGTTATCTATGAAGCATAAATTGCTTTGTTTATTTCTGTATATTTTTCTATTAACATTCTCATGCCGAAGATGGCTTCTCTTGTCCCAGTCTTCTTTCCAATTGATGTTCTGTTAAAACAAAAAATAACACAAAATTATTTTAACATGGCTTTTACAAAAGTTCGTCAGGTCAAAATGCTTTTTTTTTGTTTTGTTTTGTTTTGTTTTAACAAAACATCAATTTGGTTTTAGAGTGGGACAAGAGAAGCCATCTTCGGCATGAGAAAGTTAATAGAAAAATATACAGAAGTAGACAAAACAATGAATGTTTCATAGATAACAGTAACGTTTTTGACAGAACACACTAATGAAATGTCTGAAGGATATGCATCTGGATGCTGCTGACATGCGACTGATATGTAATGTATACTGGGAACAAACAGCTATGATCAAATAATGCGTACTCTACGCCTATTGATATAAAAAGAGGAGTAAGTCAGGGCTGCATTCTATCACCATGTCTATTTAACTTATACGCTGAGTAGATCCTCATAGACATCATCGTATTAATGGCAGAAAATCAAGAAGATCTACAAAAATTAGTGAACAAAATAAACTAAACAAGCAACATATGTGTTATTAAGTTATTTGCGGGTTATCATCATTGCACTCCGAACATGTCCATAGGTGCTCAGATCCCCTCCTCAGCAAGTCCCTCAGTGTCCAGCGACTGACGACTCCAGTTCTGTGTTGGTTGATAAGTCTTCTTACACGCCCACTAATTTTCTTGTTTCTGGCTGTGCCCATCTTAACTCCCATCTCTTTCATCCAAAGGAGTGACGTGGACTCATGGTTGTCAAAGTCCTGTACCCTTCCCACATCTCGGAGGACATTAATGATTTCCGCCTGATCCATTGGTTGACCGTCTTCAACGACAGCGCAGCTAGTCAACCTGTCCGCTCTTTCATTTTCCCGTACTCCCGCATGTCCACGGACGTAGAAAAAGGTGACCCTACGTATTTTTGACTTCTGCAACGACTCTACCCTTGCCTGCGTTGCCCTCCTCCACTTTTCTTATACTCCTCGAATCACTAATTATACAAATGTGGATGTCTTTGGATATACATATTAAAAAGACTAAACGTATGTTAATTAGCAGAGAAAAGATACAAAATGTGCAAGTGGATATCGAAGTAGATGGAAAGAGCCTAGAAAGAGTTCAAGAATTATAGCTATCTTGGACATATTATAACAGTGGATGGAAATTGTACAACATAAATAAACATAATAATAGGAATGACCAAAAGCAATGTTAACAACAAGACAAATATATTCACGTCAAAGCAAACAAAATCAGAACAAAAACTACAATTTGTAAAAAGTTTGTTTTCTCAACATTCCTGCATGGTGCAGAAACATGGACATTAAATAAGAAAACAAATATAGTAGAAAATGGAAGCCTTTGAGATGTGGATCTATAGAACAAATGGGTGGAAGGAAAAGAAGACAAACAAGGAAGTTATGGATCAGTTGAAAATGTAAAAAGAGCTTAACACAATTCGAAGAAGACAACTGAAATTGTTGGACATGGGAAGAGAGGCCTTTTGGAAGGCGACGAGACAGAGGCAGACCAAAACTAAAGTGGACTGATAACATCAAAAGATAGACAAGTGAACCTATGACAACGTGCACCATCAAGACAAGAGGCAGAGTGAAATGGCGCTCCATAGTAGCCAACCTTCGATGTGGAGACGGCATCCAATGAATAAAAAAATGATCTTCTATCATACCGTGTGCCGTTCATGCTGCAGATCAGATACAGTTACAAATCACCAAATTACGAAACAGCCACCACAACTTCAGTGATGTCGATTCTTTATTACAACTTTATTACAACTTTATTACAACTTTATTACAACAACAACCAATCAATGTAGTTAACTGTAGTTTGTTCACTTGTGTGTCACTTCGTAGTTACTGAAGTAGTTTCTCCTTCTGCTGAAAAAACCTCTCTAGATTAGAGTGGCCATCAAACCTTGCTACATGTTTTAGCAGAAGACATGTCTTGTCTGGGAGCCGCGATAGCTCAGTGGTTAGTGAACTGGACTACATAGGGCAAGAGGTCAGGTTCGATCCTTATCGACGGTTTCCAGGTCCACCCAGTCTTAAATGGGTACCGGATTTTTTTGTTCTGGGAACGTAAAAAAAAAAAATGGAGGAATTATTTTTCTCCGGCTTGGTATCGAACCGTTGATCAGAGGTTTAACAAGCCGCTATCGTAAAAACGATGTTGTTAATGAAACGTAGACCTGATACAGAATGTGTAAATTAGCAGTAGATAGTAGTGATAGTTTTTTCGGCCCCAAAACAACAACAAAAATAGGATTCTGGAATGTGCGAACAATGGCCGCTCCGACGAAACATGCACAGGTCGCGAGCGAGATGGACAGATACGATCTAGATATTTTAGGATTAAGCGAAATGCGCTGGCTTGGAACAGGTAGGAGATCTATTGATAATAAAATAGTAGTTTTTTCTGGAAGGGAAGATGGAAAACACCGTGAAGGAGTAGGCATAATGATGACAGACAAAGCTGCAAGAAGTTTATTAGAATGGGAACCGGTAAACAGCCGTCTGATACGAACACGATACAAAACAAAACATGGAAGACTTTCAATTATTCAATGTTATGCGCCTACTAACGAAGCTGATGATGAAGTTAAGGACGATTTTTATAACCAACTGCAACAACTTATAAACAAAATACCAAAACACGATCTTTTAATTGTAATGGGAGACTTCAACGCCAAAGTAGGACAAGATAACGCAGGAGTGGAACATGTGATGGGGAGAGAAGGCTGTAATACAACAAGTCAGAATGGAGAAAGATTAATAGAATTATGTTTAATAGAAAATTTAGTTATAGGTGGGACATTATTTCCACACAAAAATATTCACAAAACAACATGGATATCTCCTGATGATAGAACCTCAAATCAAATTGACCACCTATGTATTAAACAACAATTCAGATCATCATTAATAGATGTAAGAGCTTACAGAGGTGCTGATGTTAATAGTGACCACAACTTGTGCATTGGGAAAATAAGATTAAAATTTAGAAACCAACAGAAGAGGTCAATTACACATAAAATTGATAGTCATAAACTGAAAGATGAAGCCATAAAGGAAAAGTTTAACATAGAGCTAAGTAATTGTTATTCAGCACTCGGTGAAATAGACTTAGATATCAATGAAATGTGGGACTCACAGAGCAAAATACTAATGACAGCAGCAGAAGCAAGTGCCGGACTGAAGAAAATGGAAAAACGAGCTTGGATCTCAGACACCACATGGAAATACATCAAAGAAAGAAGAGAAGCAAAGAGAGCCGTGACTAATGTAAAGACAGATCTTGGAAAGGTTCTGGCAAAAGCAACATACAAAGAATTAGACAACAAAGTGAAAAGTTCGGCAAGAAGAGATACAAGAGCTTATATAGACAACTTGGCAGAGAAAGCAGAGACAGCTGCAATTACAGGAGACAGCAGAACTCTCTATACTGTACAAAAGATGCTGACAAACACCTATACATCCAGTGGAACACCAATTCTAGACAAATCTGGATTAATGCTAACAACAAGCGCAGACATAAAAGCCCGTTGGGCGGAACACTTCAAAGAAATTCTTAACCGTCCACTACCTCACAGTTTAATAGATTTTGAAGCTGAAACACCAGCAGCAGAATTAGATGTAAATTTAGATGACTTCACCTTGAGTGAAATAGAAACCACCTTAAAGCTAATGACCAATAACAAGGCTGCTGGAGAGGATAAGTTAACAGCTGAGATCCTCAAGGCAATTGATAGCCATAATTTAATACATCTCCAAAAAATGTTCAACATCATTTGGAAAACAGAGAAGACGCCTCATAAATGGAAAAAAGGAATCATTGTTAAGATCCCAAAAAAAGGGCAATCTTAGAGATTGTAACAACTGGAGAGGCGTGACACTTTTGTCAGTTGCCTCAAAGTTATTCTGTAAAATCATCCTAAATAGAATAAAGGATTCAATAGATACAGTAATGCGTGAAGAACAGGCTGGGTTTAGAAAAGGGAGAAGCTGTCTTGACCACATTTTCACTCTACGACTTATATTGGAGGAACACATTGAAAAGCAAAAACCTTTTGTACTTAACTTCATCGACTTCAAAAAAGCATTTGATAGTATTCATAGAGATTCTTTGTGGAAAATTCTGAAGCAATATGGTTTACCATCAAAAATCATAAATATTATCAAAGACATGTATGATGGTTACACATGTGCAGTTCGAACAGAGGAAGGACTGAGCGAATGTTTCCCAATAGAAACTGGGGTTAAACAAGGATGTATTTTATCGCCCTTGTTATTTGGAATTGTTATGGACTTCATAATGAAGAAATGCTGCACTGGTAATAAAGGCATCGAATGGATACAAGGAGACCATTTGGAGGACCTCGACTTTGCTGATGACATAGTTCTCATCAGCAGTCAGATAAAAACGATGCAGGAAAACACAAATGAACTATCATCAATAGCCAGCAAAATTGGGCTTGAGGTCAATCATGAAAAGACTAAAGTCATGAAAAGTTTAATTCCAACAAGTGACAAAATATACATGGAAAACAAACCAGTAGAAGAGATCGATCACTTTATCTATCTTGGAAGTCACATTGATCGAGAAGGGGATACGAGCAAAGAAATTAGAATCAGACTGGCTAAAGCAGCAATGTCTTTCAGAAGCCTTGAAAAGTTGTGGAAATCAAAACTCATTAGCACAAACACAAAACTTAGGCTATTCAAATCAAATGTACTATCAACCCTTACGTATGCGTGTGAAAGCTGGAAAAAAACAAGAGATATAGAAACAAAGTTGAACGCATTCGAAAATAAATGTCTAAGGAAAATACTTGGTATAGAATGGAACGAATTCAAAACAAACGAGGAAATTAGAGAAATCGCCAATCAACCACTAATATCTTCAGTAATAAAGAAAAGACGATGGTCATACGTTGGACATGTGATGAGAAGAGATAATAATCGAATAGCAAAGCAAGCCCTCATATGGGAAACAACAGGTAAAAGAAAAAGAGGAAGACCCAGGGAGACACTGAGAAGAACATTGATGAGAGAGGCAAGAGCAGCAGGAATCGGCTCCCTCAATGAGATAGAACTGCTTGCACAGAACAGAGACAGATGGCGAGATTTGATAAAATATCTTTAAAAGAAAACTGCTAGAACAAAAATTCATATAGGAGAAGGTGTATTTTGGTCTACGCCCTATGGGCCGGTTACGGCTCGAAAGGTCAATAGATAGATAGATAGAACGTAAAAAGCCACGGGCGTAATATCGACCACATCACCTCAAAAATCATGTAACTAAAGTCTGTAAAAATTATAGTCATTAACACCATATTCCCAATACGCGATGTGGCGTGACGGGGCTCTTTACTTTTACATGTCTTGTGTCATCAAGATTACTTGTTGTCATCATCATCATCATTGAGTGCCGTCTCCGCAACGAAGGTTGGCTACCATGGAGCGCCATTTTGCTCTATCTCTTGCTTTGATGGTGCAGGTTGTCATCGGTTGATTTGTCCATCTTTTGATGTTACTCGTCCATGTTAATCTTGGTCTGCCTCTGCCTCTTTTACCTTGTATTTTCCCCTCCAGGATTACTTTCAGTAGGCTGTTGTGTCTTTTAACATGGCCTAAGAATCGCATTTGTCTTGTTTTAATTGTGTTCAGAAGTTCTCTTTTCATTTTTAGTTGTTTTAAGACTTCATCGTTTGTTTTCTTTTCCTTCCATCCAATTCTACCTATTCTTCTATAAATCCACATTTCAAAGTCTTCAATTTTCTGTTCTGTTTTCTTGTCTAATGTCCATGTTTCAGCACCGTATAGGAATATTGAGAAGATGTAACATTTTGCTATTCTTAGTTTTATCTCTGGTGTTATTTGTTTTGATGTTAGTATGTCCTTCATGACATTAAAATTACTTTGTGCCATTCCTATTGTTTTGTTTATTTCAGTTGTACAGATGACTTGTTGTCACCTACCGTATATTTACTGGCTTTACCGTTTGATTGCGCAAGTTAACATTTCATTGCCGAGATTGTCCTTCGATTACGCGGGGCTCACGGTTCTTCAGAATCTCGACACGTACAAGTCATGACACCTACACTACTATAATTATGTGTCACGTTTCAGTGCAACCCACGACACGGTGCCCACAGTTAATGCGTTTCTTGTTTACCAGTTAGTCGCGGTTTGACTGTAAACTAGTGCGGGGTTCGTTCTGATCGGCGTAGCTTCCGGTTTCACTCCGCCACTGACAATAATAATCATAGGGTTGACGCAGTTGGTGAAGAGAGATTTAATCAAGAAAGGCAACTTGGCGTCGTGCTGCTCATGCTACTCTTAAATGTACCGATGGTCACATGATGGCTAGAAAACCGTGCTCATCTTACGTCACTAAGCGTTGGTTTTTTTTTTTTTAAATTTACTTGCATTGGGCGTCAACATTACCGGGTAAGTTTTGATGACAACGTGAGCCTTGGAGTGAGGGCTATAGCGTTAGCATATTTGTGGGTGGGAACGTGCAAGGAAAGTTTTTCTTTCTCTCCCACGTGACCACTTATGATCTTTAAACAATTATTCATGACAAAGGTACAAGTTTGAGTTAATCAAGATTAGTTCGTAAAAAGATTGCAATATTCTTCAATAATCTTATACTTTTTCTTCTTCTTCTTCTACTTCTCCTTCTCCTCCTCCTCCTCCCTCTTCTTTCCGTTATTATTTACCTTTCAGCGTCGACGGGTGATATAATTTGCGAGTCTTTTGCTCTTCTTATGACCTCTCCTGTTGTGTTTCCTAACGTTTCGAATATTCCATCAATCCATCTTTTCATGGCGGCCCTTGAGTATATCATCATCATCATCATCGAGTGCCTTCTCCGCAACGAAGGTTGGCTACCATGGATCGCCATTCTACTCTGTTTCTTGCTTTGATGGTGCAGGCTGTCATAGATTGACGTGTCCATCTTTTGATGTTACTCGTCCATGTTAATCTTGGTCTGCCTCTGCCTCTTTTACCTTGTATTTCCCTTCCGATATTACTTTTATTAGGCTGTTGTGTCTTTTAACATGCCCCAAAAATTTCATTTGTCTTGTCTTAATTGTATTTAGTAGTTCTCTTTTCATTTTTAGTTGTTTTAAACCTTCATCGTTTGTTTTCTTTTCTTTCCATCCAATTCTACCTATTCTTCTATAAATCCACATTTCAAAGGCTTCAATTTTCTGTTCTGTTTTCTTGTCTAATGTCCATGTTTTTGCACCATAAAGGAATACTGAGAAGATGTAACATTTGCCATTCTTAGTTTCAGCCCTGCTGATATTTGTTTTATTGTTAGTATATTTTTCATGGCATTAAAATTACTTTTTGCCATACCTATTCTTTTGTTTATTTCAGTTTTGCATTTTCCATCATTGGTTATAGTATGTCCCAGGTAGTTGTAGCTCTGGGCTGTCTCCAGATGTATTCCCTCAACTGTGATATTTAATTGTAGGTCTTGAGAATTTTCTTTGTTTATGATCATAGTTTTAGTCTTTTTGATATTCATATCTAGTCCATATTTTTTGCCTGTCATGTTTATTACATTAAGCAATTGTTGAAGGTCTTTAGGATTTTCTGCTAGTAGAACAGTATCATCAGCATATCTTGGGTTATTGATTATCTTTCCATTAATGTTTAGGCCTGACATCTCTATGATGTTTTTAAAGATTTGCTCAGTGTATAGATTGAACAAGCTTGGTGATAGGATGCATCCCTGTCTTACTCTTCTTTTTATATCAATGGGTGTAGAGTTCTCCTTGTTATATCTTATTATTGCTGTTTGCTCCCAGTACAAATTACATATCAGTCGTATGTCTGTGTCGTCTAGATTTATATCTTTTAGGCAGTTTATAAGTTGTTTGTGGGTTATTCTATCGAAAGCTTTGGTGTAGTCTATGAAGCAGGCATATATTGGTTCGTTTACTTCTATGTACTTTTCAATCAATGTTGTCATGCTAAATATGGCTTCTTTTGTGCCACTGTTTTTCCTGAATCCAAATTGTTGCTCATTTAATTCAGTATTGATTTTATTCTGAATCCTTCACTGTATAACTTTTAGTAAAATTTTTGTTACCTGACTCATTAGGCTTATTGTTCTGAAATCACTGCATTCAACTGCACCATTCTTTTTTAGGTAATGCAATGAAAGTTGATGTTTTTAGTTCGTTTGGTATGTATCCTGTATGGTATATGTCATTGCATATGTCTGTGATTACTTCGATGCCAAAATTCTCTATAGCCTGTATAATCTCTATCTGTATAATGTTAGGTCCTGCTGCCTTTCCCTTTTTCATTGTGTTTATAGCTTTTTCTACCTCAGATTTTAGGATTTTATAGTTGTATGTACAATTTATGTCTGGCTTTTTGTTCCTTTCGTCATGAAATAATTCTGTTATATATTCTTGCCATCTATCTATTATATCTTTGTTGTCTGTTAGCATTATTCCCTCTGTTTGCAATACATCATACATACATACTGCAGCTGTTTTGTCTTTATTAGTCATTTTCTTTATTTCTGTGTGCATCTCTCTTAAGTTTTGTTTGCTTTCCATAGTTTCGACTTCTAGACATCTTTGGTTGAGTCAGTCTTCTTTTGCCTTTTTGCACATTCTCCGTATTTCATTGTCAGTAGCCTTATATTGGGCAGTGTTTTTCGCTTGTCTTCTTTCTTCCATTTTTTCTAAGATTTTGCCTGTTATCCATTTTTGATTTTTGTTACTTTCCTTTTTGGGCAAGGTGTTGCAGGATTCTTGCATGCTGTTTTTTATGCATTGCCATTTTGTTGTGACTTTTTCCTCAGGATTTTCTCTTCTGTACTGCTCAATCCCCTCTTCTAGCAGCTTCTGGTATGTGTTCTTTACTTGTACAGTATAAGTTTCTTTTATATCTTTCTGGTTTAACGCTGTTATATCTATTGGTGTTGCTGAATTAGTTTTTTGTTTGGTTCTCTTTAATTTGATTTTCATTTTTATCATTACAGCATTATGATCTGAATTAATATCTGCTCCTTGGTAGGTTTTGGCTTTCTTGATGCTGTTCCGGAATGTCTTTTATCATTATGTAATCTATTTGATTCCTCTTCCTGTCTCCAGGGCTTTTCCATGTGTATAATTTCCTTTTGGGAGCCGCGATAGCTCAGTGGTTAGTGAGCTGGACTACAAAGGACTAGGTGTAGGGTTCGATCCCAACCGACGGCTTCCGGGTTCACCCAGCCTTAAATGGGTACCGAATTTTTTTCTGGGAAAGTAAAGCAGCACGGGCGAAATACCGACCACATTACCCCAAAAATAATGTGCTGAAGGTCTGTAAAATATAGGGTCACTAACACCATATTTCCCTATACGCCACTTGGCGTGACGGGGTACTTTACTTTACTACTATAATTTCCTTTTCTCTTGCTCAAAGAAGGTGTTGCATATTATCAGTCTGTTTTCTTCACAGAATTGTATTAATCTTCCTCATCTGTTATTCCTTTTTCCTAAACCATGATTCCTATAATGGTCTTATACTTACCTTTTCCTACTTTAGCGTTCATGTCACCCATTATAATCAAGGTGTCTGATGATTTCACTTGCTTCATAACTGTGTTTAGATCTTCATAGTATGCCTCTATTTGCTCATCTGTATAGTCTTGAGTAGGTGCGTATGTCTGTATTATTGCTATGTCAAATGGTTTTGCCTTCATTTTTAATAGTATAATCCTATCATTATATGTCCAGTGGGTATTTATATATTTTTGTAGTTCTCGTTTTATTAGAATGCCTACTCCTCTTTGATGTTCTGTTGTGTTACCTGAATATATAAAGGTATATTTATCGTCTTGTATGTATCCACTTTCCTTCCATCTTATTTCTGATGTCCCTAAGATATCTATGTTTAATCGCTGTGCTTCTACCATTAGATTTTCTAAATCCTTGAGTATATAGTTCTCTAAATTTGATTAAAAGGCTCGTTGTGTTTTGATCTTTCTGCTCTATCACGTGGCCAAACTATTTTATTTGTCGTTTCTTTATGTACGATATGCTGGGAACTATTCGTAGTTTTTTTTTTTTGTTCTCCATTTCTGATCGTATCTCACAGAATGTGTCATGTCATTCGTCTAACGCATTTCATCTCGGTAGTGGTTATTTGTCTCATTGTTCTTGAGTCTAGCCGTCACGTCTGGCGTTGGTAGCACAACTTTGGAATGCAGATTGTATTATAGGGTGTCCGTTTTGTCATCAGTATTTTTTCCTAGTCGGGCAGGTGTGGTGACTTTTGTCCGATGTTTTGACAAGTTAACAAAAGAAAGAAGTCAATGAACGAACTTGCCACAGGGTGAAATGATCATTCCATGCTCGGACACTTTACATGCTTCGAAAGGTTAGAGCAGACAATGATAGCAACACATAATTCTGTCAAAAATAAAACAAAATCGAAAGGCTGCGCACGCATATCAAAACACAAAAAGAATGAGAGAGAAATAGAGATAGAGAAGGCGAGACACAAACAGGAAAACAGAGAGAACGTTGAGTAATCTAACATCTATATTTGTTCCTATCACTAATGTCAACGACTCTTTCAAATGTAACGTATTTTATTTGCTTCGATGTGTCTTGATGAAAGATTTTATGTCATTCCAATATTTCATAAACTAGAGGTAACAATAATTTAAAAAACTAAACAAAACATGTATGACACTACATGATCATTGGAGTTATCGAACACTGTACTGGTGTACGTGATCTATTGAACACTGTACTGGTGTACGTGATCTATCGAACGCTGTACTGGTGTACGTGATCTATCAAACGCTGTACTGGGGTACGCGATCTAGTGAACACTGTACTGGAGTACGTGATCTATCAAACGCTGTACTGGAGTACGCGATCTAGTGAACACTGTACTGGGGTACGTGATCACTGAAGCTATCGAACATTGAAAGCGGTTACATGATCAATAACAATTAAGTTGAACAACGAATTAAACTCTTGACTCGAATGTAAAGAAAGTGGAGCGATGAAGAGCCAAGACAAGTGTTTCACAAATGTCTTCTTCTTCTTCTTCTTTCCTTCCTCATCTGCCTTTCAGCGTCGAGGGGAGATATAATTTGCGGTCTTTTGCTCTTCTGTTCGCCTCTGCTGCTGTTATGTTTCCTAGTGCTTCTAATATTCCATCGATCCATCTTTTTCGTGGTCGACCCTTGGGTCTGTTGTTCTCACAACGTTTGTTGAAGGCTCGTTGTGTTGTGTTTTGTTCTTTCTGCCTTGTCACGTGGCCGAACCATTTTATCTGTTGTTTCCTTATATATTCTATGGCTGGGGCTATTCCTAGCTTTTTTCGCAGTTCTACATTTCTGATCTTATCTCTCAGACTGTTTCCTGTCATTCGTCTAACACATTTCATCTCTGTAGAGGTTATTTTTCTTATTGTTCTTGCATCTAGAGTCCAGGTCTGGCATTGGTAGCACAACGTTGGAATGAAGATTGTATTGTATAGTGCTCGTTTTGCCTCCAGAGTTATTTCCTTGTTGGACAATAGTGGTGATAACTGTCCGATGATTTGACAAGCTTTGTTGCATCTTGATTCTATCTCTGCTGTTTGGGAATTGTCGTTTGTCATTAGACTTCCTAGGTATTTGAATTCCTCTACTTGTTTTAGTTGTCTGCCTTCTATAGTTATGTTGATGTTCTGTTTATTTTTGGCGACATTCATGACTTCTGTTTTGTTGATGTTGATTTTCATGTTGTATTTTGTTCCTAAGATGTTGAGTTTGTTTAAGTGTTCTTGTAGGTCTTCTATTGTTTCATGTATTAGTGCCTGGTCGTCTGCAAATAGAAGCTCGTTGATCTCCTCTGTCTCTGATGGGTTGGCTAGCTTGCATATATGGTCCATGTATGTAATAAACAGTAGGGGGGATAGTACGCACCCCTGTCTTACACCTGATCTAAATGTAGCTGTGCTTAATGTCTGAATACCAAAATAAGATTCGTTCTGAAATAGTCACTGTCTGAGCATAGATATAAGAATTGTTGAGCAGAACTGACTGTCTAAGAGTCGACATGAGAATTGTTGAGCAGAACTGTCTGTCTAAGAGTCGACATGAGAATTGTTGAGCAGGACTGTCTGTCTAAGAGTCGACATGAGAATTGTTGAGTAGGGCTGTCTGTCTAAGAGTCGACATGAGAGTTGTTGAGCAGGGCTGTCTGTCTAAGTGTCGACATGAGAATTCTTGAGCAGGACTGTCTGTCTAAGTGTCGACATGAGAATTGTTGAGCAGGGCTGTCTGTCTAAGAGTCGACATGAGAGTTGTTGAGTAGGGCTGTCTGTCTAAGAGTCGACATGAGAGTTGTTGAGCAGGGCTGTCTGTCTAAGAGTCGACATGAGAGTTGTTGAGTAGGGCTGTCTGTCTAAGAGTCGACATGAGAGTTGTTGAGTAGGGCTGTCTGTCTAAGAGTCGACATGAGAATTGTTGAGCAGGGCTGTCTGTCTAAGAGTCGACATGAGAATTGTTGAGCAGGGCTGTCTGTCTAAGTGTCGACATGAGAGTTGTTGAGTAGGGCTGTCTGTCTAAGAGTCGACATGAGAGTTGTTGAACAGGGCTGTCTGTCTAAGAGTCGACATGAGAATTGTTGAGTAGGGCTGTCTGTCTAAGAGTCGACATGAGAATTGTTGAGTAGGGCAGTCTGTCTAAGAGTCGACATGAGAATTGTTGAGTAGGGCTGTCTGTCTAAGAGTCGACATGAGAATTGTTGAGCAGGACTGTCTGTCTAAGAGTCGACATGAGAATTCTTGAGCAGGGCTGTCTGTCTAAGTGTCGACATGAGAGTTGTTGAGTAGGGCTGTTTGTCTAAGAGTCGACATGAGAGTTGTTGAGTAGGGCTGTCTGTCTAAGAGTCGACATGAGAATTGTTGAGTAGGGCTGTCTGTCTAAGAGTCGACATGAGAATTGTTGAGCAGGGCTGTCTGTCTAAGTGTCGACATGAGAGTTGTTGAGTAGTGCTGTTTGTCTAAGAGTCGACATGAGAATTGTTGAGTAGGGCTGTCTGTCTAAGAGTCGACATGAGAATTCTTGAGCAGGGCTGTCTGTCTAAGTGACGACATGAGAATTGTTGAGTAGGGCTGTCTGTCTAAGAGTCGACATGAGAGTTGTTGAGTAGGGCTGTCTGTCTAAGTGTCGACATGAGAATTGTTGAGTAGGGCTGTCTGTCTAAGAGTCGACATGAGAATTCTTGAGTAGGGCTGTTTGTCTAAGAGTCGACATGAGAATTGTTGAGTAGGGCTGTCTGTCTAAGAGTCGACATGAGAGTTGTTGAGTAGGGCTGTTTGTCTAAGAGTCGACATGAGAGTTGTTGAGTAGGGCTGTATGTTTATGTGTCGACATGAGAATTGTTGAGCAGAACTGTCTGTCTAAGAGTCGACATGAGAGTTGTTGAGTAGGGCTGTCTGTCTAAGAGTCGACATGAGAGTTGTTGAGCAGGGCTGTCTGTCTAAGAGTCGACATGAGAGTTGTTGAGTAGGGCTGTTTGTCTAAGAGTCGACATGAGAGTTGTTGAGTAGGGCTGTTTGTCTAAGAGTCGACATGAGAATTGTTGAGTAGGGCTGTCTGTCTAAGATTGGACATGAGAATTGTTGAGTAGGGCTGTATGTTTATGTGTCGACATGAGAATTGTTGAGTAGGGCTGTCTGTCTAAGAGTCGACATGAGAATTGTTGAGCAGGGCTGTCTGTCTAAGAGTCGACATGAGAATTGTTGAGCAGGGCTGTCTGTCTAAGAGTCGACATGAGAATTGTTGAGTAGGGCTGTCTGTCTAAGAGTCGACATGAGAATTGTTGAGTAGGGCTGTCTGTCTAAGAATCGACATGAGAATTGTTGAGCAGGGCTGTCTGTCTAAGAGTCGACATGAGAATTGTTGAGTAGGGCTGTCTGTCTAAGAGTCGACATGAGAATTCTTGAGCAGGGCTGTCTGTCTAAGAGTCGACATGAGAATTCTTGAGCAGGGCTGTATGTCTAAGATTGGACATGAGAATTGTTGAGTAGGGCTGTCTGTCTAAGAGTCGACATGAGAATTGTTGAACAGGGCTGTCTGTCTAAGATTGGACATGAGAATTGTTGAGTAGGTCTGTCTGTCTAAGAGTCGACATGAGAATTGTTGAGTAGGGCTGTCTGTCTAAGAGTCGACATGAGAATTCTTGAGCAGGGCTGTCTGTTTAAGTGTCGACATGAGAATTGTTGAGCAGGGCTGTTTGTCTAAGAGTCGACATGAGAATTGTTGAGTAGGGCTGTCTGTCTAAGTGTCGACATGAGAATTGTTGAGCAGGGCTGTTTGTCTAAGAGTCGACATGAGAATTGTTGAGCAGGGCTGTCTGTCTAAGTGTCGACATGAGAATTCTTGAGCAGGGCTGTTTGTCTAAGAGTCGACATGAGAATTCTTGAGCAGGGCTGTTTGTCTAAGAGTCGACATGAGAATTGTTGAGCAGTGATGTTTGTCTAAGAGTCGACATGAGAATTGTTGAGCAGGGCTGTCTGTCTAAGAGTCGACATGAGAGTTGTTGAGCAGGACTGTCTGTCTAAGAGTCGACATGAGAATTGTTGAGTAGGGCTGTCTGTCTAAGAGTCGACATGAGAGTTGTTGAGCAGGGCTGTCTGTCTAAGTGTCGACATGAGAATTGTTGAGCAGGACTGTCTGTCTAAGTGTCGACATGAGAATTGTTGAGCAGGGCTGTCTGTCTAAGAGTCGACATGAGAGTTGTTGAGTAGGGCTGTCTGTCTAAGAGTCGACATGAGAGTTGTTGAGCAGGGCTGTCTGTCTAAGAGTCGACATGAGAGTTGTTGAGTAGGGCTGTCTGTCTAAGAGTCGACATGAGAGTTGTTGAGTAGGGCTGTCTGTCTAAGAGTCGACATGAGAATTGTTGAGCAGGGCTGTCTGTCTAAGAGTCGACATGAGAATTGTTGAGCAGGGCTGTCTGTCTAAGTGTCGACATGAGAGTTGTTGAGTAGGGCTGTCTGTCTAAGAGTCGACATGAGAGTTGTTGAACAGGGCTGTCTGTCTAAGAGTCGACATGAGAATTGTTGAGTAGGGCTGTCTGTCTAAGAGTCGACATGAGAATTGTTGAGTAGGGCAGTCTGTCTAAGAGTCGACATGAGAATTGTTGAGTAGGGCTGTCTGTCTAAGAGTCGACATGAGAATTGTTGAGCAGGACTGTCTGTCTAAGAGTCGACATGAGAATTCTTGAGCAGGGCTGTCTGTCTAAGTGTCGACATGAGAGTTGTTGAGTAGGGCTGTCTGTCTAAGTGTCGACATGAGAGTTGTTGAGTAGGGCTGTCTGTCTAAGAGTCGACATGAGAATTGTTGAGTAGGGCTGTCTGTCTAAGAGTCGACATGAGAATTGTTGAGCAGGGCTGTCTGTCTAAGTGTCGACATGAGAGTTGTTGAGTAGTGCTGTTTGTCTAAGAGTCGACATGAGAATTGTTGAGTAGGGCTGTCTGTCTAAGAGTCGACATGAGAATTCTTGAGCAGGGCTGTCTGTCTAAGTGACGACATGAGAATTGTTGAGTAGGGCTGTCTGTCTAAGAGTCGACATGAGAGTTGTTGAGTAGGGCTGTCTGTCTAAGTGTCGACATGAGAATTGTTGAGTAGGGCTGTCTGTCTAAGAGTCGACATGAGAATTCTTGAGTAGGGCTGTTTGTCTAAGAGTCGACATGAGAATTGTTGAGTAGGGCTGTCTGTCTAAGAGTCGACATGAGAGTTGTTGAGTAGGGCTGTTTGTCTAAGAGTCGACATGAGAGTTGTTGAGTAGGGCTGTATGTTTATGTGTCGACATGAGAATTGTTGAGTAGGGCTGTCTGTCTAAGAGTCGACATGAGAGTTGTTGAGTAGGGCTGTCTGTCTAAGAGTCGACATGAGAGTTGTTGAGCAGGGCTGTCTGTCTAAGAGTCGACATGAGAGTTGTTGAGTAGGGCTGTTTGTCTAAGAGTCGACATGAGAGTTGTTGAGTAGGGCTGTTTGTCTAAGAGTCGACATGAGAATTGTTGAGTAGGGCTGTCTGTCTAAGATTGGACATGAGAATTGTTGAGTAGGGCTGTATGTTTATGTGTCGACATGAGAATTGTTGAGTAGGGCTGTCTGTCTAAGAGTCGACATGAGAATTGTTGAGCAGGGCTGTCTGTCTAAGAGTCGACATGAGAATTGTTGAGCAGGGCTGTCTGTCTAAGAGTCGACATGAGAATTGTTGAGCAGGGCTGTCTGTCTAAGAGTCGACATGAGAATTGTTGAGTAGGGCTGTCTGTCTAAGAGTCGACATGAGAATTGTTGAGTAGGGCTGTCTGTCTAAGAATCGACATGAGAATTGTTGAGCAGGGCTGTCTGTCTAAGAGTCGACATGAGAATTGTTGAGTAGGGCTGTCTGTCTAAGAGTCGACATGAGAATTCTTGAGCAGGGCTGTCTGTCTAAGAGTCGACATGAGAATTCTTGAGCAGGGCTGTATGTCTAAGATTGGACATGAGAATTGTTGAGTAGGGCTGTCTGTCTAAGAGTCGACATGAGAATTGTTGAACAGGGCTGTATGTCTAAGATTGGACATGAGAATTGTTGAGTAGGTCTGTCTGTCTAAGAGTCGACATGAGAATTGTTGAGTAGGGCTGTCTGTCTAAGAGTCGACATGAGAATTCTTGAGCATGGCTGTCTGTTTAAGTGTCGACATGAGAATTGTTGAGCAGGGCTGTTTGTCTAAGAGTCGACATGAGAATTGTTGAGTAGGGCTGTCTGTCTAAGTGTCGACATGAGAATTGTTGAGCAGGGCTGTTTGTCTAAGAGTCGACATGAGAATTGTTGAGCAGGGCTGTCTGTCTAAGTGTCGACATGAGAATTCTTGAGCAGGGCTGTTTGTCTAAGAGTCGACATGAGAATTCTTGAGCAGGGCTGTTTGTCTAAGAGTCGACATGAGAATTGTTGAGCAGTGATGTTTGTCTAAGAGTCGACATGAGAATTGTTGAGCAGGGCTGTCTGTCTAAGAGTCGACATGAGAATTGTTGAGCAGGGCTGTCTGTCTAAGTGTCGACATGAGAATTGTTGAGCAGGGCTGTCTGTCTAAGAGTCGACATGAGAATTGTTGCGCAGGGCTGTCTGTCTAAGTGTCGACATGAGAATTGTTGAGCAGGACTGTCTGTCTAAGAGTCGACATGAGAATTGTTGAGCAGGGCTGTCTGTCTAAGTGTCGACATGAGAATTGTTGAGTAGGGCTGTCTGTCTAAGAATCGACATGAGAATTGTTGAGCAGGGCTGTCTGTCTAAGAGTCGACATGAGAATTGTTGAGTAGGGCTGTCTGTCTAAGAGTCGACATGAGAATTCTTGAGCAGGGCTGTCTGTCTAAGAGTCGACATGAGAATTCTTGAGCAGGGCTGTATGTCTAAGATTGGACATGAGAATTGTTGAGTAGGGCTGTCTGTCTAAGAGTCGACATGAGAATTGTTGAACAGGGCTGTATGTCTAAGATTGGACATGAGAATTGTTGAGTAGGTCTGTCTGTCTAAGAGTCGACATGAGAATTGTTGAGTAGGGCTGTCTGTCTAAGAGTCGACATGAGAATTCTTGAGCAGGGCTGTCTGTTTAAGTGTCGACATGAGAATTGTTGAGCAGGGCTGTTTGTCTAAGAGTCGACATGAGAATTGTTGAGTAGGGCTGTCTGTCTAAGTGTCGACATGAGAATTGTTGAGCAGGGCTGTTTGTCTAAGAGTCGACATGAGAATTGTTGAGCAGGGCTGTCTGTCTAAGTGTCGACATGAGAATTCTTGAGCAGGGCTGTTTGTCTAAGAGTCGACATGAGAATTCTTGAGCAGGGCTGTTTGTCTAAGAGTCGACATGAGAATTGTTGAGCAGTGATGTTTGTCTAAGAGTCGACATGAGAATTGTTGAGCAGGGCTGTCTGTCTAAGAGTCGACATGAGAATTCTTGAGCAGGGCTGTCTGTCTAAGTGTCGACATGAGAATTGTTGAGCAGGGCTGTCTGTCTAAGAGTCGACATGAGAATTGTTGCGCAGGGCTGTCTGTCTATGTGTCGACATGAGAATTGTTGAGCAGGACTGTCTGTCTAAGAGTCGACATGAGAATTGTTGAGCAGGGCTGTCTGTCTAAGTGTCGACATGATAATTGTTGAGCAGGGCTGTCTGTCTAAGAGTCGACATGAGAATTGTTGAGTAGGGCTGTCTGTCTAAGAGTCGACATGAGAATTGTTGAGCAGGGCTGTCTGTCTAAGAGTCGACATGAGAATTGTTGAGTAGGGCTGTCTGTCTAAGAGTCGACATGAGAATTGTTGAGCAGAACTGTCTGTCTAAGAGTCGACATGAGAATTGTTGAGTAGGGCTTCCATAACAGAGATTTCAACTGTCTAGTTTTAATTTCAATGTCTTTTTCTTTATTTCTCCTTCTATTTTTTTCAGTGTGTAGTATCAGCATTAAGTTGGACAGACAGATCCGACCGCAGAATGAACAAAACGTGTTCGTGGTGCCTGGCCTCGTCTTTTTTATCCTGCTCCTTTTATCTTCTCAATTTGATATCAACGCTGCCTCGAATGTCTCTGTGCCGTGTTCTACTTTTGCTACTTTCTACTTTTGTTCTACTTTTTCTACTTTCTCCATGTGCCACGATCTAATGTCAGATTATCCAAGTTTCTTCTGATGAGAGAGAAGCAATTCCATCAAGGAAGCCTTGAAAACATCCTTATATGCCAGTACTGGTCTATCCTTTTGTTGCTTTCAGTCCCTATATTCATCTTCTTTTCTCATTTCACTGATACCTAAAAGGTGTCGTGGTTTATATCATTTGTCGTTCTTGAGCTGCTCGAACTGTCTGAATTAGTGATTTTCCTTTGTTGTTACATGTCTCTATGACTGCGTCTATCCATCTTCTTCTTTTCTCTTTCACTGATACCTAAAAGGTGTCGTGGTTTATATCATTTGTCGTTCTTGAGCTGCTCGAACTGTCTGAATTAGTGATTTTCCTTTGTTGTTACATGTCTCTGTCACTGCATCTATCCATCTTCTTCTTTTCTCTTTCACTGATACCTAAAAGGTGTCATGGTTTATATCATTTGTCGTTCTTGAGCTGCTCGAACTGTCTGAATTAGTGATTTTCCTTTGTTGTTACATGTCTCTGTCACTGCATCTATCCATCTTCTTCTGGGTCTTCCTCTTGGTTTTTTTCCCATGAATCCTCGAGAAGAACGCCCTTGATGGTGATTGGTGAGGATTCATTCTGACCAGGTGGCCAAACCATTTAAGTTGTTGTTGTTCTATATATTCTTGGCAGGGTTTTGTTCCTACCATTGTTCTTATGGTTTCATTTGGTATTCTATCTCTTCTTGTGTTTACGTTCATCATACAACATTTATTTAGGAATTCGATTGTTTGAAGATTTATTTAACAAGACAGCAGCTAGACATTTGAGAAAAATCAGCAAATAAATTCTAATTGTGAATGAAAAGGTAAACAAATGTATACAATATAAACGAAGATACTGAATTGAGTTAGGTACAACCTAAATAAAGAATCTAAGAGAAACTGGCAACTAAACGTGTCTTCATTGTCAACTTTATCCCGATACTCTTTCTCGTCGAATTTTTCGTTGCCGCCTGATTAAGCAGACGGTGATGACGATGACACAGATGAAGACAACAGTTGATGCCCCAGCAACGATACCAATGACTGTCTCCTTTCTAAATAGACAGATGTCCGACTTGTCTCCACAGTTATCCAGGCCGTTGCAATAAAGATCTTTGTTGATACAGTGGCCGTTATCACACAGATACTCGCCGCTAACACAGGGCGCTGGAAAGAGAAGTTTAATGAGGCTTAATCTATAAACATGGCAATCATTGACATAAACCTTTCAGACATTACAGTAACAATGGTGGGTTTTTATTTGTCCGTTTCAAATAGATAAGTGCTTGCCTCGTGTGTGTGTGTGTGTGTGTGTATTAATGTTATACCCAATGAAGACTTTTGTCGAAACGTCATAGCTTATCTCGTCGTAGCTTGTCTCGTCGTAGCTTATCTCGTCATAGCTAATCTCGTCGTAGCTTGTCTCGTCGTATCTTATCTCGTCATAGCTTGTCTCGTCGCAGCTTGTCTCGTCGTAGCTTGTCTCGTCGTATCTTATCTCGTCATAGCTAATCTCGTCGTAGCTTGTCTCGTCGTATATTATCTCGTCGTAGCTTGTCTCGTCGTATCTTATCTCGTCATAGCTAATCTCGTCGTAGCTTGTCTCGTCGTATATTATCTCGTCGCAGCTTGTCTCGTCGTAGCTTGTCTCGTCGTAGCTAATCTCGTCGTAGCTTATCTCGTCGTTGCTTATCTCGTCGTAGCTTGTCTCGTCGTAACTTATCTCGTCGTAGCTAATCTCGTCGTAGCTTGTCTCGTCGTATCTTATCTCGTCATAGCTAATCTCGTCGTAGCTTGTCTCGTCGTATATTATCTCGTCGCAGCTTGTCTCGTCGTAGCTTGTCTCGTCGTAGCTTGTCTCGTCGTATCTTATCTCGTCATAGCTAATCTCGTCGTAGCTTGTCTCGTCGTATATTATCTCGTCGTAGCTTATCTCGTCGTATCTTATCTCGTCATAGCTAATCTCGTCGTATCTTATCTCGTCGCAGCTTGTCTCGTCGTAGCTTGTCTCGTCGTATCTTATCTCGTCGCAGCTTGTCTCGTCGTAGCTTGTCTCGTCGTATCTTATCTCGTCGCAACTTGTCTCGTCGTAGCTTGTCTCGTCGTATATTATCTCGTCGTAGCTTGTCTCGTCGTATATTATCTCGTCGTAGCTTGTCTCGTCGTATATTATCTCGTCGTAGCTTGTCTCGTCGTATATTATCTCGTCGTAGCTTGTCTCGTCGTAGCTTGTCTCGTCGTAGCTTATCTCGTCATAGCTAATCTCGTCGTAGCTTGTCTCGTCGTATATTATCTCGTCGCAGCTTGTCTCGTCGCAGCTTGTCTCGTCGTAGCTTGTCTCGTCGTAGCTTATCTCGTCGTTGCTTATCTCGTTGTAGCTTGTCTCGTCGTAACTTTTCTCGTCGTAGCTAATCTCGTCGTAGCTTGTCTCGTCGTAGCTTGTCTCGTCGTAGCTTGTCTCGTCGTATCTTATCTCGTCATAGCTAATCTCGTCGTAGCTTGTCTCGTCGTATATTATCTCGTCGCAGCTTGTCTCGTCGTAGCTTGTCTCGTCGTAGCTAATCTCGTCGTAGCTTATCTCGTCGTTGCTTATCTCGTCGTAGCTTGTCTCGTCGTAGCTTATCTCGTCGTAGCTAATCTCGTCGTAGCTTGTCTCGTCGTAGCTAATCTCGTCGTAGCTTGTCTCGTCGTAGCTAATCTCGTCGTAGCTTATCTCGTCGTTAGTAGTATAGCAGGGTCCAACTGATAAGTATTTGACCCGTAAATTAACAAAGATATATAGTAGGTGCGCGGCGCACCTAATGTACCGTAGGTGCAGGGGGAGTTAACCATGATAGCTCGTGTCGGGATGTTGACCTCTAGTCCCGGTGACCTCGGAAGTGACCTGTTTATGTCTGGTGTGCGCTGACTTTGGAGCGCTTGGTGTACTTGAGCGATAGTGATAGGTTAGTAGATTATACAACAGCATTGACAAACAATCAATATAAAACAGAAGACAAAGATATATTTTATTCTTTTATTATCTCAATAGGTGTATAACATACATTGATATTATATAACATTACAAAAATATTCAGTACACGAAGTAAATATATAGTACAAGGATAACATTTAGTTATACCTATGTAGTTGGATGTCTGCTTAGCTATGTGGCGTCGATGAATCATAAGGGGTGAAACTGTTAGAGATTCCTGGTTAGGCTAAGCTGGTAGTGTAAAGAGTTAAATATCTAAAGGCGTAGTCGAGACGTTATCATCAGCTACCTTTCTTTTTATATAGAAATAGGAAAGAGCATTTCTTGTTTGACTGTAGGAAAATATAGAATTATTTAAGACTTTGAAACCTACATTTTTCCCACCCTTAGCCTTTTGCGTAGCGAGAACCTCTAAAAACATATCTTTATCTAATTTGTTGTGTTGATTGCTTAGCCCTTTACAACTGATTTTATCGTAATCCCCACTACAATGGTACGTTTTACTACATAAGCTAACAAGAGCTGTCCCTTCGTACTCTAGTTTAAAAAGCCCGGGCGTTCGTTTGGTGTATGCTTTAACACCCTTACAGTTTATACAGTCTGTCTTGCTAGTATGTTCATCGCAAAACTCGGCAGGAAACCAGTCTTTATATACACTATTAAACTCATCCCGCAGACCTGACTTAACTATATCCTCTAGCTTAGGTGCACTTAAAGCCAAGTATAAACTATCAGTATCTGTTTCACATAACTGAAAGTTGGACCTATCTACAAACTTATCTAAGAACACGAAATAAAAATCTAACATACGAAGTTTTGCATATTGATAGACGAAGAAACCAATTTGTAGGGGCAAGTCCCAAACAGTTTTCTTTTTCTCCATCTCAATTTCAAAAAAGATCCTCCCCTATTTCAGTCATCTTTTTAAACCGGGAACTATTAACCATTTTCGATATCTCATCCCCCTGAACGTACGAGACAGCGCTATGATTGGCCTTATTGGTTAGAGTCTTCCCGTAGGCTGAGTTTCCTAAGAGCTTCATCGTATCGCTTACTATAGATTGACTTTCATCTAGATCACCAGCCCGCCTAGCGTCAGAAACCATTTCGCCAAACTTTTTAAAACAACTAGACGGTTGGTATTCTATAACTTGATAAATTTTTGTTACCGCCAATCCGTGGTCTAAATACCATTTTAACAGTGGTGTTGCCAACAAAATTTTTTCCCCAACATAACTACCGATTAGGGTGCGACGAGGGGTTGACAACAAATTATGTTTGAGGGCATATTCACGCATAAACGGTCCAATATCATCACGCGTGACATCAATATTTTTGAAAATTGGAGTCATCTCACTGAAATGTTCCTTCAGACGGTCGGGGACGTGTAGATCACATTCCACTAAACCAAAACATGTCCCATCTGAAACAGAAGCCAGAATCTGTTTATCACTGAGAGGGAGCCCTTCTTTAGAGTAAGAGGGTCTAGCTCTAGGGATGGCTTTAGAAAGGAAAGCCCTAATGGTTGGGTCAGACTTTTTCAGAGCCTGCCACTCACATTCCCACATAACTTCTACGGGGACTTTTACCTCCTCAGTTAGGTAGGTGTGTATCTCACATGTTTTTTCAAACAGCTCGAACAAGGGCTTATTATTAACAGGGTTTCTATCTTTATCTTTGGTGAGGGGACAGTCTTTGTGACCATGGTACAGACAACCATGAAAATTGTAGCCTCTTCTATTGGATTTATCCCACCCATCCACAGGGATATTTCTAGCACCCAATCGAAACTCCCTCCAATTAAACTGAGTTTTCAACTGCCACCCCTTTTGGTAGGCGACCCACGTTAACCACTCGCGACTTTGTTGGACATAATAGTTATCTTTTTCGACCCTAAACCCGGTCTCCATTCTTCTAATAATTGGGTAATCTGTTGGCATTGGGTTCATCAGAGCCCAAAGATACAACGCGTTGGCATCGTAACCTTGGATGGATTTGACTACCTTTCCACCCCTAATAAGCGTTTTGCCTACCTCGTGATACCTATGGAAAATTATAGAGGGACCCCCGACTATATTATCTCTAATCATTGTGTGTAGACTCGCCTGTTTGCTCGAACATAAACTAAACATTACACCCCTATCAACGGTCTTGAAAAGATACTTTAAACAAACACCCGGAACCGAAATGGCGTCTTTAAAACAGTCCACACCCCGCTCCCCATAAAAGCGAACCTGCTGTTCTAAGGCTTCTAAGAATGGGACTACATCTTTGTTATTATACCACACCAAAAAGTCCCTAAGGGTGGTCATGTTATTGTCCTTCCAGACCTTTTTACACAGAGCGTACTCCTCCTTGGAAATGTTGGAATTTTTTAACGACGAGTAAAAGGCTTCGTATGGGGGTAACTCAGTTTCGTCCAACTTTTGGGGGTCGTCTATATATTCATAACAAAAGTAACCCTTTGTCTCATTAATCTTATAAGCTGCCAGATATTTACTATAGCTAAACCCGGGGGCTAGATAGTTTACTATATCTAAGAATTTTAGATTCTGTGTTGCAATACACATGAAGTTATTGTTTCTTTTAACTATAAACTTGAACGGTTTTTCTACTTTGTAGTCTACTTCCATTTTATCTTCCTCTTCTTCTTCTTCTTCTTCTTCTTCTTCTTCTTCGCCCACTTGGGCAGTGGCATCCATGAAGTGTTTTATTAAATAAGGTTTAATGACGTTGACGTCATATTTCCCCGAGTTAAACCCTATCACTGGAAGCTCTTTTAAATACTCATCAAACTTAGCTATTAGCTTGTCTTTATTCAGATCATGGAGTTGAGTAAAAATACTTTCAAACCGATCTCGCAACAACGAGTATGCCTTAGCAGCTATACCAGTGAGGTAGTCAGCCATCTGACTAACTAAAACCTGTGGGTCACCCTTCGTTATGAAGCATATTGGGCCCTCCCACCCGGGGACATTTGACGCTATAGAGCAGGAGAGAGGGACGTGTTTGGCTACAAAGGTAGTCGAGTGCGTTTCTTGGGAACATTCCCTTTATCAAAGTAACATTCATAATCGAATGTTGCCCTGAAGGGGTAAATAAAAGACTCTGGAGTACTTATCCCTTCAGCGCTGATCGCGTCCCATACACTTTCAGGTGAAGAATAAACACCACCTTTATATGTCTCTACAGCCATATCCCCATTGCAAGTTTTTTCATGCCTATCCATACGCCCAAACTTTTTCCACAGTTTCCCACATTTTCCACAAGAAAAGCTTTTACTAGCCCTAGAAAGATCGTTTATGTAAAAAAAGTGGTTTTTGTAAAGTAAAAGACGGATAGTTTCATTATAACTACTACCGCTTCTCAGAACAATACGCAAGGCTTGCGCAGAATCAAATTCAAAAATATCTATATTTAGTGCAAAACAAGTTTCTAAGAGAGGCATTTCGGCAAGAGTTACACCCAGAAAGTTACCTAACATTAGAAGACGGGTTAAACTGTTTGAAAAGTAGTCTTGAAACCTTCCTAACATCAGTATTTGAAGTTCCTCGATGGACAGCTAGACAACGGAAGAAGCAGAGATTATCATTGTAGATTTTAGAATTAGAATCGGTTTGAAGGATATTAATGCCGTAGTTGGATGTAATGTAGGGTGGGATATCAAGCAGACACCTATAGGATAATCTTGAAGTTTATAAATATAAACACTCGTACTGACTAATGCTTCTAAGGTATATTTGGTTGTCTCCCTGTTTTTATTTGCATACCCTAATATATCACTTTCATTTAATCTATCAACAAATGTTTCAAAATCATGTCTGTTGTTAACTAACAGGGGTTTGTCTAAACCTGTCGCATTATTTGAGCTGGCGTGAAAGTAACGCAACCCCTGTGTCTCCCTATGTCTTAAAACTAGATGATGATGACTATAATTCACCTTGAAACGCTTTTTTCTGGGCTAGAAAAATTGGGTTTACAAGGGTCTTCCAATCTATAGGAGTATCAGGCTGATGAAATATAGTGTACGTATCCATGTATTTGTTCCTACGTTCATGTGTTCTAATAGCTAACCAGTTGTTCTTATATATCTTCTTAATATCTTGAGGTAACTTATTTAAAGAGTCTATTTCATTAATAAGTCTTGGTCTCTTTGAGGGTTCTTGAGTCGAACTCTTTACTGTCCGCTTGCGTGAGGTTGTCGATACAAGTGAGTCTGCTTGCATTGATGGTGGTGTTGAGTTGTCCATGGCTATGTCATGGCTAGCAAGATGTACTCGTAGATGGCTTGCTCCAGTGAATATTTGTTGACAGATGTGGCAGATATATGAGGTAACACTGGGCTCTTTTGAAAGTACGTGATCTGTTGACACAGGAGTTGGTGATGCAGGAACTGCTGATACAAGAGATGCAAGATGCTCTGTCTTGATATGTTTGGCAAGATTGTCAGCTCTATTATAAACTCGTGCACAAACATCACATTTGTATTCCTGACACCCATGTACACTTGCAACATGTCGTTTTACGATCCGGCTCCGGGTGAAAGTTTTGGAGCAGATATGACAAGTGTTAGACATCTGTAGAAAAGAAATTGAAACATTACAAGAAAAGAAAACAAGAAAAGTAAACAACGAGATACACAAACTATCGAAATTAGGTTACAAAAGTAACACGTGGATACTAAAAAACCAACTTAGCGAAGTTAGGTCACAAAAGTAACACGTGGATACTAAACAACCAACTTATCGAAAATAGGTTACTAAAGTAACATACTATAACATTAAAGATCTAATATAACACTTACTTTTTTATGTGTTTGAAGGTACAAGACACATCCGTCGTCAACAACCGTGAGCGAAAGTCTGATTACAAGCTTCACAGTCGCGTTATATATACGCCAGAAACACCGGAAGTGTTACTAAAAATAGAACTGACCGCTGATGCAATACCGGAAGTGTTACTAAAAATAGCTTTTGACTGCTGACGTGATGCCCGTGGAGTTTCTAAAAATAGATTTTGACCTATGATGCAATACCAGGCAACTTTATAGTTTTTCTCCTTGACCCTTTATGAGGGGACGCCCATGAAACTGTTAAAAATAGTAAATTTAACATCTAGACATACCCCAAACTTCATTTTAGTCATCCCTGTATCAAAAATTTACATAAAAACAACTTTTGAAATTACTACCCCCGTACCCATTTTTGGTGGTTACGCCCATGAAACTGTAAAAATAGTAAATTTAACAGCTAGACATACCCCAAACTTCATTTTAGTCATCCCTGTATAAAAAATTTACATAAAAAAACTTTTGAAATTACTACCCCTGTACCAATTTTTGGCGGTTACGCCCATGAAATCGATAAAAAATTGAAATTTAACACCTAGACATACCCCAAACTTTATATTAAGCATCCCTGTATCAAGAATTTACATAAAAACAACTTTTGAAATACTACCCCCGTACCCATTTTTGGCGGTTACGCCCATGAAACTGTTAAAAATAGTAAATTTAACATCTAGACATACCCCAAACTTTATATTAAGTATCCTCGTATCAAGAATTTACATAAAAACAACTTTTGAAATTACTACCCATGTACCCATTTTTGGCGGTTACGCCCATGAAACTGTAAAAATAGTAAATTTAACATCTAGACATACCCCAAACTTTATATTAAGTATCCCCGTATCAAGAATTTACATAAAAAAAACTTTTGAAATTACTACCCCGTACCCATTTTTGGCGGTTACACCCATGAAATCGATAAAAAATTGAAATTTAACCTCTAGACATACCCCAAACTTTATATTAAGCATCCCCATATCAAGAATTTACATAAAAATCACTTTTGAAATTACTACCCATGTACCCATTTTTGGCGGTTACGCCCATGAAACTGTTAAAAATAGTAAATTTAATCTATTGTATACCTCAAACATAATATTTGACACGCCCATGTATCAAATTACATGAAAAATCAACCAAAAATTAGTAGTATACATCTAGTGATATATGCAACAAAATTGACGCCAGCGGCAGAATATTCCTTATATAAATAGTCTACCGGCAACTTTTTTCCTTATATAAATAGTCTACCGCATTTTTTTTTTTTTCTTATATGAGAGTCTACCGGCAGATTTGTTTTTCCTTATACGAGAGTCTACCCGTCAATCACTGGATATATACTACTAATTTTTGGTTGATTTTTCATGTAAATTTGATACATGGGCGTGTCAAATATTATGTTTGAGGTATACCAATAGGTTAAATTTACTATTTTTAACAGTTTCATGGGCGTAACCGCCAAAAATGGGTACGGGGGTAGTAATTTCAAAAGTTGTTTTTATGTAAATTCTTGATACAGGGATGCTTAATATAAAGTTTGGGGTATGTCTAGGTGTTAAATTTCAATTTTTTATCGATTTCATGGGCGTAACCGCCAAAAATTGGTACGGGGTAGTAATTTCAAAAGTTGTTTTTATGTAAATTTTTTATACAGGGATGACTAAAATGAAGTTTGGGGTATGTCTAGCTGTTAAATTTCTATTTTTAACAGTTTCATGGGCGTAACCACCAAAAATGGGTACGGGGGTAGTAATTTCAAAAGTTGTTTTTATGTAAATTTTGATACAGGGATGACTAAAATGAAGTTTGGGGTATGTCTAGATGTTAAATTTACTATTTTTAACAGTTTCATGGGCGTCCCCTCATAAAGGGTCAAGGAGAAAAACTATAAAGTTGCCTGGTATTGCATCATAGGTCAAAATCTATTTTTAGAAACTCCACGGGCATCACGTCAGCAGTCAAAAGCTATTTTAGTAACACTTCCGGTATTGCATCAGCGGTCAGTTCTATTTTAGTAACACTTCCGGTGTTTCTGGCGTATATATAACGCGACTGTGAAGCTTGTAATCAGACTTTCGCTCACGGTTGTTGACGACGGATGTGTCTTGTACCTTCAAACACATAAAAAAGTAAGTGTTATATTAGATCTTTAATGTTATAGTATGTTACTTTAGTAACCTATTTTCGATAAGTTGGTTGTTTAGTATCCACGTGTTACTTTTGTGACCTAACTTCGCTAAGTTGGTTTTTTAGTATCCACGTGTTACTTTTGTAACCTAATTTCGATAGTTTGTGTATCTCGTTGTTTACTTTTCTTGTTTTCTTTTCTTGTAATGTTTCAATTTCTTTTCTACAGATGTCTAACACTTGTCATATCTGCTCCAAAACTTTCACCCGGAGCCGGATCGTAAAACGACATGTTGCAAGTGTACATGGGTGTCAGGAATACAAATGTGATGTTTGTGCACGAGTTTATAATAGAGCTGACAATCTTGCCAAACATATCAAGACAGAGCATCTTGCATCTCTTGTATCAGCAGTTCCTGCATCACCAACTCCTGTGTCAACAGATCACGTACTTTCAAAAGAGCCCAGTGTTACCTCATATATCTGCCACATCTGTCAACAAATATTCACTGGAGCAAGCCATCTACGAGTACATCTTGCTAGCCATGACATAGCCATGGACAACTCAACACCACCATCAATGCAAGCAGACTCACTTGTATCGACAACCTCACGCAAGCGGACAGTAAAGAGTTCGACTCAAGAACCCTCAAAGAGACCAAGACTTATTAATGAAATAGACTCTTTAAATAAGTTACCTCAAGATATTAAGAAGATATATAAGAACAACTGGTTAGCTATTAGAACACATGAACGTAGGAACAAATACATGGATACGTACACTATATTTCATCAGCCTGATACTCCTATAGATTGGAAGACCCTTGTAAACCCAATTTTTCTAGCCCAGAAAAAAGCGTTTCAAGGTGAATTATAGTCATCATCTAGTTTTAAGACATAGGGAGACACAGGGGATGCGTTACTTTCACGCCAGCTCAAATAATGCGACAGGTTTAGACAAACCCCTGTTAGTTAACAACAGACATGATTTTGAAACATTTGTTGATAGATTAAATGAAAGTGATATATTAGGGTATGCAAATAAAAACAGGGAGACAACCAAATATACCTTAGAAGCATTAGTCAGTACGAGTGTTTATATTTATAAACTTCAAGATTATCCTATAGGGTGTCTGCTTGATATCCCACCCTACATTACATCCAACTACGGCATTAATATCCTTCAAACCGATTCTAATTCTAAAATCTACAATGATAATCTCTGCTTCTTCCGTTGTCTAGCTGTCCATCGAGGAACTTCAAATACTGATGTTAGGAAGGTTTCAAGACTACTTTTCAAACAGTTTAACCCGTCTCTAATGTTAGGTAACTTTCTGGGTGTAACTCTTGCCGAAATGCCTCTCTTAGAAACTTGTTTTGCACTAAATATAGATATTTTTGAATTTGATTCTGCGCAAGCCTTGCGTATTGTTCTGAGAAGCGGTAGTAGTTATAATGAAACTATCCGTCTTTTACTTTACAAAAACACTTTTTTTACATAAACGATCTTTCTAGGGCTAGTAAAAGCTTTTCTTGTGGAAAATGTGGGAAACTGTGGAAAAAGTTTGGGCGTATGGATAGGCATGAAAAAACTTGCAATGGGGATATGGCTGTAGAGACATATAAAGGTGGTGTTTATTCTTCACCTGAAAGTGTATGGGACGCGATCAGCGCTGAAGGGATAAGTACTCCAGAGTCTTTTATTTACCCCTTCAGGGCAACATTCGATTATGAATGTTACTTTGATAAAGGGAATGTTCCCCAAGAAACGCACTCGACTACCTTTGTAGCCAAACACGTCCCTCTCTCCTGCTCTATAGCGTCAAATGTCCCCGGGTGGGAGGGCCCAATATGCTTCATAACGAAGGGTGACCCACAGGTTTTAGTTAGTCAGATGGCTGACTACCTCACTGGTATAGCTGCTAAGGCATACTCGTTGTTGCGAGATCGGTTTGAAAGTATTTTTACTCAACTCCATGATCTGAATAAAGACAAGCTAATAGCTAAGTTTGATGAGTATTTAAAAGAGCTTCCAGTGATAGGGTTTAACTCGGGGAAATATGACGTCAACGTCATTAAACCTTATTTAATAAAACACTTCATGGATGCCACTGCCCAAGTGGGCGAAGAAGAAGAAGAAGAAGAAGAAGAAGAAGAAGAGGAAGATAAAATGGAAGTAGACTACAAAGTAGAAAAACCGTTCAAGTTTATAGTTAAAAGAAACAATAACTTCATGTGTATTGCAACACAGAATCTAAAATTCTTAGATATAGTAAACTATCTAGCCCCGGGTTAGCTATAGTAAATATCTGGCAGCTTATAAGATTAGTGAGACAAAGGGTTACTTTTGTTATGAATATATAGACGACCCCCAAAAGTTGGACGAAACAGAACTACCCCCACACGACGCCTTTTACTCGTCGTTAAAAAATTCCAACATTTCCAAGGAGGAGTACGCTCTGTGTAAAAAGGTCTGGAAGGACAATAACATGACCACCCTTAGGGACTTTTTGGTGTGGTATAATAACAAAGATGTAGTCCCATTCTTAGAAGCCTTAGAACAGCAGGTTCGCTTTTATGGGGAGCGGGGTGTGGACTGTTTTAAAGACGCCATTTCGGTTCCGGGTGTTTGTTTAAAGTATCTTTTCAAGACCGTTGATAGGGGTGTAATGTTTAGTTTATGTTCGAGCAAACAGGCGAGTCTACACACAATGATTAGAGATAATATAGTCGGGGGTCCCTCTATAATTTTCCATAGGTATCACGAGGTAGGCAAAACGCTTATTAGGGGTGGAAAGGTAGTCAAATCCATCCAAGGTTACGATGCCAACGCGTTGTATCTTTGGGCTCTGATGAACCCAATGCCAACAGATTACCCAATTATTAGAAGAATGGAGACCGGGTTTAGGGTCGAAAAAGATAACTATTATGTCCAACAAAGTCGCGAGTGGTTAACGTGGGTCGCCTACCAAAAAGGGGTGCAGTTGAAAACTCAGTTTAATTGGAGGGAGTTTCGATTGGGTGCTAGAAATATCCCTGTGGATGGGTGGGATAAATCCAATAGAAGAGGCTACAATTTTCATGGTTGTCTGTACCATGGTCACAAAGACTGTCCCCTCACCAAAGATAAAGATAGAAACCCTGTTAATAATAAGCCCTTGTTCGAGCTGTTTGAAAAAACATGTGAGATACACACCTACCTAACTGAGGAGGTAAAAGTCCCCGTAGAAGTTATGTGGGAATGTGAGTGGCAGGCTCTGAAAAAGTCTGACCCAACCATTAGGGCTTTCCTTTCTAAAGCCATCCCTAGAGCTAGACCCTCTTACTCTAAAGAAGGGCTCCCTCTCAGTGATAAACAGATTCTGGCTTCTGTTTCAGATGGGACATGTTTTGGTTTAGTGGAATGTGATCTACACGTCCCCGACCGTCTGAAGGAACATTTCAGTGAGATGACTCCAATTTTCAAAAATATTGATGTCACGCGTGATGATATTGGACCGTTTATGCGTGAATATGCCCTCAAACATAACTTGTTGTCAACCCCTCGTCGCACCCTAATCGGTAGTTATGTTGGGGAAAAAACTTTGTTGGCAACACCACTGTTAAAATGGTATTTAGACCACGGATTGGCGGTAACAAAAATTTATCAAGTTATAGAATACCAACCGTCTAGTTGTTTTAAAAAGTTTGGCGAAATGGTTTCTGACGCTAGGCGGGCTGGTGATCTAGATGAAAGTCAATCTATAGTAAGCGATACGATGAAGCTCTTAGGAAACTCAGCCTACGGGAAGACTCTAACCAATAAGGCCAATCATAGCGCTGTCTCGTACGTTCAGGGGGATGAGATATCGAAAATGGTTAATAGTTCCCGGTTTAAAAAGATGACTGAAATAGGGGAGGATCTTTTTTGAAATTGAGATGGAGAAAAAGAAAACTGTTTGGGATTTGCCCCTACAAATTGGTTTCTTCGTCTATCAATATGCAAAACTTCGTATGTTAGATTTTTATTTCGTGTTCTTAGATAAGTTTGTAGATAGGTCCAACTTTCAGTTATGTGAAACAGATACTGATAGTTTATACTTGGCTTTAAGTGCACCTAAGCTAGAGGATATAGTTAAGTCAGGTCTGCGGGATGAGTTTAATAGTGTATATAAAGACTGGTTTCCTGCCGAGTTTTGCGATGAACATACTAGCAAGACAGACTGTATAAACTGTAAGGGTGTTAAAGCATACACCAAACGAACGCCCGGGCTTTTTAAACTAGAGTACGAAGGGACAGCTCTTGTTAGCTTATGTAGTAAAACGTACCATTGTAGTGGGGATTACGATAAAATCAGTTGTAAAGGGCTAAGCAATCAACACAACAAATTAGATAAAGATATGTTTTTAGAGGTTCTCGCTACGCAAAAGGCTAAGGGTGGGAAAAATGTAGGTTTCAAAGTCTTAAATAATTCTATATTTTCCTACAGTCAAACAAGAAATGCTCTTTCCTATTTCTATATAAAAAGAAAGGTAGCTGAAGATAACGTCTCGACTACGCCTTTAGATATTTAACTCTTTACACTACCAGCTTAGCCTAACCAGGAATCTCTAACAGTTTCACCCTTATGATTCATCGACGCCACATAGCTAAGCAGACATCCAACTACATAGGTATAACTAAATGTTATCCTTGTACTATATATTTACTTCGTGTACTGAATATTTTTGTAATGTTATATAATATCAATGTATGTTATACACCTATTGAGATAATAAAAGAATAAAATATATCTTTGTCTTCTGTTTTATATTGATTGTTTGTCAATGCTGTTGTATAATCTACTAACCTATCACTATCGCTCAAGTACACCAAGCGCTCCAAAGTCAGCGCACACCAGACATAAACAGGTCACTTCCGAGGTCACCGGGACTAGAGGTCAACATCCCGACACGAGCTATCATGGTTAACTCCCCCTGCACCTACGGTACATTAGGTGCGCCGCGCACCTACTATATATCTTTGTTAATTTACGGGTCAAATACTTATCAGTTGGACCCTGCTATACTACTGTCGTTGCTTATCTCGTCGTTGCTTATCTCGTCGTTGCTTACCTCGTCGTTGCTTATCTCGTCGTAACTTATCTCGTCGTAACTTATCTCGTCATAGCTTGTATCTCTAATTAGGTTCAACTGCTTAACACTATTTTGTATTTATATTTTTATGTTATGGGTTTTTATTATACGAGAGTTGTTAGATATCATGATTATCATCATCATCGTCGTCGTCATCATCATCATCATCATCAAGTGCCATTCCTGCTGGAGTAGGTGATCATGTCTCTCCACAACTTTCGATCTCGACAGTTATTTATCATTTCTGTTGTTGACCTTCTGCCAAGCCATTCTCTTAAGCTGTCTGGTATCTTATCTCTTTGCTTCCCTCTATCTCTTCGTCCCTCAATTTTCCCAGTTGTTACAATATATCCCAGCTGTTCCCTTCTTATTACATGGCCAAAAAATGATGATTGTTTCTTCCTCATATTGGAAATTAGCTCTCTTTTTGTTTTGGCGTTTTTCAGAACGTTTTCATTACTCTTCTTAGCTGTCCATGGTATTCTCAACATTCTTCTGTAAAACCACATTTCTACAGCCTCCAGTCATTTTCATGTCAGTTGTCCTATTGTCTACGATTCACATCCATATGTTAAGACTGATTCTACATAACATTTAAGAACTCTTTTTCTTATTTCTTTTGTCAAAAATGGATTGTACATTATCTTTCTCATTTTTTTAAAGCTCATTTTCCCTGAGACATTCTACATCTCCCCTCTGTTGTACATCTACCAACTGTAGTTAACATTGTTCCCAGATATTTAAATTCGTTTACCTGTTTCAATATTGTTCCACTTGTCCTTATTGTGCATTGCGGTGAAGTCTTTTTCTTTTTTGCTACCATTACCTCTGTCTTTTTGCTATTAAGGCTAAATCCTTTATTTTTGCTTTCCTTCACTATAATGTCTAACATTTCTTGTAACTCATTTCGACTCTTAGTGATTAAGACTGTATCATCAGCATACCTTAGATTATTTATATTATGACCTCCGATTGTTATTCCGGACATGTCCATTATGGAACTTAAAATAATCTCACTATAAATATTAAACAAATCTTGCGACAGCACACAACCTTGCCTAACACCCTGTTTTATTTGTTGAAACATTCAGATTTTGGTTTCCAGTTCATATGGCCGCTATTTGTTGCCAGTTCATGTTCTTTATTATTCTTAGACCTTTGCTGTCTACGTTTATGCTTTCTAAAATTTTGATTATTTCTTGGTGCTTTACTTTGTCAAATGCCTTGGTGTTATCTATGAAACATAGGTATAGATCTGTTTTCACCTCTATGGCTCTTTCTACTAATGATCGTATGTGGCATAGTTCATATATTTACCTCCAACAAAACTACACTGTCGTTCATCACTAATTTCTGGACTGATTTTGTTAAGCACTCTTCGCATGATGATTCTTAGTAATATCTTAGTCATATGACTCATAAGGCTTATTGTGAGATGATCATCACATTCGATCGCACCAGATTTTTTTGGGTAGGGCTATGAATATTGATTTGAGCATGTCGTCTGGTATATATCCACTGTTGTAGATATAATTCAATGTTATTATTATTTCTATTCTAAAATCGTCCATGGCTTCAATCTCTTCTTTAGTTGTTAGATATACATATCATATAACATGCACTGTTGTTAATGAAGGTGTGGAAAGCTTATCATTAGACTAATAATCTCTCTCTCTCTCTCTAACATTTAAGAGTAGTAAAGTATCTTCCTTAAACTCAGTGGCGTATACTGGTCTTGGGGTCTGGGCTACCGCTGACATAATAAATAAAAACATACATTATATTCAGTAGGCTAACATAAAGTAATATTTTCTAATGACATCACTACATTTTAAATTACTTATTTATGTTAATTATATCCGTCTTGTTTGGGACGAAAATGTCTTGATGACTTTGTCATTGAAAGTACTGTTGGGTTTGTTTCTAAGTTTCTGAGGGAATGATTTCTCAATCGACATTAAGGCCAAACCAGTTAAGCGTTCTTGTGTCTGAGTTGAGGGACAATAAGATTTGATTCTCTTCAGAGCAGAAAAAGTTCTTTTTACAGCTGCTGATGCGTATAAGGTAGTTATAAATAGCTAAGGAAGTTCCGGTAATCAGACAGTTTCACTTTTGCTTTGTGACGATTCTGATTGGCTAAAGCTAAAAATAACCTATGAAACCGCATTGCTCTTGCGGCAACACCCGCTATATATTTTGACGGGAATTTTTTAATGTCAAGGTTGTGAAATAAAAGGTCCGGATAGAGGAAAAATGTACCGCTGACTTCTAGAGGTTTCAATTTATAGTAGTTTTGGTTTCATTCACAAACGTTATAATGGCCAGAGGAAAACCTTGCTTTAATAAATACAAATAAAAGCAAATAAATCATATTGACCTACGAAATGTGTTATAGAATATTCGAAAATTTGTAATATAATTATTAAAAAAATATAATAAATTATCATTTCCTTTTGTATTTCGCTAATATGTTCAGGCTAACGGCGGTAGCTGCGGTATCATAGATTATACGCCACTGCTTAAACTTATCTTATAACATTCCTAAAATATCATGCTTCAACTTATCTTATAAGATTTCTGAAAGTCCCGCTTAATTTTATCTTATAAGATTTATAAATGTCTCCTTTAAATTTATGAATTATGTTATAAGATTCCTAAAATACCATACTTCATCTTATAAGATTCCTAAAATATCATGCTTCATCTTATAAGATTCCTAAAATATCATGCTTCATCTTATAAGATTCCTAAAATATCATGCTTAATATTATAAGATTCCTAAAATACCATACTGCATCTTATAAGATTCCTAAAATATGCTGCATCTTATAAGATTGCTAAGATATCATACTGCATCTTATAAGATTCCTAAAATATCATGATGCTTCTTATAAGATTCCTAAAATATCATGATGCTTCTTATAAGATTCCTAAAATATGCTGCATCTTATAAGATTGCTAAGATATCATACTGCATCTTATAAGGTTCCTAAAATATCTTGATGCTTCTTATAAGATTCCTAAAATAACATGCTGCATCTTATATGTTGTTGTTGCGTTCGCCAGTTTTCAACTCTGACGAAGTCCTTAGAGACTAGGAACTGAATTTTGCGTGTTAATCCATTTTTCCCTGGCAGCCGTGTGCATAGGGGTCCCTCGCCGCACAGGCAGATAACTCCGACTTCGGAGGTACTCATGTTTTTTCCGTTGATGAGTAACTGACATTTCAAGCCGGGCCTCGCTGCTGAGACCAGGGGTGGTTGCAGCAGAGAGAAATCATAAATAAAAATCCCAACCGGTGTAGCCGAGATTTGAACCCACAACCTCTCTGTCCCGAGGCCGGCGTCTTGCCTCGAGACCAACAAGTCCCCCATGGACTTGGAATATGAGGAAACTGCGACAAGGAACACTTTTCATGCATAGCCTTCAATGGTTCCTGCCGCCTATCCATCATACACCAGAAGTCCACGTCCTCCTGAGAATGATGATCGTCGTATTTTTAAAAAATGTTTAGCGCTTGATGATGTCAGAACATCGTTGTTGACTCCAATTCCGAACATATAGACATACAGTTAGTCGTCAGATTATCCCCGTCGCACATCAAACAACAGACCGTAAGATTAGCATCTTATAACATTGCTTCTTATAAGATGCAGCCTGTAAGTTGATCTTACGGAACAATGCATCTTATAAGATTGCCAAAATATTATGTTGCATCTTATAAGATTGCTAAAATATCATGTTGCATCTATAAGATTGCTAAAATATCATGTTGCATCTTATAAGATTGCTAAAATATGTCCCTTAAACTTCACCGCGTTAGGTCACATCATTTAGTCGTTGTGGGAAGGGGGGTGGGGGGGGATAGTTAACGTCTTTTCACACCGTCTCCAACACAACGAGCTGGGTACCTATTTTCAACCAGGATCTGCTGCACATCATCAAGCTGGGATCATAGATAACAGATCGTATAACATGGAAGCGTCAGTAGCGTAGCGGTTAGGACGCTGGATGGGTGATAAAGTGAATTTGGGTTCAGTCCTAGCCAGGGCTCCACATTTGAGCAAACTAAAAATGGGTACCTAGTTCACTTAATTTGGGTAAGGTAATACAATTGAGGAGGACGGAATTGTAAAGTCACAGGGGACACACTTTACTCTCCGAGCACCCGGCTTTTGAAACGCATTATTCAGTAAAATCAGCTAAAAAAAAACCAAAAAAAAAAAAAAACACCCAAACCCGGACAAGTGGTCTTTAATCAAGGATTGAATGGCAGTCGGGGAAAGAGCTACATTTCCTAAAGCTCATCGTTGTCTTTTGCTGAAAGCTGAAGAAGAAGAGGAAAAGAAGAGGAAGAAGAAGAGGAAAAGAAGAGGAAGAAGAAGAGGAAAAGAAGAGGAAGAAGAAGAGGAAAAGAAGAGAAGAAGAAGAGGAAAAGAAGAGGAAGAAGAAGAGGAAAGAAGAGGAAGAAGAAGAGAAAAGAAGAGGAAGAAGAAGAGGAAAAGAAGAGGAAAAGAAGAGGAAAAGAAGAGGAAGAAGAGAGGAAAAGAAGAGGAAGAAGAAGAGGAAGAAGAAGAGGAAGAAGAAGAGGAAAAGAAGAGGAAAAGAAGAGGAAAAGAAGAGGAAGAAGAAGAGGAAGAAGAAGAGGAGGAGAAGAGGAAAAGAAGAGAAGAAGTAGAAGTAGAAGAAGTAGAAGTAGAAGAAGTAGAAGTAGAAGAAGAAGAAGAGGAAGAAGAAGAAGAAGTAGAAGAAGTAGAAGTAGAAGAAGTAGAAGTAGAAGAAGTAGAAGTAGAAGAAGTAGAAGTAGAAGAAGTAGAAGTAGAAGAAGAAGAAGAGGAAGAAGTAGAAGTAGAAGAAGTAGAAGTAGAAGAAGAAGAATTCAAGAGCTTCACCTTACCAAACCTGAAGACAGTAAAGATAAGCTCAAAGTTGTCTCCCTGGAACTGCTCCTTCACGAGGTGAACAATGGCGTCTTCTCCTGACGTGACGTAGGCTCGTCCTGGCATGTTTGTGTTGCAGAGTCTTTCTGTGTGTGGAGATGTGAGAACCGTCAATACAGAGATTGTGTAGAAGTGTCGGAACACCGCAACGTGAGAACCATTGTGTATGATCTACGATAGAAGGATTGGGATAGTATCACGTGATCTGAGTGTATGTTGGTTTCTGAGAAATGAACATGTTTGACGTGTAGTACAAGTGTTGCATGTGTGTAGATGACGTTTATAACTTAATGATTATGACCACGTATACAGGCTGACTACATTTATAACGATGGTTCTCAAAATGCATGATGTTGCCCCCCGGTAGAGTTTATATGCGGGAGACATATAATAATGAATGAATATTATAATAGAGGGAGACTTCCAAGACGATAGATCGGAGAATCACTACAGAGGAAGAGGTATGTTTGCAACACTCTGAATAGCGTATGTTTCTCTTGGCAAGGCGCTGTCTCGGGGAGTACGGGTTCGATCTTGCTTAGGGCTGTCTATTGTTCTTTGTTTTTTTATGTGTTGTTGATTATTTGTGATTTGATTCCGAGTGTTGTTCACTAGGGTTTATATGTTCACAGAGGTGTCTGTTGATCTGTTTTTTTTTTTAATTGACGGAAACGATGAAGCAGTGATTATAAGGTGGAGGACAAATGGGAGTGTATGGGAGAAGTCGAGGGGGAAAGTGAGAAGGGTTAGCTAAAATAGAGTCATCAAGTCCACGGGGAAAAGTGATAAATGGTAAAAAGGATAGAAACATCGGGTCTCACGGGGAAGATAAGGCGCAATTAGGAGCGAGAGAGAAATGTAAAACGGGGTATGATTGGTTGGAGGAAAACGTTAAAGAAAAGGATAGGTGAGAAAGTCAGTCGAGTTAGAACGATGGCTCAGCGCGGACAGTTGTTGTTTTGACAACTGATACCGTGAGCATGGTTCGTGATGCACAACAGGATAATAGAGTCAGTTTTAGTTGTGTATGGCCGTTGCGTGAGGCGGACATTGCGTCTGGAACAGTGCTATGTAGAGTTATGTGTTGGTGTAAATTCAATCCGGAGACTGATTCTGTAATGTAGTTGTGCAAGTTAGACGCAACGAACAATTTAGGTGACAGTGAGAGAGACAGTCTCACAGCGTTCATGATCAGTAAGAAGTAGGTTATTGTAATGTAGTTGTGCAAGTTAGACGCAACGAACAATTTGGGTGACAAGGGGCGAGACAGCTTTTGCCGAGACATGCTCAATAACGAGTGTGCTCTGGCAAGGAGTTATGAAACTCAGAAACGATGAACAATTTGAGTGACAAGGGGCGAGCCAGCTTTTGCCGAGACATGCTCAACAACGAGTGTGCTCTACCAAGGGGTTATGAAACTCAGAAGCGACGAATAGTGTAGGTGAGATTGAGCGAGTCAGATATCGCCAACTTATGTGCTCTGCATTGAGGTACTATTATGAGTTAGGGGTGGATGGCAGAAGCAAAGAATCATTCATGTGGAGGTAGGCGAGACAGCCATCGCCGAATTCATGCTCGATACCGTGGGTGCTGTTACAGGCACGAACAGACAACAGTGGGAGATTCATCGGCGCATACCAGTGGCCGATAGCTAGCGAGAAGATTCCGCGCAGTGTCATCGAGAGAATTCGACTGAGTGGAGTCGGTCCAACATGAGGTCGCCAAAGTGCACTGTGGCTTGAAGGGAGTATTGCAGTTCTATACTACTGCGGCCCTTAGATAACAGCCCAGACAAGTTGGGGTACGCCTCGTAATTAACAGGCAACGTGAGAAAGGCCGCTAACAAGCATACTGTTGTTGTAATTGTGTAACTTGTTGTGAGAGGTTGATCTTCCAGAATTAAACCTCGAAAGTGTATTTTTACATGGTGTTCCTTGACTACTTCTTAGAAAGCAATCTATATTTGTCTGTGCCTAGCGAAGAACGGAAACTGGGAGGAGTCGTCAAGCACAGGCCCATAGACGCAGAGGTGGTCGCCACCCCGAAACAGCGCGAAGTACAAGAGTATACGATCACGACAGACGAACAAGTGGGTGTCCATGCTATGTATGAGTTCAGCATCAGGCAAGTAGAAGGCAGATAAGCGGCTACAGAATCCCGAGTCAAATCCAGCACACTAAGTCCACGGCTGATACGGGGTCAAGACGAGCTGTCCGGTGCAAGACGCCACCGGGCAATCTACGTGCCTGCAACGCAACTCCAGGCGTTGAGATCAAACGCCAAGTCGTTCCAACAAGCGTGTTCAAGTCAATCTTAAGTTCTATTTAAGATCAGCTCGGCCGTAAGTGTTCTGTTACATTTCAGAGGCATCTGCTATGACGAGAAATCAGACAAATTTACATAATTTTATAGAAAGACAAGCAGGAGACAAGAAAATTAGGCAAGCAGTGGACAAATCAACTTACAGACAGATATATAGATAGATAGAACAATTGAGACAAGACAGGCAGACAGATAGTAGAACCTGAAATCGGTTGTTGTCGTTGGGTGTCTCGGAATATCTGAAGGTGATTGTTGTTGCAGCCGTGTGGTGATTTGATGTCAAAATGCTGGAATTTGAAGGTCAGCATCCGATTGGTTGGTGCCTTGATGGTCATATGGCAATCCAGTACCTGATTGGCCTGTTGGGGTCGATGCAGGATAAGTCTACCAGCGTTTACTTTAGCCACGCCCATGTCAAGGGTGTTGGAGCAGTAGTCTGTCATGTAATCTGAAGATGGATGGTGTACGTGAACGTAAATGTTTCATAACGCTATAGCACAGAGTGTCTCACTCGCTACCGAACCAGGCATTTCTTTCATGGTCGTACCACTAACGATGGTATCGTAAAGAAGTTTGAAGCGGAATTATCTCATTTAATAAGAAATATGACGACGTCATAAAGGATGGATGAAGTGACCACCATTTGCATTCAAACAGGATATAATAATTGCTGAGAAAATGACGGGTTTCGTAGCGTGTGAGAAAACCTGTAATATGTCGATGCACCTAGCCTCTATATGTGGCATTATTGTTCTAGAACTATTATATAAACAATAGATTATATGTGAAATTACCATTAATACATAACTTGAACTAAACCTTTAAAATCTATAGTATTGTTGGTACATTCAGTTTCATCATCAAGTACCATGCCACAGGCGTTGACGAGCACTTCCCTCCTCCATTCATGTCATTGATGTACCTTATTAGTTGTTTCTGTTCCAAACAGTTAGGCTGCTTAGAGCTTCAACTCGTTGTCTTCAACTGCTTCATTTTCCAGCCGCTGTCACGATGTTTTCACGTTTTTGCTATCTCATTGTCTACTAGGACCGCTGAAGGTAAATTGTCTTATCCCGCGGCTAAGATGGCTAACAAGCGCGGCTTCAAACGTCGTCTTCTATCTACAGACTTTATACTTCACTTCTTCTATCTACAGACTTTATACTTCACTTCTTCTATCTACAGACTTTATACTTTTCTTCTTTTATCTACAGACTTTATACTTCACTTCTTTTATCTACATACTTTATACTTTTCTTCTTCTATCTACATACTTTATACTTTTCTTCTTTTATCTACAGACTTTATACTTCACTTCTTTTATCTACATACTTTATACTTTTCTTCTTGTATCTACAGACTTTATACTTCACTTCGTTTATCTACAGACTTTATACTTTTCTTCTTTTATCTACAGACTTTATACTTCACTTCTTTTATCTACATACTTTATACTTTTCTTCTTCTATCTACATACTTTATACTTTTCTTCTTCTATCTACAGACTTTATACTTCACTTCTTTTATCTACAGACTTTATACTTTTCTTCTTTTAGCTATAGACTTTATACAAGACTTCTTTTATCTACAGACTTTATACTTTTCTTCTTTTGTCTACAGACTTTATACTTCACTTCGTTTTTCTACAGACTTTATACTTTTCTTCTTTTATCTACAGACTTTATACTTTTATTCTTTTATCTGCAGACTTTATACAAGACTTCTATTATCTACAGACTTTATACTTTTTCTTCTTTTATCTGCAGACTTTATACTTCACTTCTTTTATCTACAGACTTTATACTTTTCTTCTTCTATCTATAGACTTTATACTTCACTTCTTTTATCTACAGACTTTATACAAGACTTCTTTTATCTACAGACTTTATACAAGACTTCTTTTATCTACAGACTTTATACAAGACTTCTTTTATCTACAGATTTTATACAAGACTTCTTTTATCTCATCATCATCATGTGCCATACCGTTTGGCGTAGGCGATCATGTCCCCCCACAATCTTCTATCTACAGTGCATCGTATCAGTTCTGTTGTTGACTGTTTTCCATGCCATGACACCAAGCTATCCAGTATTTTCTCTCTTTGTGGTCCACGATCTCTCTTTCATTTTATTTTGCCAGTTGTAACCAAGTATTCCAACTTTCCTCTTCTCATGATGTGCCCGAAGAATGTTGATTCCTTCTTTCTGATGTTTTTTAAGAGCTCCCTTTTTGTGTCCGCCTCTTTGAGAACTTCCTCATTGGTCTTTTTAGCTGTCCAGTGAACTTTCAACATTCTTCTGAGAAATCCCATCTCTGTGGCCTCTAATCGTCTTTTCATTTGTTTGTCAACTGTCCATGATTCGCTTCCATAGGTCAGAATTGGTTCTATATAGCACCGATGAACTCTCTTTCTCATTTTTATTGACATAGGTTTGTTGCATAAGATATTTTTCATTTTCTGAAATGCTATTTTGGCCTGAGCTATTCTGCTTTTTATTTCTGTGGTGCATCTTCCATCCGATGTTATTATTGTGCCCAAGTATTTGATTTGTTTCAGATTTGTCTCGTTTATTTTTATGTTGCATGATGGTGGTGATTGTTTCTTCGATATAACCATTACTTCTGTTTTCTTACTATTCAGACTGAGACCTTTCTTATTGCTTTCTTTTACTATTATTTATATTATTTCTTGTAGTTCATTCTCTGTCTCTGCTATTAACTATATAACATTAACATAATATTAACTTGAGAAAATTAGTATTTTCCCTCAGTTGTTTGCAATCACTTACTTAAGAAAGTTAGTATTTTCCCTCAGTTGTTTGCAATCACTTACTTAAGAAAGTTAGTATTTTCCCTCAGTTGTTTGCAATCACTTAATTAAGAAAGTTAGTATTTTCCCTCAGTTGTTTGCAATCACTTAATTAAGAAAGTTAGTATTTTCCCTCAGTTGTTTGCAATCACTTAATTAAGAAAGTTAGTATTTTCCCTCAATTGTTTGCAATCACTTAATTAAGAAAGTTAGTATTTTCCCTCAGTTGTTTGCAATTAGTTTCTTAAGAAAGTTAGTATTTTCCCACAGTTGTTTGCAATTAGTTTCTTGAGAAAGTTAGTATTTTCCCTCAGTTGTTTGCAATTAGTTTCTTGAGAAAGTTAGTATTTTCCCTCAGTTGTTTGTAATCACTTACTTGAGAAAGTTAGTATTTTCCCTCAGTTGTTTGTAATCACTTACTTGAGAAAGTTAGTATTTTCCCTCAGTTGTTTGTAATCACTTACTTGAGAAAGTTAGTATTTTCCCTCAGTTGTTTGTAATCACTTACTTGAGAAAGTTAGTATTTTCCCTCAGTTGTTTGCAATTAGTTTCTTGAGAAAGTTAGTATTTTCCCTCAGTTGTTTGCAATTACTTACTTGAGAAAGTTAGTATTTTCCCTCAGTTGTTTGCAATCACTTACTTGAGAAAGTTAGTATTTTCCCTCAGTTGTTTGCAATTACTTACTTGAGAAAGTTAGTATTTTCCCTCAGTTGTTTGCAATTACTTACTTGAGAAAGTTAGTATTTTCCCTCAGTTGTTTGCAATTAGTTTCTTGAGAAAGTTAGTATTTTCCCTCAATTGTTTGCAATCACTTACTTAAGAAAGTTAGTATTTTCCCTCAGTTGTTTGCAATAACTTACTTAAGAAAGTTAGTATTTTCCCTCAGTTGTTTGCAATCACTTAATTAAGAAAGTTAGTATTTTCCCTCAGTTGTTTGCAATCACTTAATTAAGAAAGTTAGTATTTTCCCTCAGTTGTTTGCAATTAGTTTCTTGAGAAAGTTAGTATTTTCCCTCAGTTGTTTGCAATTAGTTTCTTGAGAAAGTTAGTATTTTCCCTCAGTTGTTTGTAATCACTTACTTGAGAAAGTTAGTATTTTCCCTCAGTTGTTTGTAATCACTTACTTAAGAAAGTTAGTATTTTCCCTCAGTTGTTTGTAATCACTTACTTAAGAAAGTTAGTATTTTCCCTCAGTTGTTTGCAATTAGTTTCTTGAGAAAGTTAGTATTTTCCCTCAGTTGTTTGCAATCACTTACTTAAGAAAGTTAGTATTTTCCCTCAGTTGTTTGCAATCACTTACTTAAGAAAGTTAGTATTTTCCCTCAGTTGTTTGCAATAACTTACTTAAGAAAGTTAGTATTTTCCCTCAGTTGTTTGCAATTAGTTTCTTGAGAAAGTTAGTATTTTCCCTCAGTTGTTTGCAATCACTTACTTAAGAAAGTTAGTATTTTCCCTCAGTTGTTTGCAATCACTTACTTAAGAAAGTTAGTATTTTCCCTCAGTTGTTTGTAATCACTTAATTAAGAAAGTTAGTATTTTCCCTCAGTTGTTTGCAATTAGTTTCTTGAGAAAGTTAGTATTTTCCCTCAGTTGTTTGCAATCACTTACTTAAGAAAGTTAGTATTTTCCCTCAGTTGTTTGCAATCACTTATTTAAAGAAAGTTAGTATTTTCCCTCAGTTGTTGGAATCACTTACTTAAGAATGTTAGTGTTTTCCCTCAATTTCTTTGCAATCACTTACTTGAGAAAGCTATTAATTTCCCTCAAATTTTTTCCTATTACTTACTTTTTACTTTAACTATTTCATGTGTTTTTTACACACAAGTTATGAAGATGTTATGAAAGTAAAATGAGAACTGATGTAAAATGTTACTTACAAGTAGGGACGTTTGCAATCACCAGATGTAATGGCACATTTAGAATGTAGACCACAACAGCTCCAAAATGGAGACCACGCGGCCATAAAAGACAACACCTCACCACCATTTTCTTCATGGAAATACAAAGGTTTATGGCTCACACGGGCAGAATTTGTTCACAAGTGATCTACTTATTTGTGTTGTAAAGCAGTTTAAAGACTTCTTGTGTTCTTGCTTCAGGGTAACTAAGGTTTTAAATTGAAACTGTCTACAACTTGAGGACACATCTATAGAAAGTTGACACTCATTATTTCCCTCACTGACGTGATCGCCAGCGATTCCTGCTAATGCCGTGACATTGACGTTAATAATCAAACACGTTATTAGATCGTGTTTATTGTGTAAAATCTATCATTACAGAGTCTACCAGCTTATACATGCAGAAAATATATTTTATGGGCAACAAGCAGATGGCAAAGGAGCTAGGGGGTGCCCAAAACTTCGATTTATAGACGTGTGTAAACGTGACATAACGACTCATAACATGCAACATAAACCATGCAGCCTGGGAAGACAGCTGCAGACCCCAATCTTTGGAAACACACCCGAAAAATCCACCTCAAGCAAGAAACAGATTCATAGAAAAAGAGAAAACACGGCGAAAGAAAAGAAAAAATAACATTATTTCCTAGGGGTGCTGCAAAATCCATAGTCAACTATGACTGACTAGGGCTACTACCATGTACATGCTATGTATTCGACATGAAGACTCTGAACATAAACCCTGCAGCATGGGAAGACATAGCTGCAGACCGCAATCTCTGGAAACACACTCTAAAGGTTCACCTCAAACAAGAAGCAGACAGATTCATAGAGAAAGAGAATAATAACATTTCTAGGGGCGCTGAAAAATCCATAGTCAACTATGACTGACGGAGGCTACTACTACTATCTATACTCGTATACTATTTAATAAATACATCACACATTAATTTTCTGCTCTGAAAAAATATATGAATTAATTCAGAAATTAATATTTTACAAAAATAAATGGATGTTAATAGGTCGATGTTTAAAGATTAGTATAAACTTTACTTATAAACCTGTATCTATTGCTTTGTTACTGAGATACTGATTTCTTTATCTGAAAGATTTGATAGATGAGTGGTTAATGACCAGATAAGTTGACGTGAAAGATGACGTGATTTTATTAATTTTATATCTTGAGCCTTGAACTTTTGAACTTTCACAATAATTTCTTGGAAATCTAACAAGGGTGGTTTTCCCTTGTCCGAAACAAAAAGATGAGAATTATAAAACAAACGACGGTCCGCACTTGTAGAGCATGTGTAGAGAAGAGGCAGGTTGGAATACTTGGTGATAGCAGGGAAAATAGAAGGTATAAAAGATAGATTTAGACAAAGGTAAACAAAATTCTGCTGATTAATTTACTGTGATATTTATGTAGATGTCCACTTATTGTCATCTATATTTGGTTCCCAGAGCTCCCACACTAGTGCAGACTGTGCATAGCGCAGACACAGCCGAGATTATCCATCCAGTGAAGTCCACAGTGGTCTTTCTATTACTTTCCAGGGTTGGAGAGAACCACCCACAACTGTCTTGCCGTGAATGTTGCCGCGTTTTGCTCATCTTCAGACAGTGAAACTTTCCTCATCCCTTCTTGGTGTGTACGTTGCCTTGAATGAACGTGGCTACAGAAATCAGTTCTTGTTCTGCGACCTTCTCATGCATGCAACCGTCCCCTTGTTCTCCGTACTTGAATAAGCTCGCTATTTTACTACTCGTATTAATTATTATTAATATTATTAATTATCCAAGGCAGAAGTAACATCTAGACTTATTGCGCAGCTAAGTTTGTTGTTTTATTGGGTTGTGACGTCACTAATAAAAACAGGATCTACTAAAGTTGTTCATTAAAGACTCTCACTTCAACTGTCTCCACTTAAAAGCAAAAACACAAGCTTCTGTTTTCTGGCTAACAACAGAACACATAGTCAGCTGAACAGACTACACGATGATAAATTCATTGATGAAATCAGTAGTATTAAACTAGAGCTTTGAGGTTGTAAATTAAAGTGTATTTACATTATTTAAAAAAATTGGTCAGCAAACGTAAATGAGAAGCATCAACTATATTAACCTGTTTAACACACAACCGGGCAAATGAGACATTTCATATTTTGTTATAGAAATAAACAATTAAAATATTGAAGGTAAAGTATCAGTAAATGGTCGAAAACGTGAAGCAACGAACAACGAATCTCGGCTCTGTGGTTAGATGGTGCTACAATTATCCTTTCTATGAAATTGGAAGCAACAAACACATCAGGCAGGGCAACAGTAACTGGTAACGGATGACTTTTGTCAGGGGTTTGACGCATCGTCACGTGATTGGAGTCCTGGTAAGACCTCCCCACATCGGATGTCATTTATCATGCCCGTCCATGCCTGCACATTTCTGGTGGATGACAACTTCTCCGTAGCAACGTCAATGGCAAATTTGATTATTGGTCTTCCTCGTGCCCTGAAGCCAGATCGTCAACATTGTAGGCGCCTAATTGTGGCTAGTCAGGCTTTCTTCTCGTGTGAGGTATGTCCATCTTCTGATTCTCTACGTGATTCGTCGCCATAGCTTCATGCAGTTAGCGATGATCAACATCAACCTCTTTACGAAGTTTCATTTTAAGTTTCTAAAAAAAAGGAATAGTCTCCTATACTCTTAACACAGAAGGAGATCATTCTGATACACGCAGATGCAGGCTATAAGGAAGTATATGGTCGCTAACGCCAGAATAATACAAATTATTATTATCAATTAATTACACGACGGATTATTCTCACTGCACATCGAACAGTTCATCTAAAACTTGGGTATCCCTGGACGTGTAGCACCTAGGGGGCCTAGGTTGCTTAGTTGGGAAAACCACCCCACTAGCTACAGATGTTCGGACAATCCGTGTTCGAACAATCCGTGTTCGGACAAACCGTGTTCGGACAATCAGTGTTCGATCTCCGCTGGAAGCAGTTTGTGAATAGCACTCGTGGTTGGAAAAGAAATACACCCCGGAGGTCGACCCAGCCGCTGGCAAAAATGGGTACCAGGGTTCATACTCTGGAAAGATGATAATGGCTCCTCGCTCGTGAGTTATGCTCCTAGAGGCGACACCAGGCAGGAGTCTCCGAACACTTGTAGATAGGCGGCCGAGTACATATGGGTAAAAACTCGCGTGCTAAGACGCCGATTCAAATCTCGTACTTGACCTTTGTGTAACACCAGACAACCGCAGTTTTCTGTTGATTTACCAGTCTTCTTTGGCTCGGTCTGTTAAGTACTTGTCTGGCATCCCCCCTTTAGATATGACGATCTACCAGTCTGTCCAAGTCTGTAGATACACATTCATTGACTTAATAGCTTACTCGTTCTGCCAGTATGTCCAAGTTTGTAGATACACATTCATTGACTCAATAGCTTACTCGTTCTGCCAGTCTGTCCAAGTTTGTAGATACACATTCATTGACTCAATAGCTTACTCGTTCTGTCAGTCTGACAGCGCTTTAAAATATCAGCCCGACCATTGCTCGTCCATTCTCCACAACAACTAACCCAGCAAGTCTGTCTGCTTGTCCATTCTCCACAACAACTAACTCAGCAAGTCTGTCTGCTCGTCCATTCTCCACAACAACTAACCCAGCAAGTCTATCTGCTCGTTCATTCTCCACAACAACTAACCCATCAAGTCTGTCTGCTTGTCCATTCTCCACAACAACTAACCCAGTAAGTCTGTCTGCTCGTCCATTCTTCCACAACAACTAACCCAGCAAGTCTGTCTGCTCGTCCGTTCTCCACAACAACTAACTCAAGAAGTCTGTCTGCTTGTCCATTCTCAACAACAACTAACCCAGCAAGTCTGTCTGCTCGTCCATTCTCAACAACAACTAACCCAGCAAGTCTGTCTGCTCATCCATTCTCCACAACAAGTAACTCAGCATGTCTGTCTGCTCGTCCATTCTCCACAACAACTAACTCAGCAAGTCTGTCTGCTCGTCCGTTCTCCACAACAACTAACTCAGCAAGTCTGTCTGCTCGTCCATTCTCCACAACAACTAACCCAGCAAGTCTGTCTGCTCATCCATTCTCCACAACAACAACCCAGCAAGTCTGTCTGCTCGTCCATTCTCCACAACAACTAACCACCAAGCAAGTCTGTCTGCTCGTCCATTCTCCACAACAACTAACCACCAGCAAGTCTGTCTGCTCGTCCATTCTCCACAACAACTAACCACCCAGCAAGTCTGTATGCTCGTCCATTCTCCACAACAACAAACCCATAAGTCTGTCTGCTTGTCCATTCTCCACAACAACTAACCCATCAAGCCTGTCTGCTTGTCCATTCCCCACAACAACTAACTAAGCAAGTCTGTCTGCTCGTCCATTCTCCACAATAACTAACCCAGCAAGTCTGTCTGCTCGTCCATTCTCCACAACAACTAACCCAGCAAGTCTGTCTGCTCGTCCATTCTCCACAATAACTAACCCAGCAAGTCTGTCTGCTTGTCCATTCTCCACAATAACTAACCCATCAAGTATGTCTGCTCGTCCATTCTCCACAATAACTAACCCAGCAAGTCTGTCTGCTTGTCCATTCTCCACAATAACTAACCCAGCAAGTCTGTCTGCTCGTCCATTCTCCACAATAACTAACCCAGCAAGTCTGTCTGCTTGTCCATTCTCCACAATAACTAACCCATCAAGTCTGTCTGCTCGTCCATTCTCCACAATAACTAACCCATCAAGCCTGTCTGCTTGTCCATTCCCCACAACAACTAACCCATCAAGCCTGTCTGCTTGTCCATTCTCCACAACAACTAACCCATCAAGCCTGTCTGCTTGTCCATTCCCCACAACAACTAACCCAGCAAGTCTGTCTGCTCGTCCATTCTCCACAACAACAAACCACCTAGCAAGTCTGTTTAATTGATGAAGTAAAAGCAGGTCCTGTCATTCACAGTTCTCTGCAAGATTGCTCCTGCCATGTCCATCTCCGTAAATGCTGCTGACCCTGTTTTGTGTCTCGTCACATTGTCCCGGTAGGAGATGAATTGATGAAATGGAAGTTTTAGGCGCCCCCTAGTTCGTACGCCATCTGCTAGTTGTCCACAAAGTATATCGTTTGGTATGCGGTCATCTTTCATCCGGTGTAAGTAGCCAGGCCAGCGTGACCTACGTTGTTTGAGCAGCATGTTCGGGAGGCCTGTTGAATGCAGTAATAGCACAAATATTGCTCACAGAAACAACCCTACAAGACAAACTATGGGGAACCGTTGAAGACCTCACACTGTCTTGTTCGTGATCCAAGTTGGTCTTAATGTCTGAATGCCTAGCGGTAGATGATGCTGAAGAAGAAGAAGACGAAGAAGAGGGAGGAGAAGAAGAAGAAGAATAAGGAAGAGAAGAAGAAGAAGAAGAGAAGAAGAAGAAGAAGAAGAAAGACTATGCATCGAACGGAATGCATGAAAGTCTAGCTTAATTCACTGAACTTGTCAATAACAAAACGCAATAATTTCGTCGAACTGACATGAAAACATTTCAGTGAAGAAACTTTCACACAATTCTTATCGACGATCTGTCACAAACAACGGATGTTCAATATTGTCACTTGTCACCAAAACAGATGACCCAATGTCATACCACTGACAGGTGACAGATTATTGGTATTTAATGTCACGACACCTGATTAAACACCGCGGTCTGATTCAGTAACTGGCGCGGTTCATTCGTACCCAGCTCACTTGTTTGAAACATCAAGTTGAACTAAGCAGACAGTAGATTTGTGATGCATGTTTCTATACAATACCCGAGACCACGTTTTTAACTTGCTCTCTTCTTTTTAATTGGTGTTAACTCTTTGGTATTTGTGGTGTCAACTTAACGACTAAATTCATAGAGGCCATTCTTCTTTCTGTTGAGCAAAGAAACAGAACACAGACGAAGAAAAAGCAGATGAAACAAAATAAGAAGAAGTGGATGAAGAAGAAGAAGAGGAAGAGGAAGAAGAGGAAGAGGAAGGAGAGGAAGATGAAGTAAAAGTACCGTCTTACCCATGTCGCAAGGCATGTTGATAATATCAAAAATGAAAGCGGCTCAGAGATCACAGACTCAGTAACTCAGAGATTACAGTCTCAGCAACTCATAGATCACAGTCTCAGCAACTCAGAGATCACAGTCTCAGCACCTCAGAGATCACAGTCTCAGCAACACTCAGAGATCACAGTCTCAGCAACTCAGAGATCACAGTCTCAGCAACTCAGAGACCACAGTCTCAGCAACTCAGAGATCACAGTCTCAGCAACTCAAAGATCACAATCTCAGCAACTCAGAGATCACAGTCTCAGCAACTCAGAGATCACAATATCAGCAACTCAGAGATCACAATATCAGCAACTCAGAGATCACAGTCTCAGCAACTCAGAGATCACAGTTTAAACAACTCATAGATCACAGTCTCAACAACTCATAGATCACAGTCTCAACAACTCATAGATCACAGTCTCAACAACTCATAGATCATAGTCTCAACAACTCAGAGATCACAGTCTCAGCAACTCATAGATCACAGTCTCAACAACTCAGAGATCACAGTCTCAGCAACTCAGAGATCACAGTCTAAACAACTCATAGATCACAGTCTCAACAACTCAGAGATCACAGTCTCAGCAACTCAGAGATCACAGTCTCAACAACTCATAGATCACAGTCTCAACAACTCATAGATCACAGTCTCAACAACTCATAGATCACAGTCTCAACAAATCATAGATCACATTCTCAACAACTCATAGATCACAGTCTCAGCAACTGATAGATCACAGTCTCAACAACTCATAGATCATAATCTCAATATCTCATAGATCATAGATTCAGCAACTCATTGATCATAGTCTCAGCAACTCAGAGATCATAGTCTCAGCAACTCAGAGATCACAGTCTCAACAACTCAGAGATCATAGTTTCAGCGACTCAGAGATCACAGTCTCAATAAGTCATAGATCATAGCCTCAGCAACTCATTGAACATAGTCTCAGCAACTCAGAAATCACAGTCTCAACATCTCATAGATCACAGTCTCAGCAACTCAGAGATTGCTGTCTGAACAACTCATAGATCATGGTCTCAACAACTCATAGATCATAGTCTCAACAAGTTAGAGATCATAGTCTCAACAACTCATAGATCATAGTCTCAGCAACTGAGAGATCACAGTCTCAACAAATCATAGATCATAGCCTCAGCAACTCAGAGATCATAGTCTCAGCAACTCATAGATCATAATCTCAACAACTCATAGATCATAGTCTCAGCAGCTGATAGATCATAGTCTCAACAACTCATAGATCACTGTCTCAACAAGTCAGATATCATAGTCTCAGCGACTCAGAGATCACAGTCTCAACAACTCATAGATCATAGTCTCAACAACTCAGAGATTACAGTCTCAACATCTCATAGATCATAGTCTCAACAACTCATAGATCATAGTCTCAACAACTCAGAGATCATAGTCTCAACAACTCATAGTCTCAACAACTCAGTGATCATAGTCTCAACAATTCATAGATCACAGTCTCAACAACTCATAGATCATAGTCTCAACAACTCAGAGAACATAGTCTCAACAACTCATAGATAATAGTCTCAACAACTCAGAGATAATAGTTTCAACAATTCAGATATCATAGTCTCAACAACTCAGAGATCACAGCCTGAACAGCTCAGAGATCATAGTCTCAACAACTCATAGATCATAGTCTCAAAAATTCAGGTATCATAGTCTCAACAACACAGAGATCATAGTCTCAACAACTCAGAGATTACAGTTTCAGCAACTCATAGATCATAGTCGCAACAACTCATAGATCATAGTCTCAACAACTCATAGATCATAGTCTCAACAAAACATAGATCACAGTCTCAACAACTCATAGATCATAGTCTCAACAACTCATAGATCATAGTCTCAACAACTCAGAGAACATAGTCTCAACAACTCATAGATAATAGTCTCAACAACTCATAGATCATAGTCTCAACAACTCATAGTCTCAACAACTCAGTGATCATAGTCTCAACAATTCATAGATCACAGTCTCAACAACTCATAGATCATAGTCTCAACAACTCAGAGAACATAGTCTCAACAACTCATAGATAATAGTCTCAACAACTCAGAGATAATAGTTTCAACAATTCAGATATCATAGTCTCAACAACTCAGAGATCACAGCCTGAACAGCTCAGAGATCATAGTCTCAACAACTCATAGATCATAGTCTCAAAAATTCAGGTATCATAGTCTCAACAACACAGAGGTCATAGTCTCAACAACTCAGAGATTACAGTTTCAGCAACTCATAGATCATAGTCGCAACAACTCATAGATCATAGTCTCAACAACTCATAGATCATAGTCTCAACAAAACATAGATCACAGTCTCAACAACTCATAGATCATAGTCTCAACAACTCATAGATCACAGTCTCAACAACTCAGAGATCATAGTCTAAACAACTCGTAGATCATAGTCTCAACAACTCAGAGATCACAGTCTCAACAACTCAGAGATCACAGTCTAAACAACTCAGAGATCACAGTCTCAACAACTCAGAGATCACAGTCTCAGCAACTCAGAGATCACAGTCTCAACAACTCATAGATCACAGTCTCAACAACTCATAGATCACAGTCTCAACAACTCGAAGATCACAGTCTCAACAAATCATATATCACATTCTCAACAACTCATAGATCACAGTCTCAGCAACTCAGAGATCACAGTCTCATCAACTCATAGATCATAGTCTCAACAAAACATAGATCACAGTCTCAACAACTCATAGATCATAGTCTCAACAACTCATAGATCACAGTCTCAACAACTCAGAGATCATAGTCTAAACAACTCGTAGATCACAGTCTCAACAACTCAGAGATCACAGTCTCAGCAACTCAGAGATCACAGTCTCAACAACTCAGAGATCATAGTCTAAACAACTCGTAGATCACAGTCTCAACAACTCAGAGATCACAGTCTCAGCAACTCAGAGATCACAGTCTAAACAACTCAGAGATCACAGTCTCAACAACTCAGAGATCACAGTCTCAGCAACTCAGAGATCACAGTCTCAACAACTCATAGATCACAGTCTCAACAACTCATAGATCACAGTCTCAACAACTCGAAGATCACAGTCTCAACAAATCATATATCACATTCTCAACAACTCATAGATCACAGTCTCAGCAACTGATAGATCACAGTCTCAACAACTCATAGATCATAATCTCAATATCTCATAGATCATAGATTCAGCAACTCATAGATCATAGATTCAGCAACTCATTGATCATAGTCTCAGCAACTCAGAGATCACAGTCTCAACAACTCAGAGATCATAGTTTCAGCGACTCAGAGATCACAGTCTCAATAAGTCATAGATCATAGCCTCAGCAACTCATTGAACATAGTCTCAGCAACTCAGAAATCACAGTCTCAACATCTCATAGATCACAGTCTCAGCAACTCAGAGATTGCTGTCTGAACAACTCATAGATCATGGTCTCAACAACTCATAGATCATAGTCTCAACAAGTTAGAGATCATAGTCTCAACAACTCATAGATCATAGTCTCAGCAACTGAGAGATCACAGTCTCAACAAATCATAGATCATAGCCTCAGCAACTCAGAGATCATAGTCTCAGCAACTCATAGATCATAATCTCAACAACTCATAGATCATAGTCTCAGCAGCTGATAGATCATAGTCTCAACAACTCATAGATCACTGTCTCAACAAGTCAGATATCATAGTCTCAGCGACTCAGAGATCACAGTCTCAACAACTCATAGATCATAGTCTCAACAACTCAGAGATTACAGTCTCAACATCTCATAGATCATAGTCTCAACAACTCATAGATCATAGTCTCAACAACTCAGAGAACATAGTCTCAACAACTCATAGATAATAGTCTCAACAACTCATAGATCATAGTCTCAACAACTCATAGTCTCAACAACTCAGTGATCATAGTCTCAACAATTCATAGATCACAGTCTCAACAACTCATAGATCATAGTCTCAACAACTCAGAGAACATAGTCTCAACAACTCATAGATAATAGTCTCAACAACTCAGAGATAATAGTTTCAACAATTCAGATATCATAGTCTCAACAACTCAGAGATCACAGCCTGAACAGCTCAGAGATCATAGTCTCAACAACTCATAGATCATAGTCTCAAAAATTCAGGTATCATAGTCTCAACAACACAGAGATCATAGTCTCAACAACTCAGAGATTACAGTCTCAACAACTCAGAGATTACAGTTTCAGCAACTCATAGATCATAGTCTCAACAACTCATAGATCATAGTCTCAACAAAACATAGATCACAGTCTCAACAACTCATAGATCATAGTCTCAACAACTCATAGATCATAGTCTCAACAACTCAGAGAACATAGTCTCAACAACTCATAGATAATAGTCTCAACAACTCATAGATCATAGTCTCAACAACTCATAGTCTCAACAACTCAGTGATCATAGTCTCAACAATTCATAGATCACAGTCTCAACAACTCATAGATCATAGTCTCAACAACTCAGAGAACATAGTCTCAACAACTCATAGATAATAGTCTCAACAACTCAGAGATAATAGTTTCAACAATTCAGATATCATAGTCTCAACAACTCAGAGATCACAGCCTGAACAGCTCAGAGATCATAGTCTCAACAACTCATAGATCATAGTCTCAAAAATTCAGGTATCATAGTCTCAACAACACAGAGATCATAGTCTCAACAACTCAGAGATTACAGTTTCAGCAACTCATAGATCATAGTCGCAACAACTCATAGATCATAGTCTCAACAACTCATAGATCATAGTCTCAACAAAACATAGATCACAGTCTCAACAACTCATAGATCATAGTCTCAACAACTCATAGATCACAGTCTCAACAACTCAGAGATCATAGTCTAAACAACTCGTAGATCATAGTCTCAACAACTCAGAGATCACAGTCTCAACAACTCAGAGATCACAGTCTAAACAACTCAGAGATCACAGTCTCAACAACTCAGAGATCACAGTCTCAGCAACTCAGAGATCACAGTCTCAACAACTCATAGATCACAGTCTCAACAACTCATAGATCACAGTCTCAACAACTCGAAGATCACAGTCTCAACAAATCATATATCACATTCTCAACAACTCATAGATCACAGTCTCAGCAACTCAGAGATCACAGTCTCATCAACTCATAGATCATAGTCTCAACAAAACATAGATCACAGTCTCAACAACTCATAGATCATAGTCTCAACAACTCATAGATCACAGTCTCAACAACTCAGAGATCATAGTCTAAACAACTCGTAGATCACAGTCTCAACAACTCAGAGATCACAGTCTCAGCAACTCAGAGATCACAGTCTAAACAACTCAGAGATCACAGTCTCAACAACTCAGAGATCACAGTCTCAGCAACTCAGAGATCACAGTCTCAACAACTCAGAGATCATAGTCTAAACAACTCGTAGATCACAGTCTCAACAACTCAGAGATCACAGTCTCAGCAACTCAGAGATCACAGTCTAAACAACTCAGAGATCACAGTCTCAACAACTCAGAGATCACAGTCTCAGCAACTCAGAGATCACAGTCTCAACAACTCATAGATCACAGTCTCAACAAATCATATATCACATTCTCAACAACTCATAGATCACAGTCTCAGCAACTGATAGATCACAGTCTCAACAACTCATAGATCATAATCTCAATATCTCATAGATCATAGATTCAGCAACTCATAGATCATAGATTCAGCAACTCATTGATCATAGTCTCAGCAACTCAGAGATCACAGTCTCAACAACTCAGAGATCATAGTTTCAGCGACTCAGAGATCACAGTCTCAATAAGTCATAGATCATAGCCTCAGCAACTCATTGAACATAGTCTCAGCAACTCAGAAATCACAGTCTCAACATCTCATAGATCACAGTCTCAGCAACTCAGAGATTGCTGTCTGAACAACTCATAGATCATGGTCTCAACAACTCATAGATCATAGTCTCAACAAGTTAGAGATCATAGTCTCAACAACTCATAGATCATAGTCTCAGCAACTGAGAGATCACAGTCTCAACAAATCATAGATCATAGCCTCAGCAACTCAGAGATCATAGTCTCAGCAACTCATAGATCATAATCTCAACAACTCATAGATCATAGTCTCAGCAGCTGATAGATCATAGTCTCAACAACTCATAGATCACTGTCTCAACAAGTCAGATATCATAGTCTCAGCGACTCAGAGATCACAGTCTCAACAACTCATAGATCATAGTCTCAACAACTCAGAGATTACAGTCTCAACATCTCATAGATCATAGTCTCAACAACTCATAGATCATAGTCTCAACAACTCAGAGAACATAGTCTCAACAACTCATAGATAATAGTCTCAACAACTCATAGATCATAGTCTCAACAACTCATAGTCTCAACAACTCAGTGATCATAGTCTCAACAATTCATAGATCACAGTCTCAACAACTCATAGATCATAGTCTCAACAACTCAGAGAACATAGTCTCAACAACTCATAGATAATAGTCTCAACAACTCAGAGATAATAGTTTCAACAATTCAGATATCATAGTCTCAACAACTCAGAGATCACAGCCTGAACAGCTCAGAGATCATAGTCTCAACAACTCATAGATCATAGTCTCAAAAATTCAGGTATCATAGTCTCAACAACACAGAGATCATAGTCTCAACAACTCAGAGATTACAGTTTCAGCAACTCATAGATCATAGTCGCAACAACTCATAGATCATAGTCTCAACAACTCATAGATCATAGTCTCAACAAAACATAGATCACAGTCTCAACAACTCATAGATCATAGTCTCAACAACTCATAGATCATAGTCTCAACAACTCAGAGAACATAGTCTCAACAACTCATAGATAATAGTCTCAACAACTCATAGATCATAGTCTCAACAACTCATAGTCTCAACAACTCAGTGATCATAGTCTCAACAATTCATAGATCACAGTCTCAACAACTCATAGATCATAGTCTCAACAACTCAGAGAACATAGTCTCAACAACTCATAGATAATAGTCTCAACAACTCAGAGATAATAGTTTCAACAATTCAGATATCATAGTCTCAACAACTCAGAGATCACAGCCTGAACAGCTCAGAGATCATAGTCTCAACAACTCATAGATCATAGTCTCAAAAATTCAGGTATCATAGTCTCAACAACACAGAGATCATAGTCTCAACAACTCAGAGATTACAGTTTCAGCAACTCATAGATCATAGTCGCAACAACTCATAGATCATAGTCTCAACAACTCATAGATCATAGTCTCAACAAAACATAGATCACAGTCTCAACAACTCATAGATCATAGTCTCAACAACTCATAGATCACAGTCTCAACAACTCAGAGATCATAGTCTAAACAACTCGTAGATCATAGTCTCAACAACTCAGAGATCACAGTCTCAACAACTCAGAGATCACAGTCTAAACAACTCAGAAATCACAGTCTCAACAACTCAGAGATCACAGTCTCAGCAACTCAGAGATCACAGTCTCAACAACTCATAGATCACAGTCTCAACAACTCATAGATCACAGTCTCAACAACTCGAAGATCACAGTCTCAACAAATCATATATCACATTCTCAACAACTCATAGATCACAGTCTCAGCAACTCAGAGATCACAGTCTCATCAACTCATAGATCATAGTCTCAACAAAACATAGATCACAGTCTCAACAACTCATAGATCATAGTCTCAACAACTCATAGATCACAGTCTCAACAACTCAGAGATCATAGTCTAAACAACTCGTAGATCACAGTCTCAACAACTCAGAGATCACAGTCTCAGCAACTCAGAGATCACAGTCTAAACAACTCAGAGATCACAGTCTCAACAACTCAGAGATCACAGTCTCAGCAACTCAGAGATCACAGTCTCAACAACTCAGAGATCATAGTCTAAACAACTCGTAGATCACAGTCTCAACAACTCAGAGATCACAGTCTCAGCAACTCAGAGATCACAGTCTAAACAACTCAGAGATCACAGTCTCAACAACTCAGAGATCACAGTCTCAGCAACTCAGAGATCACAGTCTCAACAACTCATAGATCACAGTCTCAACAACTCATAGATCACAGTCTCAACAACTCGAAGATCACAGTCTCAACAAATCATATATCACATTCTCAACAACTCATAGATCACAGTCTCAGCAACTCAGAGATCACAGTCTCAACAACTCATAGATCATAATCTCAATATCTCATAGATCATAGATTCAGCAACTCATTGATCATAGTCTCAGCAACTCATAGATCACAGTCTCAGCAACTCAGAGATCACAGTCTCAACAACTCATAGATTATAGTTTCAGCGACTCAGAGATCACAGTCTCAACAAGTCATAGATCATAGCCTCAGCAACTCATTGATCATAGTCTCAGCAACTCAGAAATCATAGTCTCAACATCTCATAGATCACAGTCTCAGCAACTCAGAGATTGCTGTCTGAACAACTCATAGATCATAGTCTCAACAACTCAGAGATTACAGTCTCAACATCTCATAGATCATAGTCTCAACAACTCATAGATCATAGTCTCAACAACTCAGAGAACATAGTCTCAACAACTCATAGATAATAGTCTCAACAACTCAGAGATAATAGTTTCAACAATTCAGATATCATAGTCTCAACAACTCAGAGATCACAGTCTCAGCAACTCATAGATCATAATTTCAGCAACTCAGAAATCACAGTCTCAACAACTCAGTGATCATAGTCTCAACAACTCATAGATCATAGTCTCAACAACTCATAAATCATAGTCTCAACAACTCATAGTCTCAACAACTCAGTGATCATAGTCTCAACAACTCATAGATCATAGTCTCAACAACTCATAGATCACAGTCTCAAAAACTCATAGATCATAGTCTCAACAACTCAGAGAACATAGTCTCAACAACTCATAGATAATAGTCTCAACAACTCAGAGATAATAGTTTCAATAATTCAGAGATCATAGTCTCAACAACTTAGAGATCACAGTCTGAACAGCTCAGAGATCATAGTCTCAACAACTCAGAGATCATAGTCTCAAAAATTCAGATATCATAGTCTCAACAACACAGAGATCATAGTCTCAACAACTCAGAGATTACAGTTTCAGCAACTCATAGATCATAGTCTCAACAACTCATAGATCATAGTCTCAACAACTCATAGATCATAGTCTCAACAAATCATAGATCACAGTCTCAACAACTCATAGATCATAGTCTCAACAACTCATAGATCACAGTCTCAACAACTCAGAGATCACAGTCTCAACAACTCGTAGATCATAGTCTCAACAACTCAGAGATCACAGTCTCAATAACTCATAGATCATAGTCTCAACAACTCAGAGATAACAGGTGAACCTGGGAGTTGTCGACCGACATTAAACATGACTTAAGACTCTGCTCTATTACGGTATGAGGGAACCTCGGTGGGTGAGGGGTTACTGTGGTCGCTTCCTGACCAGAAGGGTCCTGAGTTGATCGCCAGCAGTGGCGGATTTCTTTTTCGCATTGACAAGGCTCCGGCCTATCAGGTGTGATACCGGCCACATCACCAAAAAATGTTCCGTGGTCATAGAAAAAAAATATATATATAACATCATCACCAAGTACCATGCCTGCTGGCGTACGTGATCATGCCTCTCCACAACTTTCGATCTCGACAGTTATTTATCATTTATGTTGTTGACCTTCTGCCAAGCCATTCTCTTAAGCTGTCTGGTATCTTTTCTCTTTGCTTCGCTCTAACTCTTCGTCTCTCAATTTTCCCGGTTGTTACAATATATTCCAGTTGTTCTTTCCTCATAACATAGCCAAAAAATGATGATTGTTTCTTCCTAATATTTAAAATTAGCTCTCTTTTTGCTTTGGCCTCTTTCAGAACGTCCTCATTACTCTTCTTCGCTGTCCATGGTATTCTCAACATTCTTCTGTAAAACCACATTTCTATAGACTCCAGTGATTTTCTTGTCTGTTGTCATATTGCCCATGATTCACATCCATATGTTAAGACTGGCTCTATATAACATTTAGGAACTCTTTTTCTTGTTTCTATTATCAAAAATGGATTGCATAGTATCTTCCTCATTTCATATATATAACACAAACACCATATTCCTCACACGTTTAGCCAGGCATGGAGGGAACCTTTACTGTTTTCTTTCTATCACGGCAGTAGTAAGGAAGGGTGTTTAGAGTAGTAGGTTATATTTAAAATAAGGGATGATTGACAAGCGTGCTAACTTAAATTACTAACTGAGAAATGTGTCCAGTGACTGGAGGAAGGTGCAGCGTGTTACCGTTCATTGCTATTCTTTGCTTGAAAATAGGCAGCCGTGAGTAGTAAGGAAGGGTGTTTAGAGCAAGGATTTGAACATTTCGTGCCAGAAACGAGCAGCATTGGCATGTATCGTGCAGCACAATCTCGTCGTGCAGCACATTTTGGCATGTATCGTGCAATCTCAGGTGACCTCGTTTATCGCGGGTGGTCGGCCTCGCGGGTGGTCTTATCTCAAGTGGTCAAGTGGTCGGCCTCGCGGGTGGTCTTATCTCCTTATCTCAAGTGTGTGGAGACCAGTGGTTCTAAAACTTGTAGGTGTGTTTGGAGACCTCTAAAACTTGTATGTCAGTCTAAAACTTGCGGGGGGTCGTGTTATCATCAATGTGTGATGGCAACAGGAGGCAAATATGGAGACCAGTGGTTCTAAAACTTGTATGTCACAGTGGTTCTAAAACTTGTATGTCAGTCTAAAACTTGCGGGGGGTCGTGTTATCATGTGATGGCAAAAAAAAGGCAAAGGGGTGTTAGTGCCACGTCGATCATCATCGGGCCACCTCGGTCATCATCATCGGCGCTGGTCGGCGGTCGCTGATCGTCGTCGTCGCTGGTCGGCTCGGGCAACATCATCATGTGTAGTGATTAATGGTCGTCGCTGGTCGTCGTCGCTGGTCGGCTCGGGCAACATCATCATGTGTAGTGATTAAATAGTGACGCTCTCTCTCTCTTATCATCATCATCATCAAGCCACACCCTCAACAACACCATCATCATCACCAAGCTACACAAATTGACACATCATCATCATGTGCCACCATCATCAAGCCACACCCTCAACAACACCATCATCATCATCACCAAGCCACACAAATTGACACATCATCAGCATGTGCCACCCTCAACAGCATCATCATGTACCACCCTCAACAGCATCATCATGTACCACCCTCAACAACATCATCATCATGTGCCACCCTCAACAACATCATCATCAAGCCACACCCTCAACTCTCTCTCTCTCTCTCTTTCACGCTAAAGCAAAACAAAAAAGTCGCTACGTTATTCCCGGCGTCTTTACCAATCAGACCCATGTCCAGATTTGTGCCGAAAAAAGCTCTCGCGTATTGATTTCGTTCAAAGTCCATAGTTAGAGGCTTTCCCGAGATGCATTTCCCGTCGACCGTCAGGTTCATATAAATCAGACCAAAGTGTTGAAAATTGAACGGGTTAGCTGAATAAACGCCATTAAACGCACTGGCCGTAATCAGACCTATCACTACACGGGTCGGTGTTTGAGACAAAAATAAATTGTCTTGACTGTGGGAGAACATCCCGCTAGCGATGGAAAATGTCTTGATGGTAACCCTCTTGATCGGGTACCGAGCATTCCCGCTTAAGAGAGCCTTTTCGTGAGCCAGAGAAATCGCGGGGTTTAGCTTAGCTTACCTGACCACGAGCGCGGCATAGGTGATAACACTCTTGTAACCCGCAGACCTATCGTGAGTCATGAGGCTGAACACATCCTTAGAAGGCGTGTTAGAAAATATTAGAAGTAAATATCGAGTCTAATGAAAAAGCAATAGAAAATGAACGCGAAACTTAGAAATATAAAAATGAAAACGAGCGTGAAACGTATGTAAAAATAACGAACGAACCTTATAAAATTTAGGCAACCGCATCGACATGTACCTCGGCACGGGAGGGAGCGGATTATATGGAAAAGCATCTCGACTAACTGAAAGTTATTAAAATCGCGAAATAATAACAACTCGAAAGAAATAAATGAGCGGAAAACTATGTAAGAACCCCACCGGAAGTGCCCTGTTTATGTCTGGTGTCTGCTGACTTTGGAGCGCTTGGTGTACTTGAGCGATAGTGATAGGTTAGTAGATTATACAACATCAATGAAAAACATTAAATTTAAAACAGAATACGAAGATATATTTTATTCTTTTATTATCTCAATAGGTGTATAACATACAGTGGATATTATATAACATTACAAACATATTTAGTACACTGAGTAAATATATAGTACAGGGATAACCTTTATTTATAGCTATGTAGTTGGGTGTCTGCTTAGTTCTATGTCATAAATGAATCATAAGGGGTGAAACTGTTAGAGATTGCTGGGTAGTCTAAACTGGTAGTGTAAAGAGTTAAATATCTAAAGGCGTAGTCGAGACGTTATCATCAGCTACATTTCTTTTTATATATATAGAAATAGGACAGAGCATTATTTGTTTGACTGTAGGAAAATATGGAATTATTTAAGACTTTGAAACCTACATTTTTCCCACCCTTAGCCTTTTGCGTAGCGAGAACCTCTAAGAACATATCTTTAGCTAATTTGTTGTGTTGCTTACTTAACCCTTTACAACTGATTTTATCGTAATCCCCACTACAATGGTACGTCTTACTACATAAACTAACAAGAGCCGTCCCTTCGGACTCTAGTTTAAAAAGCCCGGGCGTTCGTTTGGTGTATGCTTTAACACCCTTACAGTTTACACAGTCTGGCTAAATGTTCATCGCAAAACTCGACAGGAAACCAGTCTTTATATACGCTATTAAACTCATTCCGCAGCCCTGCCTTAACTATAGCCTCCAACTTAGGTGCACTTAAAGCCAAATATAAACTATCAGTATCTGCTTCACATAACTGAATGTTGGACCTATCTACAAACTTATCTAAGAACTCGAAATAAAAAATCTAACATACGAAGTTTTGCATATCGATACACGAAGAAACCGATTTGTAGGGGTAAGTCCCATCCTACCGGGTGTGGGAAAACGGTATTTGTACAAAAGTTTATACAGAACCTTCTAGGAGGCAAGGTCAGAAACCTAGGAGGCAAGGGCAGAAACCTAAGAGGCAAGGGCAGAAACCTAAGAGGCAAGGGCAGAAACCTAGGAGGCAAGGTCAGAAACCTAGGATGCAAGGTCAGAAACCTAGGAGGCAAGGTCAGAAACCTAAGAGGCAAGGGCAGAAACCTAGGAGGCAAGGTCAGAAACCTAGGAGGCAAGGTCAGAAACCTAGGAGGCAAGGGCAGAAACCTAGGAGGCAAGGGCAGAAACCTACGAGTCAAGGGCAGAAACCTACGAGTCAAGGGCAGAAACCAAGGAGGCAAGGGCAGAAACCAAAGAGGCAAGGGCAGAAACCTAGGAGGCACCTCGATGGACAGCTAGACAACCGAAGAAGCGTTTTACAATCTCAATATGACTAACCCCTTGTGGGTATGCCTTTTCTAATACGGTTATCATTCTGTCGGCATATTATCGTTTGTTTTTAATTATAATCTTAGTAGCGTGTTGACAGTGCCACTATTGCGTGCTTTTGGTTAATTTGACGGAACCAGTTGTTATAATGCTTACATTTCAGTATTCGATTTTCAATTTCTCCCACTTACCGTTAATTTTCGCGATTTCCCCCTCTCTTTCTCTATAAATATATGTGTAAATAAAAAAAAAAAGACATTATTTGTTTGACTAAAACCATGGTTTTTATATTTTGCTATATGTTTGTACATATGTTATCATCATCTACTAAACGTTTTAAACAGTTTAAAAAAAGGTGACAAATTATAATCACCGTCTTCTCTTATAGAAAACTATTACTAACGAAGAACATATCTTTATGTAGTAAGACGTACCATTGTAGTGGGGATTACGATAAAATCAGTTGTAAAGGGTTAAGTAAGCAACACAACAAATTAGCTAAAGATATGTTTTTAGAGGTTCTCGCTACGCAAAAGGCTAAGGGTGGGAAAAATGTAGGTTTCAAAGTCTTAAATAATTCCATATTTTCCTACAGTCAAACAAATAATGCTCTGTCCTATTTCTATATATATAAAAAGAAATGTAGCTGATGATAACGTCTCGACTACGCCTTTAGATATTTAACTCTTTACACTACCAGTTTAGACTACCCAGCAATCTCTAACAGTTTCACCCCTTATGATTCATTTATGACATAGAACTAAGCAGACACCCAACTACATAGCTATAAATAAAGGTTATCCCTGTACTATATATTTACTCAGTGTACTAAATATGTTTGTAATGTTATATAATATCCACTGTATGTTATACACCTATTGAGATAATAAAAGAATAAAATATATCTTCGTATTCTGTTTTAAATTTAATGTTTTTCATTGATGTTGTCAGGGCACTTCCAATGGGGTTCTTACATAGTTTTCCGCTCATTTATTTCTTTCGAGTTATTATTATTTCGCGATTTTAATAACTTTCAGTTAGTCGAGATGCTTTTCCATATAATCCGCTCCCTCCCGTGCCGAGGTACATGTCGATGCGGTTGCCTAAATTTTATAAGGTTCGTTCGTTATTTTTACATACGTTTCACGCTCGTTTTCATTTTTATATTTCTAAGTTTCGCGTTCATTTTCTATTGCTTTTTCATTAGACTCGATATTTACTTCTAATATTTTCTAACACGCCTTCTAAGGATGTGTTCAGCCTCATGACTCACGATAGGTCTGCGGGTTACAAGAGTGTTATCACCTATGCCGCGCTCGTGGTCAGGTAAGCTAAGCTAAACCCCGCGATTTCTCTGGCTCACGAAAAGGCTCTCTTAAGCGGGAATGCTCGGTACCCGATCAAGAGGGTTACCATCAAGACATTTTCCATCGCTAGCGGGATGTTCTCCCACAGTCAAGACAATTTATTTTTGTCTCAAACACCGACCCGTGTAGTGATAGGTCTGATTACGGCCAGTGCGTTTAATGGCGTTTATTCAGCTAACCCGTTCAATTTTCAACACTTTGGTCTGATTTATATGAACCTGACGGTCGACGGGAAATGCATCTCGGGAAAGCCTCTAACTATGGACTTTGAACGAAATCAATACGCGAGAGCTTTTTTCGGCACAAATCTGGACATGGGTCTGATTGGTAAAGACGCCGGGAATAACGTAGCGACTTTTTTGTTTTGCTTTAGCGTGAAAGAGAGAGAGAGAGAGAGTTGAGGGTGTGGCTTGATGATGATGTTGTTGAGGGTGGCACATGATGATGATGTTGTTGAGGGTGGTACATGATGATGCTGTTGAGGGTGGTACATGATGATGCTGTTGAGGGTGGCACATGCTGATGATGTGTCAATTTGTGTGGCTTGGTGATGATGATGATGGTGTTGTTGAGGGTGTGGCTTGATGATGGTGGCACATGATGATGATGTGTCAATTTGTGTAGCTTGGTGATGATGATGGTGTTGTTGAGGGTGTGGCTTGATGATGATGATGATAAGAGAGAGAGAGCGTCACTATTTAATCACTACACATGATGATGTTGCCCGAGCCGACCAGCGACGACGACCAGCGACGACCATTAATCACTACACATGATGATGTTGCCCGAGCCGACCAGCGACGACGACGACCAGCGACCGCCGACCAGCGCCGATGATGATGACCGAGGTGGCCCGATGATGATCGACGTGGCACTAACACCCCTTTGCCTTTTTTTTGCCATCACATGATAACACGACCCCCCGCAAGTTTTAGACTGACATACAAGTTTTAGAACCACTGTGACATACAAGTTTTAGAACCACTGGTCTCCATATTTGCCTCCTGTTGCCATCACACATTGATGATAACACGACCCCCCGCAAGTTTTAGACTGACATACAAGTTTTAGAGGTCTCCAAACACACCTACAAGTTTTAGAACCACTGGTCTCCACACACTTGAGATAAGGAGATAAGACCACCCGCGAGGCCGACCACTTGACCACTTGAGATAAGACCACCCGCGAGGCCGACCACCCGCGATAAACGAGGTCACCTGAGATTGCACGATACATGCCAAAATGTGCTGCACGACGAGATTGTGCTGCACGATACATGCCAATGCTGCTCGTTTCCGGCACGATATGTTCAAATCCTTGCTCTAAACACCCTTCCTTACTACTCACGGCTGCCTATTTTCAAGCAAAGAATAGCAATGAACGGTAACACGCTGCACCTTCCTCCAGTCACTGGACACATTTCTCAGTTAGTAATTTAAGTTAGCACGCTTGTCAATCATTCCTTATTTTAAATATAACAAATAACAGGTGAATAGACACATGGAAATATAAGAAATAACAGGGACACAGACACATGGAAATATAAGAAATAACAGGGGGATAGACACACGGAAATATATTTTAAAAAAAACAGGGGGACAAATACACAGAAATATAACAAATAACGGGGATAGACATACAGAAATATAAGAAATAAAAGGGGGATAGACACACAGAAATATAACAAATAACAGGGGGATAGACACACGGAAATATAACAAATAACAGGGGAGGGGGGTGGGGTAAACACGCAGAAATGTAACGTCGAGCAGAATCGTTGAAAAGCTTTGAAGAATCGTGGTCAGATAAACATTACATTGTATCACTTAGTTTAACTAGAAGGAAAAAAAATACAAAATTAAAATAGAAAATTAAAATACAAAAGAAGAAAGAAAATTAGAACGCAGAATTTATCATATTTTTTTGGTCACCGATGTTCATTCGTCCATATCATCATCATCATTATCATCATCATCATCATCATCATCATCATCATCATCATCATCATCATTACCATCATCATCATCACCATCATGTGCCATATCGGTTGGCGTAGGCGATCATGTCCTTCCAGAATTTTCTATCCACAGTACATCGTATCAATTCTGTTGTTGACTGTTTTCCATGCCATGGCAGCAAGCTATCTCGTACCTTCTCTCTTTGTCGTCCATGATCTCTCTTTCCTCGTATTTTGCCAGCTGTAACCAAGTATTCCAATTTTCCTCTTCTCATGATGTACCCGAAAAATTGTTGATTATTTCTTTCTGATGTTTTTTTAGGAGCTCCCTTTTTGTGTTGGTCTCTTTGAGAATGTTCGCATTTGTCTGTAAGCAACTATTATCTATCTATAATCTATTAGCAGTCCAGGAAACCATCAACTTTCTTCTGAGAAATCCTATCTCCGTGGCCTCTAAACGTCTTTTTAATTGTTTGTCTACTGTCCATGATTCGCTTCCTAGATCAGAGAACAAACATCTTTAAGACACATAGTACCGTTGCTGGTGTATGTCAGAAAGGGGGGTGGGGGAGAGAGAGGTGTAGTCAAAGCAGTCGCCACGACGTGTGAGACTCAGGATTTTTATTCCCCCCCCCCCCCCCCCCAAGATTTTTGTCTACGGCGAGTTTCGAACACCCTACGTCTGCTTTTCAGCCAGGAAATCATGGCCACGTGTACCTCTGTCATAATTGGTTCTAGCCACATGGCCACGTGTACCTCTGTCATAATTGGTTCTAGCCACATGGCCACGTGTGCCTCTGTCATAATTGGTTCTAGCCACATGGCCACGTGTACCTCTGTCATAATTGGTTCTAGCCGCATGGCCACGTTTACCTCTGTCATAATTGGTTCTAGCCACATGGCCACGTGTACCTCTGTCATAATTGGTTCTAGCCGCATGGCCACGTTTACCTCTGTCAGAATTGGTTCTAGCCACATGGCCACGTGTACCTCTGTCGTAATTGGTTCTAGCCACATGGCCACGTGTGCCTCTGTCAGAAATGGTTCTAGCCACATGGCCACGTGTGCCTCTGTCATAATTGGTTACTTGCCACATGGCCACGTGTGCCTCTGTCATAATTGGTTCTAGCCACATGGCCACGTGTGCCTCTGTCATAATTGGTTCTAGCCACATGGCCACGTGTGCCTCTGTCATAATTGGTTCTAGCCACATGGCCACGTGTGCCTCTGTCATAATTGGTTCTAGCCACATGGCCACGTGTGCCTCTGTCATAATTGGTTCTAGCCACATGGCCACGTGTGCCTCTGTCAGAATTGGTTCTAGCCGCATGGCCACGTGTACCTCTGTCATAATTGGTTCTAGCCGCATGGCCACGTTTACCTCTGTCATAATTGGTTCTAGCCACATGGCCACGTTTACCTCTGTCATAATTGGTTCTAGCCGCATGGCCACGTTTACCTCTGTCATAATTGGTTCTAGCCACATGGCCACGTGTACCTCTGTCATAATTGGTTCTAGCCACATGGCCACGTGTGCCTCTGTCAGAATTGGTTCTAGCCACATGGCCACGTGTACCTCTGTCATAATTGGTTCTAGCCACATGGCCACGTGTGCCTCTGTCAGAATTGGTTCTAGCCACATGGCCACGTGTACCTCTGTCAGAATTGGTTCTAGCCACATGGCCACGTGTACCTCTGCCATAATTGGTTCTAGCCACATGGCCACGTGTACCTCTGTCAGAATTGGTTCTAGCCACATGGCCACGTGTACCTCTGTCAGAATTGGTTCTATATAGCACCGTTGAAATCTCTTTCTCACTTCTATTAACATAGATTTGTTGCATAAGATGTTTTTTTAATTTTCTGAAATGCTATCTTGGCTTGAATTATTCTACTTTTTATTTCTGTGGTGCATCTTCCATCTAATATTATTATGCCTAAGTATTTGATGCGTTGCACTTGTTTCAGATTTATACTGTTTATGTGTATGCTGCATGACGGTGATGCTTATTTCTTCGCTATGACCATTACTTCTGTTTTCTTACTATCCACATTGAGACCTTTCTTGTTGCGATCATTTACTATTATGTCTGTCATTTCTTGTTTGTGTATAACAAATGACCAGGATGGTCATAGGTCCTGACAACGTCTACCACTTCTAGCCCTTTATTCTTCGTTTTGTACAACTAGAAAGGCTGGTTTATTAATTATTTGTTCTTTATCTGACGAAAACCTGTGTCCGAAGCGTTATATTGTGGATAGTATTTCTAGTTTCTCTAACCTATCATTAGAAGATTTAGGAATACCCTAACCATAGCCCTAAAGCTTACTGAATAACTAAATGTATAGAATCTAAAAGCAGTTGATTCATTCAAATACGTGCGGTCAGGGGAGATCACTCATTTAGCAGAAAGGAGATAAACTATGAAATTACCATATTTTATTCTGTTTTTTAGTTTAGTTGTTAAATACGAATTTACATTTATTTTATCAAGTTCATTTTTCTGTAAAACTGCTTTATACAAGCTTACATTTATTTATCCACAACAATGAACGATTTAACACATAACACATCCATTTTGTAAAAACCAAATAGAAAATGTAGAATAGAAAATGTGATTTTAATGATTAAATATCAGCTTAATGATTAAATATCAGCGATCACAAATCTCCACACCAGTAAACTTAGTCGGTTAATATGGAGAACATATGTGACCAGATAGACATGAAACTTATTAAAAGACATTAAAAAAAAATTTCTAGCTGCTAAATCAGTATCAGTGACTGTAATTTAAATTAAGTAAGACTTTAAAAAAATAGAAAACATAAATATCTAAATGAGTAAGACATATATAAAGTAAGACATATATAAAGTAAGACATCATATAATATGTGCAAGTCTATAATTACTTAAAATAACACAATAACAAGTGTAGTCTTGGCGTGATCCTGTATATAAAAAAACAACTATATTTACATTTTCCAATTATTGGTGTCTGCCTGTGGAAATTGTAGGACAAGAGAATAAAGACAGCTTGTCCAGTGCAGTCGCCACGAGGTGTTCGGGGCTGAGTTTTTATTTTATTCCCGATTTTAAAAAAAAACAAACAAAAAAACTTTTGACCTATCCTGGACTCGAACCAGCGTTTTTTTTGTTTGGAGCCGGTCGATCCAATTCTAAAAATACATTCGTTACTATATCGCCGCTTTACTTTTATTCCCTTATTGTGGCACTGTTAAGGGGTGCAACTGTTACCATTCATTTTTTGTCTATCTCTGGCTGCAGTTTATAAGTGGATGGAGTCGAGACCCGTCAATTTCTCGATGCTGTTATTTGATTGGTTTATATATCAGCCGTTGTGTCTTAAACTTTTAGCTTTTCTCTATTTTTTTGTTTCAGCCCGACCAGGCGAGTGTAACTGAACCAACTCAAATAACGTTTTCATATCGACGGGAATATCGCTACCCAGACATGGCTAGGCATCGGATCTCACTACCCAGAGAGGGCGAGACATCGGTTCTCACTACCCAGAGAGGACTAGACATCAGATCTCACTACCCAGACATGGCTAGACATCGGATCTCACTACCCAGAGAGGGCTAGACTTAGGATCTCACTACCCAGAGAGGCCTAGGCATCGGATCTCTACCCAGAGAAGGCTAGATATCTGATCTCACTACCCAGAGAGGACTAGACATCGGATCTCACTACCCAGAGAGGACTAGACATCGGATATTACTACCCAGAGAGGGCTAGACGTCGGATCTTATACCCAGAGAGGGCTAGGCATCGGATCTCGCTACCCAGAGAGGGCTAGACATCGGATCTCACTACACAGGAAGGGCTAGACATTGAATATCACTACCCAGAGAGGGCTAGACATTGGATATCACTACCCAGAGAGGGCTAGACATCGGATCTCACTACCCAGAGAGGGCTAGCCATTGGATATCACTACCCAGAGAGGGCTAGACATCGGATCTCACTACCCAGAGAGGGCTAGACATCGGATCTCACTACCCAGAGAGGGCTAGACATCGGATCTCACTACCTAAAGACCTCGGGTTAGACCGCGAATAAACCACAGATTTCAGGGGGAGACAAATGTTCATCCACTGTGCCCGGATTTTAACCCGGAAGTTTCTTGTCCGGAAGCTGATGTCTCACTTTGACCACCCAAATCCAACTTTTCGCATTCTTTGTTCGCCTTCCTTATTACTAAAGAGCTAGAAATATCCTCATGCGTGAATTGTTGAGTTTTGGGGCTATTGAGTTATTGAATTGTTATTAAGTTGTTACTGAGCTGTTATTGAGTTGCATTAGTTATTGAGTTTCCGAGTTGTTGAGTTAACGAGTTAGTGAGTTATTGAGTTATATAGTGGGTTATCATCACTGCACTCCGAACATGTCCTTAGGTACTCAGATCCCCTCCTGAGCAAATCCCTGGACTGACGACTCCAGTTCTGTGTTGGTTGATACGCCCTCTTACGTGTCCACTAATCCTCTCATTTCTGGCTGTGTCCATCTTAACTCCCATTTCTTTCATCCGAAAGAGATGCGTGGACTCATGGTTGTCGAAGTCATGTGCCCTTCCCACATCTCGGAGGATATTGATGATGTCTGCCTGATCCACTGGTTGACCGTCTTCAACGACAGCACAGCTAGCCAACCTGTCCGCTCTTTCATTTTCCCGTACTCCCCCATGTCCACAAACGTAGACTAAGGTGACCCTACGCATTTTCGACTCCTGCAATGACTCTACACATTGCCTGCGCACAGAGCCCGCCTCCACTTTTCGTATCATGCTTATCGAATCACTTAGTATACAAGCGTAGGTGTAGTCTTGTGACTCTAACCGGGTGAATGCCCTGGTCACTGCCATCACCTCAATTGTCATACCACTCGTGGTTATAACGTACGCACCGAAGTATGCCATAATATCAACATATATGGTTCAATTTGGCTGATTTGTTGGAAGATTTTTACTCCCATTTGGCATGAGCATCTCACAGAAACCCTGACCACCACACATATAAATATACCACCTCATAGACACACTGACCTTTACATAAACTTACACATAGACAATTCCACGGGAATACATTGACCATCTCACAGACACACATTCATTTCGATTGGTGGCTGGATGGTCTAGAGTGTGGACGTCGGCCTCTGACAAGGAGGTCACGGGTTCGATTCCCATCACGAGCGGTGGAAAAAAATAAAGAAGAAAAAAAGAATACGTGGTTTCTTCGTGGCTTTACCCTCCCCTGGTCTCTGGGTAGTGAGGTACGATGTCTAGGCCTCTCTGGGTAGTGGGATCCGATGTCTAGGCCTCTCTGGGTAGTGAGATACGATGTCTTGGCCTCTCAGGGTAGTGAGGTACGATGTCTAGGCCTCTCTGGGTAGTGAGGTACGATGTCTAGGCCTCTCTGGGTAGTGAGGTACGATGTCTAGGCCTCTCTGGGTAGTGAGGTACGATGTCTAGGCCTCTCTGGGTAGTGAGGTACGATGTCTAGGCCTCTCTGGGTAGTGAGGTACGATGTCTAGGCCTCTCTGGGTAGTGAGGTACGATGTCTAGGCCTCTCTGGGTAGTGGGATCCGATGTCTAGCCCTTTCTGGGTAGTGAAATCCAATGTCTAGTCCTCTCTGGGTAGTGAGATGCGATGTCTAGGCCTCTCTGGGTAGTGAGGTACGATGTCTAGGCCTCTCTGGGTAGTGAGATACGATGTCTAGCTCTCTTTGGGTAGTGAAATCCAATGTCTAGTCCTCTCTGGGTAGTGAGATACGATGTCTAGGCCTCTCAGGGTAGTGAGATACAATGTCTAGGCCTCTCTGTGTAGTGAGATCCAATGTCTAGCTCTCTCTGAGTAGTGAAATCCAATGTCCAGTCCTCTCTGGGTAGTGAGATACGATGTCTTGGCCTCTCAGGGTAGTAAGATACGATGTCTAGGCTTCTCTGGGTAGTGAGATACGATGTCTAGGCCTCTCTGGGTAGTGAGATCCGATGTCTAGGCCTCTCTGGGTAGTGAGATACGATGTCTTGGCCTCTCAGGGTAGTAAGATACGATGTCTAGGCTTCTCTGGGTAGTAAGATACGATGTCTATCTCTCTCTGGGTAGAAAGATACGATGTCTAGTCCTCTCTGGGTAGTGAGATACGATGTCTAGTCCTCTCTGGGTAGTGAGATACGATGTCTAGGCCTCTCTGGGTAGTGAGATACGATGTCTAGCCCTCTCTGGGTAGTGAGATACGTCTAGCCCTCTCTGGGTAGTGAGATACGATGTCTAGCCATGTCTGGGTAGCGAGATACGATGTCTACTACTCTCTGGGTAGAAAGATACGATGTCAAGCCCTTTCTGGGTAATGAAATCCGACCGTCTAGCCCTCTCTGGATAGTAAGATACAATGTCTAGTCAATTCTGGGTAGCAATATCCTATTTCTAGGCATCTCTGAGTAGTAAGATACGATGAGTAGGTCTCTCAGTAAAAAAGTTGCGAAAAACAGTAGGTCCTGTGTTCGTTCAGCGCGCCATAAAGAACCTTTGGCTGTTGAAACCCGAAATGAGTAGGCCAAGAATAGCCGCTTTTCGAGCAAAATTTAATATAAATAAATCTACCCAAAAAGATAAAACTCTCTACGATAACAATATGTGAGTACCTCTGAAGTCGAAGGATATCTGCCTGTATGGCGATGGACACCTGAACACACGACTGACTATGTAAAAAGTAGTTAACTGCTATATTCACTCAAAATTCAGTCACCCGGGACTTTGCTGGAGGTATAAAGCCAGCGAACGCAAACAAACAGACAAACAACAATATTTATATTGATCCTTTATGAAAGCGCCTCGGGAGGCTGTGTCTTAGCTGAAGAAAGGCTTGTAACAAGTTCGGTCAGTTCTGTCTGAGGCTTTCAGTGAGCGGAAGATTGCCATAAACAATGATGGGAACAGTGTCTGGAAGTACTTGCATGGATCGTCTAACATTTCCTTAGCCACGACGGACCTGAGGATGTTTCATACACGAGACATGTGTAGAACTATGGCATGACGAGATGAAAGTGAACAGATATGATGAGATGAAGGTGAACAGATATGATGAGATGAAGGTGAACAGATATGATGAGATGAAGGTGAACAGTTATGACGAGATGAAGGTGAACAGATATGATGAGATGAAAGTGAACAGATATGATGAGATGAAAGTGAACAGATATGATGAGATGAAGGTGAACAGATATGATGAGATGAAGGTGAACAGATATGATGAGATGAAGGTGAACAGATATGATGAGATAAAGGTGAACAGATATGATGAGATGAAGGTGAACAGTTATGACGAGATGAAAGTGAACAGTTATGATGAGATGAAGGTAAACAGTTATGCTGAGATGAAGGTGAACAGATATGATGAGATGAAGGTGAACAGATATGATGAGATGAAGGTGAACAGATATGATGAGATGAAGGTGAACAGATATGATGAGATGAAGGTGAACAGTTATGATGAGATGACGGTAAACAGTTATGATGAGATGAAGGTGAACAGATATGACGAGATGAAGGTGAACAGATATGATGAGATGACGGTGAATCATTAGGGCGAAAATAACAAGTTAACCGTTAGAATGTAGGGACGCAGGAATCTGCAACATGCGGCTTCACAGTGGCACTGGGTGGTCTTGAGGCAAGACGTTGGTCTCTGGACCTTAATGTACCGTGTTCGATTCTCACAACATTCATTGGACATTAAAAAAAAAAAAAAAAACAATTTTTTGGTATCTTCGTGTCTTTACCTTACCACTGTCTCTGGTTAGTGAGATCCGATGTCTAGTCCTCTCTGGTTAGTGAGATCCGATGTCTAGTCCTCTCTGGGTAGTGAGATCCGATGTCTAGTCCTCTCTGGGTAGTGAGATCCGATGTCTAGTCCTCTCTGGGTAGTGAGATCCGATGTCTAATCCTCTCTGGGTAGTGAGATCCGATGTCTAGTCCTCTCTGGTTAGTGAGATCCGATGTCTAGTCCTCTCTGGTTAGTGAGATCCGATGTCTAGTCCTCTCTGGTTAGTGAGATCCGATGTCTAGTCCTCTCTGGGTAGTGAGATCCGATGTCTAGTCCTCTCTGGGTAGTGAGATCCGATGTCTAGTCCTCTCTGGGTAGTGAGATCCGATGTCTAATCCTCTCTGGGTAGTGAGATCCGATGTCTAGTCCTTTCTGGTTAGTGAGATCCGATGTCTAGTCCTCTCTGGTTAGTGAGATCCGATGTCTAGTCCTCTCGGAAACAGTGAAAAATAGAAGGTTCGTGTGCACGTTAATTGACAGTTTAAAGTCGAGAAGAGAAGGCCAAAAATGGGCGTTTGTCCGGGCAAAAGATTGTTAGGCAACTCTACCCATCTATTTCTTCATTTCTTTCTTTCTTTCTTTCTTTCTTTCTTTCTTTCTTTCTTTCTTTCTTTCTTTCTTTCTTTCTTTCTTTCTTTCTTTCTTTCTTTCTTTCTTTCTTTCTTTCTTTCTTTCTTTCTTTCTTCCTTCATTTCTTCCAAGCTTACCACATCCCATGACAAGAGAGAAAATACAAAGTACACACACATATACACAAACAAACACACACCTAAATATACACACACATACACACAAATACACACACAATTACACACACAATTACACACACACACACACACACAAACATAACATGAACACATCGACGAGCTTACATCTTGTCAAAATGGAGGCAGCAGTTGTAGATAAAGAGAGTCAGCTCTGAAAGGCTGTTTTTGTAGACGCGGAACGATCTCATCTCTTTCATCACCGTCTGGTTGATGGACTGAACCTGCAGACGATTTCCCTTCTTTCATGTCAAGAAATAAATATTCGAAATGAAACTACAATCTAATCCAAGTTTACACTCATGCAAAAAGGGGGGGGGGGGAGATGAGGAAGAAATAGCGAATTGGATACATCTCAAACGAGACAGGTCAAAGGTTATTTTTTCTTAATTGGGGGGGGGGATCTTGGCTTTATAAATTGTGGAAAACATAAAAAGGGGATAAATATCAAATTATCTAACTTGATACGTGTGTTGTTCTGTCCATGCTTGTCACGTGTGTTGTTGTTCTGTCCATGCTTGTCACGCGTGTTGTTGTTCTGTCCATGCTTGACACGTGTGTTGTTGTTCTGTCCATGCTTGTCACGTGTGTTGTTGTTCTGTCCATGCTTGTCACGTGTGTTGCCACAAGTTCTGCCCACGCGAGAACGCGAGTGTTGCCTTTAGTTCTGTCCGTGCTGTACGCGCATGTTGTCGATAGTTCTGTCCGTGCTGTACGCGCATGTTGTCGATAGTTCTGTCCGTGCTGTACGCGCATGTTGTCGATAGTTCTGTCCGTGCTGTACGCGCATGTTGTCGATAGTTCTGTCCGTGCTGTACGCGCATGTTGTCGATAGTTCTGTCCGTGCTGGACACGCATGTTGTCGATAGTTCTGTCCGTGCTGTACGCGCATGTTGTCGATAGTTCTGTCCGTGCTGTACGCGCATGTTGTCGAAAGTTCTGTCCGTGCTGTACGCGCATGTTGTCGATAGTTCTGTCCGTGCTGGACACGCATGTTGTCGATAGTTCTGTCCGTGCTGTACGCGCATGTTGTCGATAGTTCTGTCCGTGCTGTACGCGCATGTTGTCGAAAGTTCTGTCCGTGCTGTACGCGCATGTTGTCGATAGTTCTGTCCGCGCTGTACGCGCATGTTGTCGATAGTTCTGCCCATCTTTGATGCAACCATTACGATTAGTTCTGAGTATCTGACTGGCCTCTACTCTTCCTTGACAACTAGTTTGCCTTGTCATTTCCATCAATATTACAGTAAGATAGAATTCGTTAGATTACTCTTATCCTCACATCTTGACAAATGTTACTCTTAGATATTCATCACTTCAGTGCTGTAACTATGGTCTGTGAAGAATAGAAATGCTTTCCTATTTAGTGAATAGAGATGTTTTCGTATTTTAAAAAATAGAGAGGTTTTTTCTTTAAAGAATAGATGTTTTCTTATTTAAAGAATAGAGATGTTTTCTGATGTAATGTTCTCCTTCAATGATAGATCTTCGGCTCCTCAGATCTCTATGGTAGTGACATTCTATGGTCTTGCCCTCTCGGATGACGCCAATAAACAGGAGGTCATGTGTGCACTTGCGCACTTTAACGGTACCAAGGCAGTTACAATCGAGAAGAGTAGGCAATAATTATGGCCCCTGCCCGGGCAAAACTATCAGCAAAAACCTACCCACACCGTGAATCGAAGTTCGTGTTTGTGGGCAATGATTCTCTTCAGATTTTCTCGAGACTCTGGGGGCGGGTATCAGGGGGGTAACAAACAACAAGTTCGTCTGCAAGTTTCACAGCCTCGGCCTTAAAGTCACTGACGTACTTCCTGTTGGATCTTCCAATATTAGTTTGATTAACTTACGAAAATAACAGAATAAAGAAAAGAACGATATAAAAGATGGACGATAACGAGAACCAGAGAAAGGGTGTGTGACCCCTACGTCATAAATTGTCTTGTTTATTTTGTTGTCGGGCTGTTGTTCAAATATTAGCAGAGATGTCTGGAGAGAAGAAGCTTCTTGGCAAAACAAAGAGTCAGAGTTACTGCTGTGTGTACAAATGAAAGAAAAGAAACATTGTGTTATGATGAATTAGACGTGAGCTTGCTTACCCAGTTCGGACTAACGTCTGAGATGTCAAGGACGCTCAAGATCTCTGTCATTGTTGGCGAACCGTTGCCAGTTAGTGCAATGCTGAAGGTAGCAGCAGAAATCTGGCATTAATTTAATAGCTTTTGACTAGAAGTATCTTTTTCTACACGCATGTCTATCTTTATCGTTCAACCTATCTACCTACCTACCTACCTACCTACCTACTTACCTACCTACCTACCTACCTACCTACCTACCTACCTACCTACCTACCTACCTACCTACCTACCTACCTACCTACCTACCTACCTACCTACCTACCTACCTACCTGCCTACCTACCTACCTAATACCTACCTACCTACACACCTAGCTTACTACTTACTTTACTACCTATCTATCTACCTACCCACCCAACAACCAACCTACTCACCCACCACCCACCCACCCATCTACCTACCCACCCACCCACATACCTACCTACCTACCTACCCACCCACCCACCCAACTACCTACCTACCTACCTAATACCTACATGCCTATCTAGATATCTACCTACCTACCTTCTATCTACCTACATAACTACCAATCTACATGCCTCCCAGCCTACCTATCTGTCTACTACATTTCAACACACTTATATTCCTATCTACCTATCAATCAACTAAGATACTGATTGCTTACTTTCTACCCTACCTATCTAACTACTACTCGATTACCTATTTACGTCACTATTTGTCTACTTATCAAGTAACCGACATACCGACCTACGTACAGAAATACCTATTTACCACACTATTTGTCTACTTATCAAGTAACCGACATACCGACCTACGTACAGAAATACCTATTTACCACACTATTTGTCTACTTATCTAGTAACCGACGTACCAACCTACGTACAGAAATACCTATTTACCACACTATTTGTCTACTTATCTAGTAACCGACGTACCAACCTACGTACAGAAATACCTATTTACCACACTATTTGTCTACTTCCTCATCAGCTTCTTACCTATGTACCCATCGACATAGTAATATACCTACCTTCCCATCTGTCTATACATCTAGTTACCTACAGGACTGTTCACCTAACTACGTATCTACGTACCCACTTAGCAATATGCTCACTAACCCTATTTAAAAAACCCATCGACTTCTATATAACTACATACCTCTCTATTTGCGTGCATACCATCCAATTAACTTACCTATCCACCTACCTATATATCTTTATAATTATGAACGAACGGAAGTAAATATTAAGGATAATGGAGAAGGACCAGAAATACTCAGAGAAGAAGTGGAAGACGCCTTGCGCAATATGAAAGCAGGCAAAGCTCCTGGACCAGATAATATAACTAAAGAAGAGATTGAAGCCATGGGTGATTTTGGAATAGAAATAGAAACAAAAATATTGAATGATATCTACAACAGCGGATATATACCAGACGACATGCTCAAATCAATATTCATAGCCCTACCAAAGAAATCGGGTGCGATTGAATGCGATGATCATCGCACAATAAGCCTTATGAGTCATATGACTAAGATATTACTAAGAATCATCATGCGAAGAGTGCGAAACAAAATCAGTCCAGAAATTAGCGATGAACACTGTGGTTTTGTTAGAGATAAAGGAACAAGTAATGCCATTTATATCATAAGATCTTTAGTAGAAAGAGCCATAGAGGTGAAAACAGATCTATACCTATGTTTCATAGATTACACCAAGGCATTTGACAAAGTAAAGCACCAAGAAATAATCAACATTTTAGAAAGCATAAACATAGACAGCAAAGATCTAAGAATAATAAAGAACATGTACTGGCAACAAACAGCGGCCATAAGAACTGGAAACCAATTGGGAATGTTTCAACAAATAAAACAGGGTGTTAGACAAGGTTGTGTGCTGTCACCAGATTTGTTTAATATTTATAGTGAGATTATTTTAAGATCCATAAGGGGCATGCCTGGAATAACAATTGGAGGTCATAATATAAATAATCTAAGGTATGCTGATGATACAGTCTTAATCGCTAAGAGTGAAAATGAGTTACAAGAAATGTTGGACATTGTAGTGAAGGAAAGCAAAAATAAAGGACTCAGCCTTAATTGCAAAAAGACAGGTAATGGTAACAACAAAGAAAAAGACATAATCTCAGTGCAAAATAAAGACAAGTGGAACAATATTAAAACAGGTAAATGAATTTAAATATTTGGGAACTTTGTTAACCTCAGACGGAAGATGTACAAAAGAGGTGAGATGTAGAATGGATCAGGCAAAAGCAGCTTTCCAAAAAATGAGGAAGATACTATGCAATCCATTTTTGACAATAGAAACAAGAAAAAGAGTTCTTAAATGTTACGTAGAGCCAGTCTTAACATACGGATGCGAATCATGGACAATAGGACAACAGACAAGAAAATCACTGGAGTCTGTAGAAATATGGTTTTACAGAAGAATGTTGAGAATACCATGGACAGCTAAGAAGAGTAATGAAGAGGTTCTGAGAAAGGTCAAAGCAAAAAGAGAGCTAATTTCCAATGTTAGGAAGAAACAATCATCATTTTTTGGCCATGTAATGAGAAGAGAACAACTTGAATATATTGTAACAACTGGAAAAATTGAAGGACGAAGAGATAGAGGGAAGCAAAGAAAAAAAATAACAGACAGCTTAAGAGAATGGCTTGGCAGAAGGTCAACAACAGAAATGATAAATAGCTGCCGAGATCGAATGTTGTGGAGAGACATGATCACCTACGCCACTAGGCCCGGTACTTGATGATGATGATCCACCTATCTATATATTAACATACCCATATACCCACTTAAATAATTCCTTGAGATCTCACCTACATATCTAATCTACATATTTTCTTACCTGCCCTCATACATGTCTATTTGTCTATCAACATACCCACATATGTATATACCTAACCATTAATTTATCTGCCCAGAAATCCACAAACCAGTCTATCCATTCATGTACCTATCCCAACCCAATCGAACCATCTATCCGTCTACCGAACCATCCATCCATCCGTCTACCCAACCATCCATCCATCCATCTACCCAACCATCCATCCATCCATCTACCCAACCATCCATCCATCCATCTACCCAACCATCCATCCATCCATCTACCCAACCATCTATCTATCCGTCTACCCAACCATCCATCCATCCGTCTACCCAACCATCCATCCATCCGTCTACCCAACCATCCATCTATCCGTCTACCCAACCATCCACTGATCCATCCATTAAACAATCCAACTGACACACCAACAAACCAAGTCCTTATCTCCGTCAATACGTTGGACTCAGCTACTCATCCATCCATCCCACCATCTCTCCTTCCCTCCACTCATCCATCTACCCATCTCTCCATCCACCAACCCATCCACCACCCATCCACCCACCCAATCATCCATCTATCCATACATCAAACAGCTCAACAAACAGCACCCACACACCCATCCGTCCCTCTACCAACCCATCAACCACCCATCCACCCACCCATTCATACATTAAACAGCGCAACAAACACCACCCACACACCCATCCCTCCATCCACCACCCATCCACCTACTCAACCATCCATCTATCCACACATCAAACAGCAGAATAAGCACCACCCACACATCCATCCCTCCATTCACCACACACCTATTCGTCCATTTACCACCCACCCAGCCATCCATCTATCCATACATCAAACAGCTCAACAAACACCACCCACCCAGCCACCCACTAATCCATCTATCCATACATCAAACAACTCAACAAGCACCACCCATCCACCCACCTAACCATCCATCTATTCATACATAAAACAACTCAACAAACACCACCAATACACACACCCAACCATCCATCTATCCATACATCAAACAACTCAACAAGCACCACCCATGCACCCACCCAACCATCTATCTATCCATACATCTAACAGCTCAACAAGCACCACCCATACACCCATCCATCCATCCACCACCCACCCACCCACACATCCACCCACCCACCCACCCACCCACCCAACCATCCATCTATCTATACATCAAACAGCTCAACAAGCACCACCCATCCACCAATCCCTCCATCCACCACCCACCCACCCATCCACCCACCCAACCATCCATCTATCCATACATCAAACAGCTCAACAAGCACCACCCATACACCCATCCCTCCATCCACCACCCATCCACCACCCATCCACACATACATCCACCACCCATCCACACATACATCCACCCACCCAACCATCCATCTATCCATACATCAAACAGCTCAACAAGCACCACCCACACACTCATCCCTCCATCCACCACCCACCCACACATACATCCATCCACCACCCACCCACACATACATCCACCCACCCAACCATCCATCTATCCATACATCAAACAGCTCAAAAAGCACCACCCACCCACCCAACCATCCATCTATCTATACATCAAACAGCTCAACAAGCACCACCCACCCACCCAACCATCCATCTATCTATACATCAAACAGCTCAACAAGCCCAACCCACCCACCCAACCATCCATCTATCTATACATCAAACAGCTCAAAAAGCACCACCCACCAACCCAACCATCCATCTATCTATACATCAAACAGCTCAACAAGCACCACCCACCCAACCATCCATCTATCTATACATCAAACAGCTCAACAAGCACCACCCACCCAACCATCCATCTATCTATACATCAAACACCTCAACAAACACCACCCACCCACCCAACCATCCATCTATCTATACATCAAACACCTCAACAAACACCACCCACCCACCCAACCATCCATCTATCTATACAGCAAACAGCTCAACAAACACCACCCACCCACCCAACCAACCATCCATCTATCTATACAGCAAACAGCTCAACAAGCACCACCCACCCACCCAACCATCCATCTATCTAACATCAAACAGCTCAACAAGCACCACCCACCCACCCAACCATCCATCTATCCATACATCAAACACCTCAACAAGCACCACCCAACCACCCAACCATCCATCTATCTATACATCAAACACCTCAACAAGCACCACCCAACCACCCACCCATCCATCTATCCATACATCAAACAGCTCAACAAACACCACCCACCCACCCACCCAACCATCCATCTATCTATACATCAAACACCTCAACAAACACCACCCACCTACCCAGTCTTCATCTCCGTCAACACGTCAGACCCAACTATCAGGACGAGCCGGAATTTCTTCTCATTGGACCAGAAAAATGGGTGCCTGAACGTGACAGATTGAAGAATTAATTAGGTCATGTCTATTAGGAAGGCGGTGGCGTGAAGTCAATGTTTCTTTTGGCACAGATGGTGATGTATTTATTAATTTTTTATTTCTTGCACAAACTCTGTAAACCGAGTTTCAGAGCATTACTTTTAAAAACACGATTACTTGAAATTATTAATATTAATGAATTTTGCAATAATACTCAATTTTTTTGCAAGTTACGGTTTATATGTTCTTTGTGATATTTTGCATCGATGAAAAATTGTATATGTTAGAGGAAGCATGTTGTATTTTTCTTCTTAGGTCGCCACTCTTGACTTCAGCCGAGACATTTCTGCACAAGATTACCTTCTCACTTCGACACCCACTCCTTGGCCACACTGGCTAGTGGTAGGTCAAGGCATATAAATGTATCAAATTTATTTGCTTACAGATCTATGAATGTATTGTTCAGTGTTCCTGCTGCAAGATTAATGATCCGCAACGTTCGAATTTGTGTTGTTCATTACTTACATAAAGATGTAACCATACAATCTTTTCTCTTTTCTTCTTTATTTTTCCCCACTGGCTAGTTTGTTTTAACGTCAGCGCGATGTGGTAGGATCTTGGATCGGTTCTCTAATCCTAACGAGATCAGTCGGCTATAAGTCGTGCATCGATTACAGTCTAGGAGCTTGTTGCCGTCTTTGGTTCAGGAACAGCAACATCAACAAAGCTGCAGTGGGTGAGACAGCGCTAAGAACAGCGATACAGTCATGAAGAACAGAGATACAGTCATGAAGAACAACGATACAGTCATGAAGAACAGCGATACAGACATAAAGAACAGCGATACATTCATAAAGAACAGCGATACAGACATAAAGAACAGCGATACATTCATAAAGAACAGCGATACAGACATAAAGAACAGCGATACAGACATAAAGAACAGAGATACATACACAAAGAACAGCGATGCTGATATAAAGAACAGCGATGCTGATACAAAGAACAGCGATGCTGATATAAAGAACAGCGATGCTGATACAAAGAACAGCGATACAGACATAAAGAACAGCGATACAGACGAAAAGAATAGCGGTACAGACAAAATGAATAGTGATACAGACATAAAGAACAGCAATACAGACATAAAGAATAGTGATGCAGTCATAGAGAACAGCGATACAGACATAAAGAACAATGATACATACATAAAGAACAGCGATACAGACAAAATGAATAGGGATACAGACATAAAGAACAGCGTACAGACATAAAGAACAGAGATACATACATAAAGAGCAGCGATGCTGATATAAAGAACAGCGATACAGACGAAATGAATAGTGATACAGACATAAAAAACAGTAATACAGACATAAAGAATAGTTATACAGACATAAAAAACAGCGACACATACATAAAGAGCAGCGATACATACATAAAGAACAGCGATACAGACATAAAGAACAGCGATACAGGCATAAAGAGCAGCGATACATACATAAAGAACAGCGATACAGACATAAAGAACAGCGATATATACATAAAGAACAGCGATACAGACATAAAGAACAGCGATACAGACATAAAGAACAGCGATACAGACATAAAGAACAGCGATACAGACATAAAGAACAGCGATACAGACATAAAGAACAGCGATACAGACATAAAGAACAGCGATACAGACATAAAGAACAGCGATACAGACATAAAGAATGACGACAAAAGAAGACACGATATTCACAGATTTTTCAGTTAAATCTAAAAAGTACAGTTTCTACTGTCTCACTTAAGACAATGCTCGACTGTAGGTCTCGCTGCAGGGTCCGGGAAGAGCATACCAGACACGAGGTCGTTAGCTTCGTCGCTGATGAGGTCCATATGGTCTAAGTTGCGGGCAATGCTTCCATCGGACTCCATGATGGGAGTCCCAAACGGATGTTGTCCTCCAGTGAGGATGTAGTATAGCAACATTCCAGCAACCTGGTCGGAGAGGACTAGGACATTTAACAATGGTGAGGACTCCGGAGATTGTAGGACGAAATGAGAAAGGCGTTTCTTTTGAAAAAAGGGAAAAACCACACAAGGAGATTGAATGAGTGAAAAAGGATAGTCAGTGTCTGGAGAATGATTAAGAAAAGAGATAGAAAGAGAAATTAAGAGAATTGGAGAAAACAAAAGTAGAAAGAGTGAAAGAGGAAAAACAGATTAAAAAAATGAAAGACATTGAACAAAAGAAGTTAAGTAGTAGAAAAAGAGAAGATGCATCTAGAAAAGACGAGCACGGAGAGAGAGAGAGAGAAGAGAGAGAGAGAGAAAGGGAAAGGAGAAAGAGAGAGAGAGACGATAGAGAGAAGAGAGAAAAGAGAGGTCGTTGGCCTCGTGAAAAAGAAAGGAGAAAAAGAGAGAGAGGACACAGATAGAGACGAGAGAGAGAGAGAGAGAGAGAGAGGACACAGATAGAGACGAGAGAGAGAGAGAGAGAGAGAGAGAGCACACAGATAGAGACGAGAGAGAGAGAGAGAAGAAACAGTGAGAAGAGAGAGAGAGAGAAGAGAAAGAGAAGAGAGAGATGTCGTTGGCCTCGTGAAGGAGCAAAGAGACATAGAGAGAGAGAAGAGACACAGAGAGAGACGAGAGAGAGAGAGAAGAAAGATTTAGAAGAGAGAGAGAGAGAGCAGAGAGAGAATTGCGAGAAGTGAGAAAATAGAGTGAAGAGACAAAGAAAGAAGGGTATAAAGAGAGATTGAGAAGAGAGAGAGAAGAGGGAAAGAAGAGAGAGAGAAGACAGAAGAAAGTGAAGAGACAGAAAGAAGAAAGAGAGAAGAGAGAGAGAGAAGAGAGATATAAGAGAGAGAGAAGACAGAAACAAGTAAAGAGACAGAGAGAGAGAGAGAGAGAAGAAAGAGAGAAGAGAGAGAGAGGAGAGAGAGAGAGGAGAGAGAGAAAAGAGAGAAGAGACAGAGAGAGACGAGAGAGATATGAAATTATGAATTATGATAAATATGAGGATACAAGTGAGGTCAAAGCTGGTCTGCTGACCTAGATACTGAACTGGTAACCTAGAAACTGACCTGCTGACTTTCATACTGACCTGCTGATCTAGATACTGACCTGCTGATCTAGATACTGACCTGCTGATCTAGATACTGACCTGCTGACTGCATCCAGATACAGACTTGCCGACTTACATGCTGACCTACATACTGACCTGCTGATCAATATGCTGATCTGTTGACTTACATTTTGACCTTCTGACTTTCGTGCTGACTTACTGTCTAACTTGCTAACCTACATGCAATTCATCCGAATTACATATTGACCTGCTAACCTACATATTGGTCAGCAGATATGATTGTTGACCTGCCGACTTATATGTTGACCTATATACTGACCTGTTGATGTACATATTGACCTTATGACATAGGCACTGACCTATTTTCTGTACACTGACCTGGATGTCTGATGCCATAGAAGGTTGTGCCTGCGCGTTGTTGATGTCTTCTGTTGCCGTCCAGCATTGGGATCTGTCTGTAAAATGTGGAAGGAGACATGGAGGGAGGCATGTTGGGAGACAAGGAGGGAGACATGGAGGGAGACATGGAGAGAGGCATGTTGGGAGACAAGGAGGGAGACATGGAGGGAGACATGGAGAGAGGCATGTTGGGAGACAAGGAGGGAGACATGGAGGGAGACATGGAGAGAGGCATGTAGCGAGACATGGAGGGAGACATGTAAGGAGGCATGGAGGGAGACAAGGAGGGAGAAATGGAGGGAGACAAGGAGGGAGACATGGAGGGAGACATGGAGAGAGGCAAGTAGGGAGACATGAAGGGAGACATGGAGGGAGGCATATTGGGAGACAAGGAGGGAGACATGGAGGGAGACATGGAGAGAGGCAAGTAGGGAGACATGAAGGGAGACATGGAGGGAGACATGGAGGGAGACATGGAGGGAGGCATGTTGGGAGACAAGGAGGGAGACATGGAGGGAGACATGGAGAGAGGCATGTAGCGAGACATGGAGGGAGACATGTAAGGAGGCATGGAGGGAGACAAGGAGGGAGAAATGAAGGGAGGCATGGAGGGAGACAGGGAGGGAGGCATGGAGGGAAACATTGAGGGAGACATGGAGGGAGACATGAAGGGAGACATGGAGGGAGACATTTATGGAGACATGGAGGGAAACATTGAGGGAGACATGAAGGGAGACATGGTGGGAGGCATGGAGGGAGACATTTATGGAGGCATGGATGGAGATATGGAGGGAGACATAGAGGGAGGCATGGAGGAAGACATAAAGGGAGGCATGGAGGGAAACATGGAGGGAGACATGGAAGGAAACATGGAGGGAAGCATGGAGGGAGATATGGAAGGAAACATGGAAGGAGACATGGAAGGAGACATGGAAGGAAACATGGAAGGATATATGGAAGGAGACATGGAAGAAGATATGGAAGGAGACATGGACGGAGACATGGAAGGAGATATGGAAGGAGATATGGACGGAGACATGGAAGGAGACATGGAAGGAGACATGGAAGGAGACATGGACGGAGACATGGACGGAGACATGGATGGAGACATGGAAGGAGACATGGACGGAGACATGGAAGGAGACATGGACGGAGACATGGACGGAGACATGGACGGAGACATGGAAGGAGATATGGAAGGAGACATGGAAGGAGACATGGAAGGAAACATGGACGGAGACATGGACGGAGACATGGATGGAGACATGGAAGGAGATATGGACGGAGACATGGACGGAGACATGGAAGGAGACATGGACGGAGATATGGACGGAGACATGGATGGAGATATGGAAGGAGACATGGACGGAGACATGGAAGGAGACATGGAAGGAGACATGGACGGAGACATGGACGGAGACATGGACGGAGACATGGACGGAGATATGGAAGGAGACATGGACGGAGACATGGACGGAGACATGGATGGAGACATGGAAGGAGATATGGACGGAGACATGGAAGGAGACATGGAAGGAGATATGGATGGAGACATGGAAGGAGATATGGACGGAGACATGGACGGAGACATGGATGGAGACATGGAAGGAGATATGGACGGAGACATGGAAGGAGACATGGAAGGAGACATAGAAAGAAACATGGAAGGAGACATGGAAGGAGACATGGACGGAGACATGGAAGGAGACATGGAAGGAGACATGGACGGAGACATGGAAGGAGATATGGACGGAGACATGGAAGGAGACATAGAAGGAAACATGGAAGGAGACATGGAAGGAGACATGGACGGAGACATGGAAGGAAACATCGACATTCTGGACCGTCACCTCCACCTTCAATCGTGTGTGCGCGTACTTGAGTGTGTTTGTGTAAACTTGAGTGTGTTTGTGTTAACTTGAGTGTGTTTGTGTAAACTTGAGTGTGCTTGTGTTAACTTGAGTGTGTTTGTGTTAACTTGAGTGTGTTTGTGTTAACTTTAGTGTGTTTGTGTAAACTTGAGTGTGTTTGTGTTAACTTGAGTGTGTTTGTGTTAACGTGCGTGTTTTTTGTTTATGTGTTTGTGTTAATTTGTGTGTGTTTGCGTTAACTTGAGTGTGTTTGTGTTAACTTGAGTGTGTTTGTGTTAATTTGAGTGTGTTTGTGAATGTCCGAGAATGTAGAAAACCTCCATGATTAAGTCAGAGCAATTTACCAGTTTTTATTTTAATGACGAAAAATTGGAAATTGTTTTCACTTCACAGAATTCAAACTCAGCGTTTGAAAGTTGGAGGAACCATAAAGTTTCTTCATGGGATAGACCTAAATAAAGCGACTAGAAACTATATAAATAAATCAATTACAAATAAATAAAGCAGTTATAATTAAATAAATAAAGCAACTATAAATAAAGTAATTAGAAATAAATAAAACAATTAGAAATAAATAAATAAAGCAACTAGAAACTAAATAAATAAAGCAATTAGAAATAAATAGAAAAAGCAATTAGAAATAAATAAAGCAATTAGAAATAAATAAATAAAGCAATTAGAAATAAATAAATAAAGCAATTACAAATAAATAAAGCAATTAGAAATAAATAAATAAAGCAATTAGAAATAACAAAATCAATTAGAAATAAATAAATAAAGCAATTAGAAATAAATAAATCAACTAGAAATGAATAAAGCATTTAGAAATAAATAAATAAAGCAATTACAAATAAATAAATCAATTAGAAATAAATAAATAAAGCAATTAGAAATAAATAAATCAATTAGAAATAAATAAATCAACTAGAAATGAATAAAGCATTTAGAAATAAATAAATAAAGCAATTAGAAAAAGATAAAGCAATTAGAAATTAAATAAATAACTAAAGCAATTCGAAGGAAAGAAAAAAGTAAGAAAGAAAGACATAAATAAAGCAATTGTGAAAGAAAGCAATTACAAATAAAGAAATGAAGTGAAATGAAAGAAATAATTAGAAAAAATGAAAGAAAGAAATAAAGCAATTAGACAAAATAAAAAAAAAAGCAATGAAGCAAAAAAATTAAGAAAGAAAGAAAGAATGTAAGAAAAAAGCAAATAAGAAAGAAAGAAAGAAAAACAGCAAGAATGAGAAACGATAGAACTAGTCCCGCAGTGAGAACCAGTACGCCGCCGTGACATCCCTGGAAATGAGAAAATAGATGAACTAATGAAAGCGAGTGAGAGACTTCAACAGTCCAACCAACCACAGAGCCTCAAATAAATAAAAGTAATCATGAAACAAGCTAGGAAAACAGAATGGAGGGAGATACATGGAAAATATGAACAAGAACATAACAGGTTAAACAAACTAGGAAAACAGAATGGAGGGAGTTACATGGAAAATATGAACAAGAACATGACAGGTTAAACAAACTAGGAAAACAGAATGGAGGAAGTTAAATGGAAAATACGAGCCAGAACATGATGACTTACACAAACTAGGAAAACAGAATAGAGTGAGTTACATGGAAAATATGAGCAAGAACATGACGGCTTAAGCAAACTAGGAAAACAGAATAGAGTGAGTTACATGGAAAATATGAGCAAGAACAGGACAGCTTAAACAAATTAGGAAAACAGAATGGAGTGAGTTACATGGAAAATACGAGCCAGAACATGACAGTTTAAACAAACTAGGAAAACAGAATGGAGTGAGTTACATGGAAAATATGAGCCAGAACATGACAGATTAAACAAACTAAGAAAACAGAATGAAGTGAGTTACATGGAAAATATGAGCCAGAACACGACAGCTTAAACAAACTAAGAAAACAGAATGAAGTGAGTTACATGGAAAATATGAGCCAGAACACGACAGCTTAAACAAACTAAGAAAACAGAATGAAGTGAGTTACATGGAAAATATGAGCCAGAACACGACAGCTTAAACAAACTAAGAAAACAGAATGAAGTGAGTTACATGGAAAATATAAGCCAGAACATGACAGCTTAAACAAACTAAGAAAACAGAATGAAGTGAGTTACATGGAAAATATGAGCCAGAACACGACAGCTTAAACAAACTAAGAAAACAGAATGGAGTGAGTTACATGGAAAATATGAGCCAGAACATGACGGCTTAAATAAACACAGTAGACATGAGCAGACCAAGATATTCAGACTAAAAACAGATCATTGTGGCCTCAGAGCACATCTACACAAGATAAGACTCAGTGACTTTGCAACATGTGACTGCAGAGCATCCAGACAAACTCTAGACCTTATCTTACAGGACTGTAGCACTCTCAACACCCTAAGAACAAAAATATGGCCCACAGAAACAAACTTATATGACAAGTTATGGGGAACCGGTGATGACCTCAAAAGAAGTTCACATATCCAAATAAAAGATGGTTTGTCGAAATGTCCGATGAAGACAACGACACGCCGATTGAGAGTCCGTGTCTCTGGCTACTGTGTCTAAGTTTACTACAGCAGGTTCAGAGTCTCTCGAGTCACTAGTCATTACCCTCAAAGTCAGTATCTTTAGACTCTCTGGAGTCATCAGTCATCGCCCAAAAGTCAGTACCTTAACTGGAGTCATCAGTCATCACCCAAAAGTCAGTACCTTAACTGGAGCCAGCAGTCATCATCCAAAAGTCAGTACCTTAACTGGAGTCATCAGTCATCACCCAAAAGTCAGTACCTTAACTGGAGTCATCAGTCATCACCCAAAAGTCAGTACCTTAACTGGAGTCATCAGTCATCACCCAAAAGTCACTACCTTAACCGGAGTCATCAGTCATCACTCAAAAGTCACTACCTTAACCAGAGTCATCAGTTATCACCCAAAAGTCACTACCTTAACCAGAGTCAACAGTCATCACCCAAAAGTCACTACCTTAACCAGAGTCATCAGTCATCACCCAAAAGTCACTACCTTAACCGGAGTCAACAGTCATCACCCAAAAGTCACTACCTTAACCAGAGTCAACAGTCATCACCCAAAAGTCACTACCTTAACCAGAGTCAACAGTCATCACCCAAAAGTCACTACCTTAACCAGAGTCAACAGTCATCACCCAAAAGTCACTACCTTAACCAGAGTCATCAGTCATCACCCAAAAGTCACTACCTTAACCAGAGTCATCAGTCATCACCCAAAAGTCACTACCTTAACCAGAGTCAACAGTCATCACCCAAAAGTCACTACCTTAACCAGAGTCAACAGTCATCACCCAAAAGTCACTACCTTAACCAGAGTCAACAGTCATCACCCAAAAGTCACTACCTTAACCAGAGTCAACAGTCATCACCCAAAAGTCACTACCTTAACCAGAGTCAACAGTCATCACCCAAAAGTCACTACCTTAACCAGAGTCAACAGTCATCACCCATAAGTCACTACCTTAACCAGAGTCAACAGTCATCACCCAAAAGTCACTACCTTAACCAGAGTCAACAGTCATCACCCAAAAGTCACTACCTTAACCAGAGTCAACAGTCATCACCCAAAAGTCACTACCTTAACCAGAGTCAGCAGTCATCACCCAAAAGTCACTACCTTAACCGGAGTCAACAGTCATCACCCAAAAGTCACTACCTTAACCAGAGTCAGCAGTCATCACCCAAAAGTCACTACCTTAACCGGAGTCAACAGTCATCACCCAAAAGTCACTACCTTAACCAGAGTCATCAGTCATCACCCAAAAGTCACTACCTTAACCAGAGTCATCAGTCATCACCCAAAAGTCACTACCTTAACCAGAGTCAACAGTCATCACCCAAAAGTCACTACCTTAACCAGAGTCAACAGTCATCACCCAAAAGTCACTACCTTAACCAGAGTCAACAGTCATCACCCAAAAGTCACTACCTTAACCAGAGTCAACAGTCATCACCCAAAAGTCACTACCTTAACCAGAGTCAACAGTCATCACCCAAAAGTCACTACCTTAACCAGAGTCAGCAGTCATCACCCAAAAGTCACTACCTTAACCGGAGTCAACAGTCATCACCCAAAAGTCAGTACCTTAACTGGAGTCATCAGTCATCACCCAAAAGTCACTACCTTAACCGGAGTCATCAGTCATCACTCAAAAGTCACTACCTTAACCAGAGTCATCAGTTATCACCCAAAAGTCACTACCTTAACCAGAGTCAACAGTCATCACCCAAAAGTCACTACCTTAACCAGAGTCATCAGTCATCACCCAAAAGTCACTACCTTAACCGGAGTCAACAGTCATCACCCAAAAGTCACTACCTTAACCAGAGTCAACAGTCATCACCCAAAAGTCACTACCTTAACCGGAGTCAACAGTCATCACCCAAAAGTCACTACCTTAACCAGAGTCAACAGTCATCACCCAAAAGTCACTACCTTAACCGGAGTCAACAGTCATCACCCAAAAGTCACTACCTTAACCAGAGTCAACAGTCATCACCCAAAAGTCACTACCTTAACCGGAGTCAGCAGTCATCACCCAAAAGTCACTACCTTAACCGGAGTCAACAGTCATCACCCAAAAGTCACTACCTTAACCAGAGTCATCAGTCATCACCCAAAAGTCACTACCTTAACCAGAGTCATCAGTCATCACCCAAAAGTCACTACCTTAACCAGAGTCAACAGTCATCACCCAAAAGTCACTACCTTAACCAGAGTCAACAGTCATCACCCAAAAGTCACTACCTTAACCAGAGTCAACAGTCATCACCCAAAAGTCACTACCTTAACCAGAGTCAACAGTCATCACCCAAAAGTCACTACCTTAACCAGAGTCAACAGTCATCACCCAAAAGTCACTACCTTAACCAGAGTCAACAGTCATCACCCATAAGTCACTACCTTAACCAGAGTCAACAGTCATCACCCAAAAGTCACTACCTTAACCAGAGTCAACAGTCATCACCCAAAAGTCACTACCTTAACCAGAGTCAACAGTCATCACCCAAAAGTCACTACCTTAACCAGAGTCAGCAGTCATCACCCAAAAGTCACTACCTTAACCGGAGTCAACAGTCATCACCCAAAGTCACTACCTTAACCAGAGTCAGCAGTCATCACCCAAAAGTCACTACCTTAACCGGAGTCAACAGTCATCACCCAAAAGTCACTACCTTAACCAGAGTCAACAGTCATCACCCAAAAGTCACTACCTTAACCAGAGTCAACAGTCATCACCCAAAAGTCACTACCTTAACCAGAGTCAACAGTCATCACCCAAAAGTCACTACCTTAACCAGAGTCAACAGTCATCACCCAAAGTCACTACCTTAACCAGAGTCAACAGTCATCACCCAAAAGTCACTACCTTAACCAGAGTCAACAGTCATCACCCAAAAGTCACTACCTTAACCAGAGTCAACAGTCATCACCCAAAAGTCACTACCTTAACCAGAGTCAGCAGTCATCACCCAAAAGTCACTACCTTAACCGGAGTCAACAGTCATCACCCAAAAGTCAGTACCTTAACTGGAGTCATCAGTCATCACCCAAAAGTCACTACCTTAACCGGAGTCATCAGTCATCACTCAAAAGTCACTACCTTAACCAGAGTCATCAGTTATCACCCAAAAGTCACTACCTTAACCAGAGTCAACAGTCATCACCCAAAGTCACTGCCTTAACCGGAGTCAACAGTCATCACCCAAAAGTCACTACCTTAACCAGAGTCAACAGTCATCACCCAAAAGTCACTACCTTAACCGGAGTCAGCAGTCATCACCCAAAAGTCACTACCTTAACCGGAGTCAACAGTCATCACCCAAAAGTCACTACCTTAACCAGAGTCATCAGTCATCACCCAAAAGTCACTACCTTAACCAGAGTCATCAGTCATCACCCAAAAGTCACTACCTTAACCAGAGTCAACAGTCATCACCCAAAAGTCACTACCTTAACCAGAGTCAACAGTCATCACCCAAAAGTCACTACCTTAACCAGAGTCAACAGTCATCACCCAAAAGTCACTACCTTAACCAGAGTCAACAGTCATCACCCAAAAGTCACTACCTTAACCAGAGTCAACAGTCATCACCCAAAAGTCACTACCTTAACCAGAGTCAACAGTCATCACCCATAAGTCACTACCTTAACCAGAGTCAACAGTCATCACCCAAAAGTCACTACCTTAACCAGAGTCAACAGTCATCACCCAAAAGTCACTACCTTAACCAGAGTCAACAGTCATCACCCAAAAGTCACTACCTTAACCAGAGTCAGCAGTCATCACCCAAAAGTCACTACCTTAACCGGAGTCAACAGTCATCACCCAAAAGTCACTACCTTAACCAGAGTCAGCAGTCATCACCCAAAAGTCACTACCTTAACCGGAGTCAACAGTCATCACCCAAAAGTCACTACCTTAACCAGAGTCATCAGTCATCACCCAAAAGTCACTACCTTAACCAGAGTCATCAGTCATCACCCAAAAGTCACTACCTTAACCAGAGTCAACAGTCATCACCCAAAAGTCACTACCTTAACCAGAGTCAACAGTCATCACCCAAAAGTCACTACCTTAACCAGAGTCAACAGTCATCACCCAAAAGTCACTACCTTAACCAGAGTCAACAGTCATCACCCAAAAGTCACTACCTTAACCAGAGTCAACAGTCATCACCCAAAAGTCACTACCTTAACCAGAGTCATCAGTCATCACCCAAAGTCACTACCTTTTTTAGACTGTAGAGTCACACCACGAGTCAGTAAGTGCGACAGCCACAGTTAGTACCGTCTACAGCCGTGCTGCGGCAGTCAAAGCTGACCTGACATCATGATCAACACAGCCAGCACCACCAACACCGAATGGGGACAGCCGAACACTGATTGGTGTCCACTTACCGCTTTCAGATCTCTCAGATCCGGACCCCGGGTTTCTCGTTGACTGTCCTGACTGCTTTGTGACGATGCCGTAGCCAGCCAGCCTCAGACGGCCTTCCGAATCCACAAATATCCACGAGGGCTGTACAGAACGAAACCAAATATCGTGTTTAGGGACCATACATGATGCTGTATCTCATATTTTTACCGTGAGCGTAACATTTTAGAACACACATATTTAGCACACTACACAGGGTTAGCACAAAACACTCCTGGATTTCAAATAGTTGAAAATTGAAAAAAAATTTAAAATTAAATTTTTTAAAATGGAAGAATACACAATTTTTCATAAAATGAAAACCTATTTGTAGTATGTTTATAGATAGAGTCACCGAAGATACATTAACTCAAAGAAATAAAACAAAAATGGAGGCAAAGGTGCCTTACATCAGAGGAGCTGGAAGCTATCAGCAACCCATAGCTGATGGCTTGAGTCAGGATCGGTGGATCAAACCATCCAGAGCTTACTCCACCACTTCGTGGTGCCTCAAGAAACAGTCTGGCTAAACTCCTAGGGATTGAAGAGGAAAGACAACCCGGTACTCAAAAATAATATGCTGAAGTCGGATGTGTTAGGCTGAATGGCGCAAACATCACAGTCTTACTACAAACCACAACACAATGTATACACGCCACTTAATGTCATTTTAAGGGCGGATGACGACGAAGTGTATTTCTTTAGTCATTGAGCAAGCTCAAGCAAGCAGGCAAAAAAAAAAAATGCAAGAATCTCCAGGCGTTACTGGGGGAAAAAATGATAACCTGGTGCGAAAGATAGTTTTCAGTGATGAGGTGTCAATGTGGGAATATGGAGAATATGAGAGTCTGCATGCCACCTTGGAGGTTTTATATGGAGAAGTGAGAGTGCATGCCACCTTGGAGGTTTTATATGGAGAAGTGAGAGTCTGCATGCCACCTTGGAGGTTTTATATGGAGACGTGAGAGTCTGCATGGCACCTTGGAGGTTTTATATGGAAAAGTGAGAGTGCATGCCACCTTGGAGGTTTTATATGGAGACGTGAGAGTCTGCATGCCACCTTGGAGGTTTTATATGGAGAAGTGAGAGTCTGCATGCCACCTTGGAGGTTTTATATGGAGAAGTGAGAGTGCATGCCACCTTGGAGGTTTTATATGGAGAAGTGAGAGTGCATGCCACCTTGGAGGTTTTATATGGAGAAGTGAGAGTGCATGCCACCTTGGAGGTTTTATATGGAGACGTGAGAGTCTGCATGCCACCTTGGAGGTTTTATATGGAGAAGTGAGAGTCTGCATGCCACCTTGGAGGTTTTATATGGAGACGTGAGAGTCTGCATGCCACCTTGGAGGTTTTATATGGAGACGTGAGAGTCTGCATGCCACCTTGGAGGTTTTATATGGAGAAGTGAGAGTGCATGCCACCTTGGAGGTTTTATATGGAGAAGTGAGAGTGCATGCCACCTTGGAGGTTTTATATGGAGACGTGAGAGTCTGCATGCCACCTTGGAGGTTTTATATGGAGAAGTGAGAGTGCATGCCACCTTGGAGGTTTTATATGGAAAAGTGAGAGTCTGCATGCCACCTTGGAGGTTTTATATGGAGACGTGAGAGTCTGCATGCCACCCTGGAGGTTGGATATGGCTCTCCACAAATTAATATTTTGTGACGAGTCAGACCGAACCATGCATGGCCCGTTAACCTTTGAGGGACAAACCGTTACTGACAAGTTTTATCTGGAAGCTCTAACCAACTGGTTGATTCCAGAACTAGCTGATGAGGACAGAGACTACCTCTTTCAAGAAGATGCAGGAACCGACACACTGGCATCTCGTTGTCCTTAAATTTCTCAAAGAACACCTGCTAAACACACGGACTGACCGAACTGGACAAAATAGCCAGGTGTTCGTGGCCACCGGGATCTCTCGCTGGATCTGTTTGTGACCTTTTCCTTTGTGGAGTAGGTGAAGGACATGACGTACGTACCTCCACAAGCTACAACTCTGGGTGGTCTTGCAAACAACGCATCACTGAAGCTGTCAACTCTCAACATCTGATGTATTGCAGTGAGTCTGGCTCAAGCTAGATTTCCGCATTGATGTTTTGTCGAGTAACTGATCTGGGGCACCTCGAGTGTTTGTGATATCAACTGATACCACATACAACTTGAAGTGATGACTTGATGCAACTGTAGCCTCCAATGTGTAAGAACATACAACTTGAAGTGATGACTTGATGCAACTGTAGCCTCCAATGTGTAGGAACATACAACTTGAAGTGATGACTTGATGCAACTGTAGCCATCAATGTGTAAGAACATACAACTTGAAGTGATGACTTGATGCAACTGTAGCCTCCAATGTGTAGGAACATACAACTTGAAGTGATGACTTGATGCAACTGTAGCCACCAATGTGTAGGAACATACAACTTGAAGTGATGACTTGATGCAACTGTAGCCACCAATGTGAAGGAACATACAACTTGAAGTGATGACTTGATGCAACTGTAGCCTCCAATGTGTAAGAACATACAACTTGAAGTGATGACTTGATGCAACTGTAGCCTCCAATGTGTAAGAACATACAACTTGAAGTGATGACTTGATGCAACTGTAGCCTCCAATGTGTAGGAACATACAACTTGAAGTGATGACTTGATGCAACTGTAGCCTCCAATGTGTAGGAACATACAACTTGAAGTGATGACTTGATGCAACTGTAGCCACCAATGTGTAAGAACATACAACTTGAAGTGATGACTTGATGCAACTGTAGCCACCAATGTGTAAGAACATACAACTTGAAGAGATGACTTGATGCAACTGTAGCCACCAATGTGTAAGAACATACAATTTGAAGTGATGACTTGATGCAACTGTAGCCTCCAATGTGTAAGAACATACAACTTGAAGTGATGACTTGATGCAACTGTAGCCACCAATGTGTAAGAACATACAACTTGAAGTGATGACTTGATGCAACTGTAGCCACCAATGTGTAAGAACATACAACTTGAAGTGATGACTTGATGCAACTGTAGCCATCAATGTGTAAGAACATACAACTTGAAGTGATGACTTGATACAACTGTGGCCATCCAATGTGTAAGAACATACAACTTGAAGTGATGACATGATGCAACTGTAGCCACACATGTGTAAGAACATTCCAATCGAGTTGCCTTCTATATTTGATTAAAAATCAAAGAATGTTCTTGTGGTCTAGAGGTAAACGTTGGCCTCTGAACCGGACGGTCTGGGTTCGATTCCCACCACAGGCGGTGGAAATTTTAAAAAAAATCTATCCCACGTTTCTTCATGTCATTACTCTAAACTGGTCTCAGGGTAGTGAGATCTGACGTCTAGTCCTCATGTCATTACTTTACCCTGGTGTCAGGGTAATGAGATCCGACGTCTAGTCCTCATGTCATTAATCTACCCTGGTGTCAGGGTAGTGAGATCCGACGTCTAGTCATCATGTCATCATGTCATTACTCTACCCTGGCGTCAAGGTAGTGAGATCCGACGTCTAGTCCTCATGTCATTAATCTACCTTGGTCTCAGGGTAGTGTGGTCGGACGTCTAGTCCTCATGTCATTACTCTACCTTGGTCTCAGGGTAGTGAGATCGGACGTCTAGTCCTCATGTCATTACTCTACCCTGGTCTCAGGGTAGTGAGATCGGACGTCTAGTCCTCATGTCATTACTCTACCCTGGTGTCAGGGTAGTGAGATCCGACGTCTAGTTTTCATGTCATTACTCTACCCTGGTGTCAGGGTAGTGAGATCCGACGTCTAGTCCTCATGTCATTACTCTACCCTGGTATCAGGGTAGTGAGATCTGACGTCTAGTTCTCATGTCATTACTCTACCCTGGTGTCAGGGTAGTGAGATCCGACGTCTAGTTTTCATGTCATTACTCTACCCTGGTATCAGGGTAGCGAGATCCGACGTCTAGTCCTCATGTCATTACTCTACCCTGGTATCAGGGTAGTGAGATCTGACGTCTAGTCCTCATGTCATTACTCTGTCCTGGTGTCAGGGTAGTGAGATCCGACGTCTAGTCCTCATGTCATTACTCTACCCTGGTATCAGGGTAGTGAGATCTGACGTCTAGTTCTCATGTCATTACTCTACCCTGGTGTCAGGGTAGTGAGATCCGACGTCTAGTCTTCGAGGGAAAATAAAAACAGGAAGTCTCGAGCGAGCTTGTAAGTGTTAAAGAAACCCTGGCAGTTAAGGTCGAAAAGAATTGGCTATAAAATTGCCGCTACACGGGCAAAATTTGTTAAGCAAATTTACCCATTCACGTGAAGACGGATGTGTCAGGCCGAAACGCGCGGAATTTAAAGATAGTATTAAAATGTCATTAACAAGGAAAATAATATTAAAATGTCACTAACGAGGGAAATAATATTAAATTCTCACTAACAAGGGAGATAATATTAAATTCACACTAACAAGGGAGATAATATTAAATTTCCACTAACAAGGGAGATAATATTAAATTCCCACTAACAAGGGAGATAATATTAAATTCCCACTAACAAGGGAGATAATATTAAATTCCCACTAACAAGGGAGATAATATTAAATTCCCACTAACGAGGGAGATAATATTAAATTCCCACTAACAAGGGAGATAATATTAAATTCCCACTAACGAGGGAGATAATATTAAATTCCCACTAACAAGGGAGATAATATTAAATTCCCACTAACGAGGGAGATAATATTAAATTCCCACTAATACGGGAGATAATATTAAATTCCCACTAACAAGGGAGATAATATTAAATTCCCACTAACAAGGAGATTACCTTCAAGTTCCCATGCGCCATGTTGAGATTGTGGTGAATAAACTTGAGTCCCTCCAACAGCTGCCAGGCCAGGCGGTTTGCGGACAGTGGATCTGCACGATGTGACAGCTGGACGATCTGCATGTACTCCGCCAGCGTATAGTCACACAGGTCGAGAGCAACGTACTCTGTACTGCAGGTTTCACTCATGCCCTGTAATGTTGCATGAGATTCCAGATATATGTATTATGATCGAAGCTGAACGTTTCAAATAGGAGACATGATCATGAGTCGGAGACATGATCATGAGTCGGAGACATGATCATGAGTCGGGGACATGATCATGAGTCGGGGACATGATCATGAGTCGGGGACATGATCATGAGTCGGAGACATGATCATGAGTCGGAGACATGATCATGAGTCGGAGACATGATCATGAGTCGGGGACATGATCATGAGTCAGGGACATGATCATGAGTCGGAGACATGATCATGAGTCGGAGACATGATCATGAGTCGGGGACATGATCACGAGTCGGGGACATGATCACGAGTCGGAGACATGATCACGAGTCGGAGACATGATCATGAGTCGGAGACATGATCATGAGTCGGAGACATGATCATGAGTCGGAGACATGATCATGAGTCGGGGACATGATCATGAGTCGGAGACATGATCACGAGTCGGAGACATGATCATGAGTCGGGGACATGATCATGAGCCGGAGACATGATCATGAGTCGGGGACATGATCATGAGTCGGAGACATGATCATGAGTCGGAGACATGATCATGAGTCGGAGACATGATCATGAGTCGGGGACATGATCATGAGTCGGAGACATGATCATGAGTCGGGGACATGATCATGAGCCGGAGACATGATCATGAGTCGGGGACATGATCATGAGTCGGAGACATGATCATGAGTCGGGGACATGATCATGAGTCGGGGACATGATCACGAGTCGGAGACATGATCACGAGTCGGAGACATGATCACGAGTCGGAGACATGATCATGAGTCGGAGACATGATCATGAGTCGGAGACATGATCATGAGTCGGGGACATGATCATGAGTCGGAGACATGATCATGAGTCGGGGACATGATCATGAGCCGGAGACATGATCATGAGTCGGGGACATGATCATGAGTCGGAGACATGATCATGAGTCGGAGACATGATCATGAGTCGGAGACATGATCATGAGTCGGGGACATGATCGTGAGTCGGGGACTGACTTTTAAACTGTGCTCAGCTACAGAATTTAACAAGTTCATGTCGATTGTAATTAACTGTTCTATGGTTGTAATTTCTGGCACAGGCTCACATAAATCACCCATTGTCACCAACTGTCGTTCATTGTCACTAATCGTCATCAGTTGTCACCCATTGTCAACCTTCGTCACCAAATGCCATTTATCTTCACTCATTTTCTTCCATCGTCACAAATTGTCACTCGTAGTCACCCTTCGTCACCAATTGTCAAGCTTCGTCACCAATTGCCACCCATCTTTACCATATCAGCCTTCGTCACGAGTTGTCTCCCTTTGTCACCAATTGCCACCCATAGTCACCATTTAGAATTAGAGTTTGAGAAAATCGCCTTCTCGGTCGGTACCCACATAGTTGCATATGTCAGTTCCTTTATTTTGGTGTTTGTTTGCCTTCAGCCGATGATTAAAGGAATGCGCGTCCTCGTCATTCGCCCTTAAAAGGTAATTAACTGGGCGTGTATATGTTGTGTTGTGGTTTGCAGTAGAACTGTAATATTTGCACCTTTCTGCCCAACATATCCGACTTCAGCATGGTATTTTTGAGGACCGGGTTGCTTTCCCTCTTGATCCCCGCCCACTTTGGCCCGACAAGACTGGTCAGTCTGTTACTGGAGGCAGCCAGTCACGGGTAAGAGGTATGTTTACAACACTTAGAACAAAAAAATCATCCAAAAATAATCAACAGCAGAAAAAAAAAGAACAATAGATACCCCGAAACAAGACTCCTTTACATGCCGCCTTGCCACGAGAAACTTGCGCTGGAGCACATGACCAACTAAGCAACCATGTAACTCAAAACAAACATATGTTTTCTAGCCTAGCTGGCCCTTGTTATCATGAAATAGTTAGTTACTTAAGGCTTCAGGGAAGAAACAACTAATAGGTGGACAAATGTAACGCGTTTCATTGGATGGAAAGAATATAAAACAAACGAGGAAGTCTTAAACTAAAAATGAAACGAGAACATCTAATCAATAATTCAAACAAGCAAATGAGGTTTTCGGGGTTTATAAAAGACACAACAGCCTACTAAAAGTAATCTTGGACGGGAAAATATAAGGTAAAAGAGGTAATAATTTTTAATATCAAAAGATGAACAAGTCAGCCTATGACAATCTGCACTATCCAAAGCAAGAGACAGAGTGGAATGGCGCTCCATGGTAGCCAACCATCGATGCGAAGATGGCACTCGATAATGATGAGTGTGAAGCAGTTAATTAGTAGCCATATGTGTTGTTACATTTAATATGTAACTTCTAATTAACATGTTTACATGATATAAGAGTAACAAACATGTTGTTATGTTTCTGAAATTATCAGGATTACGAATGATAAGTCGCTGTGACTGCGTTAAAGCACAATTTTTAAAGTTAGAAGAACAACCGACAAGGTCATACTTGTGAAGGAGTAAAGGCATCAAGATGCACCAAGATGCACCAAGATGCACCAAGATGCACCAAGATGCACCAAGATGCACCAAGATGCACCAAAATGCTTAGAGATTCACCAAGATGCACCAAAATGCTTAGAGATGCACCAAGATGCACCAAGATGCACTAAGATGCACCAAGATGCACCAAGATGCACCAAGATGCATAGAGATGCGAAGCTGTCTTCTGTTTGTTGTTCCAGCTGAAGGCCTACTTGGCCGAAACCTCGACTTTTGTTTTGTTAATAACCACGTTACCATACCATTTTTTTCTTCCAATTTTCTTTTAATTTGTCAAGATCATACTTGTAGATTCACCTTCAAGACTATACCAGATGGCTCGCCCCTCAGTCCACATCTACTCTACAGCAAGATCATCCACTTTCAACTAGTAGGCCAGTTCCTCACTCATTATGCGATCCTCCATCCAGAAAACCCACATATCACTGCTAAGTTCTGGGGGACTGGTTGGTCTTGAGGCATGACACCGGCCTCGAGACAGAGAGGTTATGGAATCACCCCTGGTCTCAGCAGTGAGGCCCGGTTTGAATCGTTAATTACTCATGAACGGAAAAAATATGAGCACCCTTCTGAAGACGGAATTAATCTGCTTGTGCGGCGAGGGACCCCTGTGCACACGGCTGCCAGGGAGAAACGAATTAACTCGCAAAATACAGTTCCTTGTCTCTAGGGACTTCGTCAGAGGTAAAGCTGGCGAAAGCAAAAAAAAAAAAATACAAAAAAAATCTAAATTTCACCCAAACTACAAACAAAACGTCCATTAACGTCAATAAAGCCATTCTGTCACGGTACCAGCATCTGCCCATACCTAGAACAATTATCTACTTTTAGAAAGCTCACCTTTCACTGCCATTACATCCGCCTACACCTAGAACAATTATCTACTTTTAGAAAGCTCACCTTCCACTGCCATTACATCCACCAACACCTAGAACAATTATCTACTTTTAGAGAGCTCACCTTTCACTGCCATTACATCCACCAACACCTAGAACAATTATCTACTTTTAGAGAGCTCACCTTTCACTGCCATTACATCCACCAACACCTAGAACAATTATCTACTTTTAGAGAGCTCACCTTTCACTGCCATTACATCCACCAACACCTAGAACAATTATCTACTTTTAGAAAGCTCACCTTCCACTGCCATTACAACCACCAACACCTAGAACAATTATCTACTTTTAGAAAGCTCACCTTCCACTGCCATTACAACCACCTACACCTAGAACAATTATCTACTTTTAGAAAGCTCACCTTCCACGCCATTACACCCACCTACACCTAGAACAATTATTTCCTTTTAGAAGATCAATCTTTCACTACCATTACACCCACCTACACCTAGAACAATTATCTCCGTTAAGAAAAGACCCACCTTTCACTACCATTACACCCACCTACACCTAGAAGAAATATACGGCTATAGCAGACCCACCTTTCATTACCATTACACCCACCTACACCTAGAACAATTATCTCCTTTTAGAAGATCAATCTTTCACTACCATTACACCCACCTCCACCTAGAACAATTATCTCCGTTAAGAAAAGACCCACCTTTCACTACCATTACACCCACCTACACCTAGAACGATTATCTCCTTTTAGAAGACCCACCTTTCACATATTACACCCACCTACAAATAGAACAGGGCTGGGTGGTCTAGAGGTAGGACGTCGGTATTAGGACTGGAAGGACACGGGTTTAACCAGAAGAGGTGGAGATTTTTCAAAAATAGGAAAACTGAATCCGTGGTTTCCTTACGACGTTAGCCTCCCCTGATCTCTTGTTCATGAGATCCAATGTCTAGCCCTCTCGGATAACGGCAATTAACAGGAGGTACCGTGTGCACTCGCGCACGTTAAAGATCGCTTGACAGTTACAATTGAAAAGAGTAGGACATAAATATGGCCGCTGCTCGGGGACACAGTTGTCGAGAAAAACCTGCCAGCAGTGTTGATCCCTGGCCGTGACACGGAGTTCGTGCACGTAGCCCAGGATTCTCCTCGGGTTTCCCCGAGATTGTCGAGAGGTGGTATCGGAGCAAGTATGGATTCGTCCGGTGTGCAGTGATGACGATACTAACAACCACACCAACCTAGAACGGATACCAACATTTAGAAGGACCCCCAGCGCGCCCCCCCCCCCCCCAAAAAAAAAAAAAAAAAAATTATTTATAAAAACATATATATATATATATATAACAACTTTTCCACACCTTTATACACTGTTGGCAGGTGTGGGAAGAGCATGCGACTTCGACGACCACAAATCCACGTCACTCCTTGGGATGAAAGAGATGGGAGTTAAGATGAGCACAGCCAGAAATGAGAAACTTGGTGGCCGTGTAAGAAAACTTATCAACCAACATAGAACTGGAGTCGTCAGTCGCTGGACACTGAGGGAATTGCTGAGGAGGGGATCTGAGCACCTAGGAACATGTTCGGAGTGTAATGATGATGACTCGCAAATAACTCAATAACTCAAAAACACAATAACTCAATAAATCAATAACACAATAACTCAATAACACAATAACACAATAACTCAATAAATCAATAAATCAATAACTCAATAACAAAATAACTCAATAACACAATAACTCAATAACACAATAACTCAACAAATCAATAACTCAATAACAAAATAACACAATAACTCAATAACACAATAACTCAATAAATCAATAACTCAATAACACAATAACACAATAACTCAATAACAATATATAACAACTTACCTTACACTTGAGAATAAAGTGGTGATCAAGTTCAGGGTCACACATGATGTCCAGAAGATAAGGATCGATATAGGCTCGAGACTTCTCCAGAATAAGGACCGCTACCTCACAGCCATCAGTTGTAAAACCCAGAACTATCGGATACTCTCTGATGTCAATATTATTTATAAGTGACGTCATTAACGCTAAATACGCTTCACAGCGTGGTAATATCTTATTAATATTTGGATGTGTTGAACAAAATGTTGGTGTTTCGTGTCTTTAAAAGATCTGTCTTTGCGGCCAGTTGCATTGCTCAACGTTTTACAGAGCGGTGAGTTGTCTCCATTGATTGAGCCTTGAGAAGGCCATCTTCATATTCCGGAAATGTTGCGCTTTTTTGGGAGGTCAGATTTTTGTCTCCTGTGTAGCTCTGTGTTCACTTTGTTTATTACATGTTTTGGTACAATACGGGGTATAGGTTGTATTTTCTGTGGTACAATACTGGGTATAGGTTGTATGTTCTGTGGTATAATACGGGTATATGTTGTATGTTCTGTGGTACAATACAGGGTGTAGGTTGTATTTTCTGCGGTACAATACTGGGTATAGGTTGTATGTTCTGTGGTACAATACTGGGTATAGGTTGTATTTTCTGTGGTACAATACTGGGTATAGGTTGTATGTTCTGTGGTATAATACGGGGTAACATATTGTATGTTCTGTGGTACAATACGGGGTGTAGGTTGTATTTTCTGTGGTACAATACTGGGTATAGGTTGTATGTTCTGTGGTAGAGTACTGGGTATAGGTTGTATTTTCTGTGGTACAATACTGGGTATAGGTTGTATGTTCTGTGGTACAATACTGGTATAGGTTGTATTTTCTGTGGTACAATACGGGGTATAGGTTGTATTTTCTGTGGTACAATACTGGGTATAGGTTGTATTTTCTGTGGTACAATACGGGTATAGGTTGTATTTTCTGTGGTACAATATTGGGTATAGGTTGTATGTTCTGTGGTACAATACTGGGTATAGGTTGTATGCTCTGTGGTACAATACTGGGTATAGGTTGCATTTTCTGTAGTACAATAATGGGTATGGGTTGTATTTTCTGTGGTACAATACGGAGTATTTTTTGTGTGTTCTGCTACAATACAGAGGTATATATTTGTGTATTGTGGTACAATACAGGAGTATAGGTTATTGGTTGTAGTACAATACAGGAGTATAGGTTATTGGTTGTAGTACAATACAGGAGTATAGGTTATTGGTTGTATTACAATACAGGAGTATAGGTTGTTGGTTATAGTACAATACAGGAGTATAGGTTATTGGTTGTATTACAATACAGGAGTATAGGTTGTTGGTTGTAGTACAATACAGGAGTATGGGTTGTTGGTTGTAGTACAATACAGGAGTATAGGTTGTTGGTTGTAGTACAATACAGGAGTATAGGTTGTTGGTTGTAGTACAATACAGGAGTATAGGTTGTTGGTTGTAGTACAATACAGGAGTATAGGTTGTTGGTTGTAGTACAATACAGGAGTATAGGTTGTTGGTTGTAGTACAATACAGGAGTATAGGTTGTGGGTTGTAGTACAATACGGGGTATAGGTTGTATTTTCTGTGGTACAATACAGGATATATGTTGTATGTTATGGTACAATACGGGGTATAGGTTGTATGCTATGGTACAATACGGGGTGTAGGTTGTATGTTCTGTGGCACAATACAGGGTATATGTTGTATGTTATGGTACAATACGGGGTATAGGTTGTATGTTCTGTAGTACAATACAGGGTATAGGTTGTATGTTCTGTGGTACAATACGGGGTATAGGTTGTATGTTATAGTACAATACTGGGTATAGGTTGTATGTTCTGTGGTACAATACGGGGTATAGGTTGTATGTTCTGTGGTACAATATTGGGTATCGGTTGTATTTTCCGTGGTACAATACTGGGTATAGGTTGTATTTTCTGTGGTACAATACTGGGCATAGGTTGTATTTTCTGTGGTACAATACTGGGTATAGATTGTATGTTCTGTGGTACAATACTGGGTATAGGTTGCATTTTCTGTGGTACAATACCGGGAATATAGGTTGTATTTTCTGTGGTACAATACGGAGTATAGTTTGTGTGTTCTACTACAATACAGAGGTATAGATTTGTGTAGTGTGGTACAATACAGGAGTATATGTTGTTGGTTGTAGTACAATACAGGAGTATAGGTTGTTGGTTGTAGTACAATACAGGAGTATAGGTTGTTGGTTGTACTACAATACAGGAGTATAGGTTGTTGGTTGTACTACAATACAGGAGTATAGGTTGTTGGTTGTACTACAATACAGGAGTATAGGTTGCATGTTCTGTGGTACACACATACATATACATATATATATATATATATATATATATATATATATATATATATATATATATATATATATATACCAAATATACCTCAAAAACCAAATGAACTCATTTTTCTTACTTCCATTCTGAAATCTTCAAAATATGACTTCTATAAACCAAATGAACTCATAATTCAGACTCTACTTATATTCTTCTGAAGAACGATTCTGAGCTAACCAGGAAATACTTTAGCGTTAGTGTTTTCACTAGATTCTATCAAGAAATATTGACTTTCTTTTTATCGATTGATCTCCATTTATCTTTTAACTAGATAACTACTCATCTTACGGGCCAAACTTCCATCCATTATGGCAACACTAAGGAGTCATAGACTAAGGTGGCTGGGTCATGTTAGAAGAATAGCAAACAAGAGTATTCTCAAGCAAATAGTGTACGGCGAACTTAAGGACGGAAAGAGACCAAAGGGAAGGCCAGTGCTGGGGTATAAGGATATTTGCAAGGCTTCCTTGAGGGAATTCTCTATCAGTGAAAAAAACTGGGAAAGTCTGGCATCATATCGTAGCACATGGAGAACACAAATACAAACTGGCACAGCAACATTCGAGGAAGTGATGATGTCAGAGTCAGAAGAGAAAAGGCGCAGGAGAAAGTAGACGAGGTTAGGCATCACGAATACATATTGTTCATTCTGCGGTTGGATTTATCTCTCCGCAGTTGACAGATTCAGCCACGAGAGAAACAGTTCAGTAAAACAGCATCCAGCATACGACACTAATATATGACCAAACTACTGACTAATCATTAATGCTTGCTCCAACCGTCTGTCAAGACATCGTAGGTCACATAATTATTTTAACATTAATTTTAAAATGCGGACCAATCGGCACCACGTAGACTAAGATACTAACACTTGACTAATGTTGAAATCTGATAACGACTTGGGCAGCACGATGTCACCATACTGATGCCTCGTGGTCCAGGCAGTGTCCAGGATCTTGTTCAGCAATTCACGCCATCGCCTAAGAAAAGAAAGAAAAATTTGTTTTAGTGAAACGTCAAAAAGGCATGTATTCTAGTTTGGCTGATTAATGAATTCGACGTTGATGTAACAGTTACATCATAAGATCTTTAGTGGAAAGAGCCAGAGAGAGGTGAAAACAGATATACACATTTGTATAAGCTAAAGGGCCGAAGCACTTGCTTCACGGGGTCCTTTTCTTATGATCAGATTGCCTCCTGCTGCGAAGCTATGTATAGAGAGTTTCTTATTTCTATAGATAAAAACACATTTGATATGATATGTTTTTTTATGTATAACCATCGTGTTCCATGCCGGTTGGCGTAGGCAATCACGTCCTTCCACAAATATAGCTGTACTCAATGTACGGATTCTTTACTGTTAACCGTGCCACGACACCACGGAAAGAACTAGCAAACTACTTTCTTTTATTTGTAAAATATACATATAATAATATAAGCAGCCAAACCCGTAGAGAGACGAGACAAACTACGACGTTTCGGCAAAAGCCTTCATCGGGTACAAATTAACAATATTAATGCAAAGATAAAACACAGATACGAAAGGCAAGCACTAATCTTAAAACGACGCCAAAGGAACAGTGGCCAGGACCTATGTACATGTTGATCCCTATATAAATAGTCAATGGGATCTTGAGGGTCAAAAAGGAGCCAGATAATTAAAAAAAAGGAGAAAAGGTTCTCCGAGGATGGGTGAAAGGAGTGGTTCTACAATGCAAGAACAAAAAAAAAGAAAACTGAGGTGGTAAGGGAGAAGTAGAGCATAAAAGACGATAAGAAAACGCAGCGAGGATTAAAGATAGGAGACATAAGAGAGTAGACGAGGAGACCAGTGATTAAAGATAGGAGACAGAAGAGAGTAGACGAGGAGACCAGTGATTAAAGATAGGAGACAGAAGAGAGTAGACGAGGAGACCAGTGATTAAAGATAGGAGACAGAAGAGAGTAGACGAGGAGACCAGTGATTAAAGATAGGAGACAGAAGAGAGTAGACGAGGAGACCAGTGATTAAAGATAGGAGACAGAAGAGAGTAGACGAGGAGACCAGTGATTAAAGATAGGAGACAGAAGAGAGTAGACGAGGAGACCAGTGATTAAAGATAGGAGACAGAAGAGAGTAGACGAGGAGACCAGTGATTAAAGATAGGAGACAGAAGAGAGTAGACGAGGAGACCAGTGATTAAAGATAGGAGACAGAAGAGAGTAGACGAGGAGACCAGTGATTAAAGATAGGAGACAGAAGAGAGTAGACGAGGAGACCAGTGATTAAAGATAGGAGACAGAAGAGAGTAGACGAGGAGACCAGTGATTAAAGATAGGAGACAGAAGAGAGTAGACGAGGAGACCAGTGATTAAAGATAGGAGACAGAAGAGAGTAGACGAGGAGACCAGTGATTAAAGATAGGAGACAGAAGAGAGTAGACGAGGAGACCAGTGATTAAAGATAGGAGACAGAAGAGAGTAGACGAGGAGACCAGTGATTAAAGATAGGAGACAGAAGAGAGTAGACGAGGAGACCAGTGATTAAAGATAGGAGACAGAAGAGAGTAGACGAGGAGACCAGTGATTAAAGATAGGAGACAGAAGAGAGTAGACGAGGAGACCAGTGATTAAAGATAGGAGACAGAAGAGAGTAGACGAGGAGACCAGTGATTAAAGATAGGAGACAGAAGAGAGTAGACGAGGAGACCAGTGATTAAAGATAGGAGACAGAAGAGAGTAGACGAGGAGACCAGTGATTAAAGATAGGAGACAGAAGAGAGTAGACGAGGAGACCAGTGATTAAAGATAGGAGACAGAAGAGAGTAGACGAGGAGACCAGTGATTAAAGATAGGACACAGAAGAGAGTAGACGAGGAGACCAGTGATTAAAGATAGGAGACAGAAGAGAGTAGACGAGGAGACCAGTGATTAAAGATAGGAGACAGAAGAGAGTAGACGAGGAGACCAGTGATTAAAGATAGGAGACAGAAGAGAGTAGACGAGGAGACCAGTGATTAAAGATAGGAGACAGAAGAGAGTAGACGAGGAGACCAGTGATTAAAGATAGGAGACAGAAGAGAGTAGACGAGGAGACCAGTGAATAAAGATAGGAGACAGAAGAGAGTAGACGAGGAGACCAGTGATTAAAGATAGGAGACAGAAGAGAGTAGACGAGGAGACCAGTGATTAAAGATAGGAGACAGAAGAGAGTAGACGAGGAGACCAGTGATTAAAGATAGGAGACAGAAGAGAGTAGACGAGGAGACCAGTGATTAAAGATAGGAGACAGAAGAGAGTAGACGAGGAGACCAGTGATTAAAGATAGGAGACAGAAGAGAGTAGACGAGGAGACCAGTGATTAAAGATAGGAGACAGAAGAGAGTAGACGAGGAGACCAGTGATTAAAGATAGGAGACAGAAGAGAGTAGACGAGGAGACCAGTGATTAAAGATAGGAGACAGAAGAGAGTAGACGAGGAGACCAGTGATTAAAGATAGGAGACAGAAGAGAGTAGACGAGGAGACCAGTGATTAAAGATAGGAGACAGAAGAGAGTAGACGAGGAGACCAGTGATTAAAGATAGGAGACAGAAGAGAGTAGACGAGGAGACCAGTGATTAAAGATAGGAGACAGAAGAGAGTAGACGAGGAAACCAGTGATTAAAGATAGGAGACAGAAGAGAGTAGACGAGGAGACCAGTGATTAAAGATAGGAGACAGAAGAGAGTAGACGAGGAGACCAGTGATTAAAGATAGGAGACAGAAGAGAGTAGACGAGGAGACCAGTGATTAAAGATAGGAGACAGAAGAGAGTAGACGAGGAGACCAGTGATTAAAGATAGGAGACAGAAGAGAGTAGACGAGGAGACCAGTGATTAAAGATAGGACACAGAAGAGAGTAGACGATGAGACCAGTGATTAAAGATAGGAGACAGAAGAGAGTAGACGAGGAGACCAGTGATTAAAGATAGGAGACAGAAGAGAGTAGACGAGGAGACCAGTGATTAAAGATAGGAGACAGAAGAGAGTAGACGAGGAGACCAGTGATTAAAGATATGAGACAGAAGAGAGTAGACGAGGAGACCAGTGATTAAAGATATGAGACAGAAGAGAGTAGACGAGGAGACCAGTGATTAAAGATAGGACAAAGAAGAGAGTAGACGAGGAGACCAGTGATTAAAGTTAGGACACAGAAGAGAGTAGACGAGGAGACCAGTGATTAAAGATAGGACACAGAAGAGAGTAGACGAGGAGACCAGTGATTAAAGATAGGACACAGAAGAGAGTAGACGAGGAGACCAGTGATTAAAGATAGGAGACAGAAGAGAGTAGACGAGGAGACCAGTGATTAAAGATAGGAGACAGAAGAGAGTAGACGAGGAGACCAGTGATTAAAGATAGGAGACAGAAGAGAGTAGACGAGGAGACCAGTGATTAAAGATAGGAGACAGAAGAGAGTAGACGAGGAGACCAGTGATTAAAGATAGGAGACAGAAGAGAGTAGACGAGGAGACCAGTGATTAAAGATAGGAGACAGAAGAGAGTAGACGAGGAGACCAGTGATTAAAGATAGGAGACAGAAGAGAGTAGACGAGGAGACCAGTGATTAAAGATAGGAGACAGAAGAGAGTAGACGAGGAGACCAGTGATTAAAGATAGGAAACAGAAGAGAGTAGACGAGGAGACCAGTGATTAAAGATAGGAGACAGAAGAGAGTAGACGAGGAGACCAGTGATTAAAGATAGGAGACAGAAGAGAGTAGACGAGGAGACCAGTGATTAAAGATAGGAGACAGAAGAGAGTAGACGAGGAGACCAGTGATTAAAGATAGGAGACAGAAGAGAGTAGACGAGGAGACCAGTGATTAAAGATAGGAGACAGAAGAGACTAGACGAGGAGACCAGTGATTAAAGATAGGAGACAGAAGAGAGTAGACGAGGAGACCAGTGATTAAAGATAGGAGACAGAAGAGAGTAGACGAGGAGACCAGTGATTAAAGATAGGAGACAGAAGAGAGTAGACGAGGAGACCAGTGATTAAAGATAGGAGACAGAAGAGAGTAGACGAGGAGACCAGTGATTAAAGATAGGGGACAGAAGAGAGTAGACGAGGAGACCAGTGATTAAAGATAGGAGCCAGAAGAGAGTAGACGAGGAGACCAGTGATTAAAGATAGGAGACAGAAGAGAGTAGACGAGGAGACCAGTGATTAAAGATAGGAGACAGAAGAGAGTAGACGAGGAGACCAGTGATTAAAGATAGGACACAGAAGAGAGTAGACGAGGAGACCAGTGATTAAAGATAGGAGACAGAAGAGAGTAGACGAGGAGACCAGTGATTAAAGATAGGAGACAGAAGAGAGTAGACGAGGAGACCAGTGATTAAAGATAGGAGACAGAAGAGAGTAGACGAGGAGACCAGTGATTAAAGATAGGAGACAGAAGAGAGTAGACGAGGAGACCAGTGATTAAAGATAGGAGACAGAAGAGAGTAGACGAGGAGACCAGTGATTAAAGATAGGAGACAGAAGAGAGTAGACGAGGAGACCAGTGATTAAAGATAGGACACAGAAGAGAGTAGACGAGGAGACCAGTGATTAAAGATAGGACACAGAAGAGAGTAGACGAGGAGACCAGTGATTAAAGATAGGACACAGAAGAGAGTAGACGAGGAGACCAGTGATTAAAGATAGGACACAGAAGAGAGTAGACGAGGAGACCAGTGATTAAAGATAGGAGACAGAAGAGAGTAGACGAGGAGACCAGTGATTAAAGATAGGAGACAGAAGAGAGTAGACGAGGAGACCAGTGATTAAAGATAGGAGACAGAAGAGAGTAGACGAGGAGACCAGTGATTAAAGATAGGAGACAGAAGAGAGTAGACGAGGAGACCAGTGATTAAAGATAGGAGACAGAAGAGAGTAGACGAGGAGACCAGTGATTAAAGATAGGAGACAGAAGAGAGTAGACGAGGAGACCAGTGATTAAAGATAGGAGACAGAAGAGAGTAGACGAGGAGACCAGTGATTAAAGATAGGAGACAGAAGAGAGTAGACGAGGAGACCAGTGATTAAAGATAGGAGACAGAAGAGAGTAGACGAGGAGACCAGTGATTAAAGATAGGAGACAGAAGAGAGTAGACGAGGAGACCAGTGATTAAAGATAGGAGACAGAAGAGAGTAGACGAGGAGACCAGTGATTAAAGATAGGAGACAGAAGAGAGTAGACGAGGAGACCAGTGATTAAAGATAGGAGACAGAAGAGAGTAGACGAGGAGACCAGTGATTAAAGATAGGAGACAGAAGACAGTAGACGAGGAGACCAGTGATTAAAGATAGGAGACAGAAGAGAGTAGACGAGGAGACCAGTGATTAAAGATAGGGGACAGAAGAGAGTAGACGAGGAGACCAGTGATTAAAGATAGGAGACAGAAGAGAGTAGACGAGGAGACCAGTGATTAAAGATAGGAGACAGAAGAGAGTAGACGAGGAGACCAGTGATTAAAGATAGGAGACAGAAGAGAGTAGACGAGGAGACCAGTGATTAAAGATAGGAGACAGAAGAGAGTAGACGAGGAGACCAGTGATTAAAGATAGGAGACAGAAGAGAGTAGACGAGGAGACCAGTGATTAAAGATAGGAGACAGAAGAGAGTAGACGAGGAGACCAGTGATTAAAGATAGGAGACAGAAGAGAGTAGACGAGGAGACCAGTGATTAAAGATAGGAGACAGAAGAGAGTAGACGAGGAGACCAGTGATTAAAGATAGGAGACAGAAGAGAGTAGACGAGGAGACCAGTGATTAAAGATAGGACACAGAAGAGAGTAGACGAGGAGACCAGTGATTAAAGATAGGAGACAGAAGAGAGTAGACGAGGAGACCAGTGATTAAAGATAGGAGACAGAAGAGAGTAGACGAGGAGACCAGTGATTAAAGATAGGACACAGAAGAGAGTAGACGAGGAGACCAGTGATTAAAGATAGGACACAGAAGAGAGTAGACGAGGAGACCAGTGATTAAAGATAGGAGACAGAAGAGAGTAGACGAGGAGACCAGCGATTAAAGATAGGACACAGAAGAGAGTAGACGAGGAGACCAGTGATTAAAGATAGGAGACAGAAGAGAGTAGACGAGGAGACCAGTGATTAAAGATAGGAGACAGAAGAGAGTAGACGAGGAGACCAGTGATTAAAGATAGGAGACAGAAGAGAGTAGACGAGGAGACCAGTGATTAAAGATAGGAGACAGAAGAGAGTAGACGAGGAGACCAGTGATTAAAGATAGGAGACAGAAGAGAGTAGACGAGGAGACCAGTGATTAAAGATAGGAGACAGAAGAGAGTAGACGAGGAGACCAGTGATTAAAGATAGGACACAGAAGAGAGTAGACGAGGAGACCAGTGAATAAAGATAGGAGACAGAAGAGAGTAGACGAGGAGACCAGTGATTAAAGATAGGAGACAGAAGAGAGTAGACGAGGAGACCAGTGAATAAAGATAGGAGACAGAAGAGAGTAGACGAGGAGACCAGTGAATAAAGATAGGAGACAGAAGAGAGTAGACGAGGAGACCAGTGATTAAAGATAGGAGACAGAAGAGAGTAGACGAGGAGACCAGTGATTAAAGATAGGAGACAGAAGAGAGTAGACGAGGAGACCAGTGATTAAAGATAGGAGACAGAAGAGAGTAGACGAGGAGACCAGTGATTAAAGATAGGAGACAGAAGAGAGTAGACGAGGAGACCAGTGATTAAAGATAGGAGACAGAAGAGAGTAGACGAGGAGACCAGTGATTAAAGATAGGAGACAGAAGAGAGTAGACGAGGAGACCAGTGATTAAAGATAGGAGACAGAAGAGAGTAGACGAGGAGACCAGTGAATAAAGATAGGAGACAGAAGAGAGTAGACGAGGAGACCAGTGATTAAAGATAGGAGACAGAAGAGAGTAGACGAGGAGACCAGTGATTAAAGATAGGAGACAGAAGAGAGTAGACGAGGAGACCAGTGAATAAAGATAGGAGACAAAAGAGAGTAGACGAGGAGACCAGTGATTAAAGATAGGAGACAGAAGAGAGTAGACGAGGAGACCAGTGAATAAAGATAGGAGACAGAAGAGAGTAGACGAGGAGACCAGTGAATAAAGATAGGAGACAGAAGAGAGTAGACGAGGAGACCAGTGATTAAAGATAGGAGACAGAAGAGAGTAGACGAGGAGACCAGTGATTAAAGATAGGAGACAGAAGAGAGTAGACGAGGAGACCAGTGATTAAAGATAGGAGACAGAAGAGAGTAGACGAGGAGACCAGTGATTAAAGATAGGAGACAGAAGAGAGTAGACGAGGAGACCAGTGATTAAAGATAGGAGACAGAAGAGAGTAGACGAGGAGACCAGTGATTAAAGATAGGAGACAGAAGAGAGTAGACGAGGAGACCAGTGATTAAAGATAGGAGACAGAAGAGAGTAGACGAGGAGACCAGTGATTAAAGATAGGAGACAGAAGAGAGTAGACGAGGAGACCAGTGATTAAAGATAGGAGACAGAAGAGAGTAGACGAGGAGACCAGTGATTAAAGATAGGAGACAGAAGAGAGTAGACGAGGAGACCAGTGATTAAAGATAGGAGACAGAAGAGAGTAGACGAGGAGACCAGTGATTAAAGATAGGAGACAGAAGAGAGTAGACGAGGAGACCAGTGATTAAAGATAGGAGACAGAAGAGAGTAGACGAGGAGACCAGTGATTAAAGATAGGAGACAGAAGAGAGTAGACGAGGAGACCAGTGATTAAAGATAGGAGACAGAAGAGAGTAGACGAGGAGACCAGTGATTAAAGATAGGAGAAAGAAGAGAGTAGACGAGGAGACCAGTGATTAAAGATAGGAGACAGAAGAGAGTAGACGAGGAGACCAGTGATTAAAGATAGGACACAGAAGAGAGTAGACGAGGAGACCAGTGATTAAAGATAGGACACAGAAGAGAGTAGACGAGGAGACCAGTGATTAAAGATAGGAGACAGAAGAGAGTAGACGAGGAGACCAGTGATTAAAGATAGGAGACAGAAGAGAGTAGACGAGGAGACCAGTGATTAAAGATAGGAGACAGAAGAGAGTAGACGAGGAGACCAGTGATTAAAGATAGGAGACAGAAGAGAGTAGACGAGGAGACCAGTGATTAAAGATAGGAGACAGAAGAGAGTAGACGAGGAGACCAGTGATTAAAGATAGGAGACAGAAGAGAGTAGACGAGGAGACCAGTGATTAAAGATAGGAGACAGAAGAGAGTAGACGAGGAGACCAGTGATTAAAGATAGGAGACAGAAGAGAGTAGACGAGGAGACCAGTGATTAAAGATAGGAGACAGAAGAGAGTAGACGAGGAGACCAGTGATTAAAGATAGGAGACAGAAGAGAGTAGACGAGGAGACCAGTGATTAAAGATAGGAGACAGAAGAGAGTAGACGAGGAGACCAGTGATTAAAGATAGGAGACAGAAGAGAGTAGACGAGGAGACCAGTGATTAAAGATAGGAGACAGAAGAGAGTAGACGAGGAGACCAGTGATTAAAGATAGGAGACAGAAGAGAGTAGACGAGGAGACCAGTGATTAAAGATAGGAGACAGAAGAGAGTAGACGAGGAGACCAGTGATTAAAGATAGGAGACAGAAGAGAGTAGACGAGGAGACCAGTGATTAAAGATAGGAGACAGAAGAGAGTAGACGAGGAGACCAGTGATTAAAGATAGGAGACAGAAGAGAGTAGACGAGGAGACCAGTGATTAAAGATAGGAGACAGAAGAGAGTAGACGAGGAGACCAGTGATTAAAGATAGGAGACAGAAGAGAGTAGACGAGGAGACCAGTGATTAAAGATAGGAGACAGAAGAGAGTAGACGAGGAGACCAGTGATTAAAGATAGGAGACAGAAGAGAGTAGACGAGGAGACCAGTGATTAAAGATAGGAGACAGAAGAGAGTAGACGAGGAGACCAGTGATTAAAGATAGGAGACAGAAGAGAGTAGACGAGGAGACCAGTGATTAAAGATAGGAGACAGAAGAGAGTAGACGAGGAGACCAGTGATTAAAGATAGGAGACAGAAGAGAGTAGACGAGGAGACCAGTGATTAAAGATAGGAGACAGAAGAGAGTAGACGAGGAGACCAGTGATTAAAGATAGGAGACAGAAGAGAGTAGACGAGGAGACCAGTGATTAAAGATAGGAGACAGAAGAGAGTAGACGAGGAGACCAGTGATTAAAGATAGGAGACAGAAGAGAGTAGACGAGGAGACCAGTGATTAAAGATAGGACACAGAAGAGAGTAGACGAGGAGACCAGTGATTAAAGATAGGAGACAGAAGAGAGTAGACGAGGAGACCAGTGATTAAAGATAGGACACAGAAGAGAGTAGACGAGGAGACCAGTGATTAAAGATAGGAGACAGAAGAGAGTAGACGAGGAGACCAGTGATTAAAGATAGGAGACAGAAGAGAGTAGACGAGGAGACCAGTGATTAAAGATAGGAGACAGAAGAGAGTAGACGAGGAGACCAGTGATTAAAGATAGGAGACAGAAGAGAGTAGACGAGGAGACCAGTGATTAAAGATAGGAGACAGAAGAGAGTAGACGAGGAGACCAGTGATTAAAGATAGGAGACAGAAGAGAGTAGACGAGGAGACCAGTGATTAAAGATAGGAGACAGAAGAGAGTAGACGAGGAGACCAGTGATTAAAGATAGGAGACAGAAGAGAGTAGACGAGGAGACCAGTGATTAAAGATAGGAGACAGAAGAGAGTAGACGAGGAGACCAGTGATTAAAGATAGGAGACAGAAGAGAGTAGACGAGGAGACCAGTGATTAAAGATAGGAGACAGAAGAGAGTAGACGAGGAGACCAGTGATTAAAGATAGGAGACAGAAGAGAGTAGACGAGGAGACCAGTGATTAAAGATAGGAGACAGAAGAGAGTAGACGAGGAGACCAGTGATTAAAGATAGGAGACAGAAGAGAGTAGACGAGGAGACCAGTGATTAAAGATAGGAGACAGAAGAGAGTAGACGAGGAGACCAGTGATTAAAGATAGGAGACAGAAGAGAGTAGACGAGGAGACCAGTGATTAAAGATAGGAGACAGAAGAGAGTAGACGAGGAGACCAGTGATTAAAGATAGGAGACAGAAGAGAGTAGACGAGGAGACCAGTGATTAAAGATAGGAGACAGAAGAGAGTAGACGAGGAGACCAGTGATTAAAGATAGGAGACAGAAGAGAGTAGACGAGGAGACCAGTGATTAAAGATAGGAGACAGAAGAGAGTAGACGAGGAGACCAGTGATTAAAGATAGGAGACAGAAGAGAGTAGACGAGGAGACCAGTGATTAAAGATAGGAGACAGAAGAGAGTAGACGAGGAGACCAGTGATTAAAGATAGGAGACAGAAGAGAGTAGACGAGGAGACCAGTGATTAAAGATAGGAGACAGAAGAGAGTAGACGAGGAGACCAGTGATTAAAGATAGGAGACAGAAGAGAGTAGACGAGGAGACCAGTGATTAAAGATAGGAGACAGAAGAGAGTAGACGAGGAGACCAGTGATTAAAGATAGGAGACAGAAGAGAGTAGACGAGGAGACCAGTGATTAAAGATAGGAGACAGAAGAGAGTAGACGAGGAGACCAGTGATTAAAGATAGGAGACAGAAGAGAGTAGACGAGGAGACCAGTGATTAAAGATAGGAGACAGAAGAGAGTAGACGAGGAGACCAGTGATTAAAGATAGGAGACAGAAGAGAGTAGACGAGGAGACCAGTGATTAAAGATAGGAGACAGAAGAGAGTAGACGAGGAGACCAGTGATTAAAGATAGGAGACAGAAGAGAGTAGACGAGGAGACCAGTGATTAAAGATAGGAGACAGAAGAGAGTAGACGAGGAGACCAGTGATTAAAGATAGGAGACAGAAGAGAGTAGACGAGGAGACCAGTGATTAAAGATAGGAGACAGAAGAGAGTAGACGAGGAGACCAGTGATTAAAGATAGGAGACAGAAGAGAGTAGACGAGGAGACCAGTGATTAAAGATAGGAGACAGAAGAGAGTAGACGAGGAGACCAGTGATTAAAGATAGGAGACAGAAGAGAGTAGACGAGGAGACCAGTGATTAAAGATAGGAGACAGAAGAGAGTAGACGAGGAGACCAGTGATTAAAGATAGGAGACAGAAGAGAGTAGACGAGGAGACCAGTGATTAAAGATAGGAGACAGAAGAGAGTAGACGAGGAGACCAGTGATTAAAGATAGGAGACAGAAGAGAGTAGACGAGGAGACCAGTGATTAAAGATAGGAGACAGAAGAGAGTAGACGAGGAGACCAGTGATTAAAGATAGGAGACAGAAGAGAGTAGACGAGGAGACCAGTGATTAAAGATAGGAGACAGAAGAGAGTAGACGAGGAGACCAGTGATTAAAGATAGGAGACAGAAGAGAGTAGACGAGGAGACCAGTGATTAAAGATAGGAGACAGAAGAGAGTAGACGAGGAGACCAGTGATTAAAGATAGGAGACAGAAGAGAGTAGACGAGGAGACCAGTGATTAAAGATAGGAGACAGAAGAGAGTAGACGAGGAGACCAGTGATTAAAGATAGGAGACAGAAGAGAGTAGACGAGGAGACCAGTGATTAAAGATAGGAGACAGAAGAGAGTAGACGAGGAGACCAGTGATTAAAGATAGGAGACAGAAGAGAGTAGACGAGGAGACCAGTGATTAAAGATAGGAGACAGAAGAGAGTAGACGAGGAGACCAGTGATTAAAGATAGGAGACAGAAGAGAGTAGACGAGGAGACCAGTGATTAAAGATAGGAGACAGAAGAGAGTAGACGAGGAGACCAGTGATTAAAGATAGGAGACAGAAGAGAGTAGACGAGGAGACCAGTGATTAAAGATAGGAGACAGAAGAGAGTAGACGAGGAGACCAGTGATTAAAGATAGGAGACAGAAGAGAGTAGACGAGGAGACCAGTGATTAAAGATAGGAGACAGAAGAGAGTAGACGAGGAGACCAGTGATTAAAGATAGGAGACAGAAGAGAGTAGACGAGGAGACCAGTGATTAAAGATAGGAGACAGAAGAGAGTAGACGAGGAGACCAGTGATTAAAGATAGGAGACAGAAGAGAGTAGACGAGGAGACCAGTGATTAAAGATAGGAGACAGAAGAGAGTAGACGAGGAGACCAGTGATTAAAGATAGGAGACAGAAGAGAGTAGACGAGGAGACCAGTGATTAAAGATAGGAGACAGAAGAGAGTAGACGAGGAGACCAGTGATTAAAGATAGGAGACAGAAGAGAGTAGACGAGGAGACCAGTGATTAAAGATAGGAGACAGAAGAGAGTAGACGAGGAGACCAGTGATTAAAGATAGGAGACAGAAGAGAGTAGACGAGGAGACCAGTGATTAAAGATAGGAGACAGAAGAGAGTAGACGAGGAGACCAGTGATTAAAGATAGGAGACAGAAGAGAGTAGACGAGGAGACCAGTGATTAAAGATAGGAGACAGAAGAGAGTAGACGAGGAGACCAGTGATTAAAGATAGGAGACAGAAGAGAGTAGACGAGGAGACCAGTGATTAAAGATAGGAGACAGAAGAGAGTAGACGAGGAGACCAGTGATTAAAGATAGGAGACAGAAGAGAGTAGACGAGGAGACCAGTGATTAAAGATAGGAGACAGAAGAGAGTAGACGAGGAGACCAGTGATTAAAGATAGGAGACAGAAGAGAGTAGACGAGGAGACCAGTGATTAAAGATAGGAGACAGAAGAGAGTAGACGAGGAGACCAGTGATTAAAGATAGGAGACAGAAGAGAGTAGACGAGGAGACCAGTGATTAAAGATAGGAGACAGAAGAGAGTAGACGAGGAGACCAGTGATTAAAGATAGGAGACAGAAGAGAGTAGACGAGGAGACCAGTGATTAAAGATAGGAGACAGAAGAGAGTAGACGAGGAGACCAGTGATTAAAGATAGGAGACAGAAGAGAGTAGACGAGGAGACCAGTGATTAAAGATAGGAGACAGAAGAGAGTAGACGAGGAGACCAGTGATTAAAGATAGGAGACAGAAGAGAGTAGACGAGGAGACCAGTGATTAAAGATAGGAGACAGAAGAGAGTAGACGAGGAGACCAGTGATTAAAGATAGGAGACAGAAGAGAGTAGACGAGGAGACCAGTGATTAAAGATAGGAGACAGAAGAGAGTAGACGAGGAGACCAGTGATTAAAGATAGGAGACAGAAGAGAGTAGACGAGGAGACCAGTGATTAAAGATAGGAGACAGAAGAGAGTAGACGAGGAGACCAGTGATTAAAGATAGGAGACAGAAGAGAGTAGACGAGGAGACCAGTGATTAAAGATAGGAGACAGAAGAGAGTAGACGAGGAGACCAGTGATTAAAGATAGGAGACAGAAGAGAGTAGACGAGGAGACCAGTGATTAAAGATAGGAGACAGAAGAGAGTAGACGAGGAGACCAGTGATTAAAGATAGGAGACAGAAGAGAGTAGACGAGGAGACCAGTGATTAAAGATAGGAGACAGAAGAGAGTAGACGAGGAGACCAGTGATTAAAGATAGGAGACAGAAGAGAGTAGACGAGGAGACCAGTGATTAAAGATAGGAGACAGAAGAGAGTAGACGAGGAGACCAGTGATTAAAGATAGGAGACAGAAGAGAGTAGACGAGGAGACCAGTGATTAAAGATAGGAGACAGAAGAGAGTAGACGAGGAGACCAGTGATTAAAGATAGGAGACAGAAGAGAGTAGACGAGGAGACCAGTGATTAAAGATAGGAGACAGAAGAGAGTAGACGAGGAGACCAGTGATTAAAGATAGGAGACAGAAGAGAGTAGACGAGGAGACCAGTGATTAAAGATAGGAGACAGAAGAGAGTAGACGAGGAGACCAGTGATTAAAGATAGGAGACAGAAGAGAGTAGACGAGGAGACCAGTGATTAAAGATAGGAGACAGAAGAGAGTAGACGAGGAGACCAGTGATTAAAGATAGGAGACAGAAGAGAGTAGACGAGGAGACCAGTGATTAAAGATAGGAGACAGAAGAGAGTAGACGAGGAGACCAGTGATTAAAGATAGGAGACAGAAGAGAGTAGACGAGGAGACCAGTGATTAAAGATAGGAGACAGAAGAGAGTAGACGAGGAGACCAGTGATTAAAGATAGGAGACAGAAGAGAGTAGACGAGGAGACCAGTGATTAAAGATAGGAGACAGAAGAGAGTAGACGAGGAGACCAGTGATTAAAGATAGGAGACAGAAGAGAGTAGACGAGGAGACCAGTGATTAAAGATAGGAGACAGAAGAGAGTAGACGAGGAGACCAGTGATTAAAGATAGGAGACAGAAGAGAGTAGACGAGGAGACCAGTGATTAAAGATAGGAGACAGAAGAGAGTAGACGAGGAGACCAGTGATTAAAGATAGGAGACAGAAGAGAGTAGACGAGGAGACCAGTGATTAAAGATAGGAGACAGAAGAGAGTAGACGAGGAGACCAGTGATTAAAGATAGGAGACAGAAGAGAGTAGACGAGGAGACCAGTGATTAAAGATAGGAGACAGAAGAGAGTAGACGAGGAGACCAGTGATTAAAGATAGGAGACAGAAGAGAGTAGACGAGGAGACCAGTGATTAAAGATAGGAGACAGAAGAGAGTAGACGAGGAGACCAGTGATTAAAGATAGGAGACAGAAGAGAGTAGACGAGGAGACCAGTGATTAAAGATAGGAGACAGAAGAGAGTAGACGAGGAGACCAGTGATTAAAGATAGGAGACAGAAGAGAGTAGACGAGGAGACCAGTGATTAAAGATAGGAGACAGAAGAGAGTAGACGAGGAGACCAGTGATTAAAGATAGGAGACAGAAGAGAGTAGACGAGGAGACCAGTGAATAAAGATAGGAGACAGAAGAGAGTAGACGAGGAGACCAGTGATTAAAGATAGGAGACAGAAGAGAGTAGACGAGGAGATCAGTGAATAAAGATAGGAGACAGAAAAGAGTAGACGAGGAGACCAGTGATTAAAGATAGGAGACAGAAGAGAGTAGACGAGGAGACCAGTGATTAAAGATAGGAGACAGAAGAGAGTAGACGAGGAGACCAGTGATTAAAGATAGGAGACAGAAGAGAGTAGACGAGGAGACCAGTGATTAAAGATAGGAGACAGAAGAGAGTAGACGAGGAGACCAGTGATTAAAGATAGGAGACAGAAGAGAGTAGACGAGGAGACCAGTGATTAAAGATAGGAGACAGAAGAGAGTAGACGAGGAGACCAGTGATTAAAGATAGGAGACAGAAGAGAGTAGACGAGGAGACCAGTGATTAAAGATAGGAGACAGAAGAGAGTAGACGAGGAGACCAGTGATTAAAGATAGGAGACAGAAGAGAGTAGACGAGGAGACCAGTGATTAAAGATAGGAGACAGAAGAGAGTAGACGAGGAGACCAGTGATTAAAGATAGGAGACAGAAGAGAGTAGACGAGGAGACCAGTGATTAAAGATAGGAGACAGAAGAGAGTAGACGAGGAGACCAGTGATTAAAGATAGGAGACAGAAGAGAGTAGACGAGGAGACCAGTGATTAAAGATAGGAGACAGAAGAGAGTAGACGAGGAGACCAGTGATTAAAGATAGGAGACAGAAGAGAGTAGACGAGGAGACCAGTGATTAAAGATAGGAGACAGAAGAGAGTAGACGAGGAGACCAGTGATTAAAGATAGGAGACAGAAGAGAGTAGACGAGGAGACCAGTGATTAAAGATAGGAGACAGAAGAGAGTAGACGAGGAGACCAGTGATTAAAGATAGGAGACAGAAGAGAGTAGACGAGGAGACCAGTGATTAAAGATAGGAGACAGAAGAGAGTAGACGAGGAGACCAGTGATTAAAGATAGGAGACAGAAGAGAGTAGACGAGGAGACCAGTGATTAAAGATAGGAGACAGAAGAGAGTAGACGAGGAGACCAGTGATTAAAGATAGGAGACAGAAGAGAGTAGACGAGGAGACCAGTGATTAAAGATAGGAGACAGAAGAGAGTAGACGAGGAGACCAGTGATTAAAGATAGGAGACAGAAGAGAGTAGACGAGGAGACCAGTGATTAAAGATAGGAGACAGAAGAGAGTAGACGAGGAGACCAGTGATTAAAGATAGGAGACAGAAGAGAGTAGACGAGGAGACCAGTGATTAAAGATAGGAGACAGAAGAGAGTAGACGAGGAGACCAGTGATTAAAGATAGGAGACAGAAGAGAGTAGACGAGGAGACCAGTGATTAAAGATAGGAGACAGAAGAGAGTAGACGAGGAGACCAGTGATTAAAGATAGGAGACAGAAGAGAGTAGACGAGGAGACCAGTGATTAAAGATAGGAGACAGAAGAGAGTAGACGAGGAGACCAGTGATTAAAGATAGGAGACAGAAGAGAGTAGACGAGGAGACCAGTGATTAAAGATAGGAGACAGAAGAGAGTAGACGAGGAGACCAGTGATTAAAGATAGGAGACAGAAGAGAGTAGACGAGGAGACCAGTGATTAAAGATAGGAGACAGAAGAGAGTAGACGAGGAGACCAGTGATTAAAGATAGGAGACAGAAGAGAGTAGACGAGGAGACCAGTGATTAAAGATAGGAGACAGAAGAGAGTAGACGAGGAGACCAGTGATTAAAGATAGGAGACAGAAGAGAGTAGACGAGGAGACCAGTGATTAAAGATAGGAGACAGAAGAGAGTAGACGAGGAGACCAGTGATTAAAGATAGGAGACAGAAGAGAGTAGACGAGGAGACCAGTGATTAAAGATAGGAGACAGAAGAGAGTAGACGAGGAGACCAGTGATTAAAGATAGGAGACAGAAGAGAGTAGACGAGGAGACCAGTGATTAAAGATAGGAGACAGAAGAGAGTAGACGAGGAGACCAGTGATTAAAGATAGGACACAGAAGAGAGTAGACGAGGAGACCAGTGATTAAAGATAGGAGACAGAAGAGAGTAGACGAGGAGACCAGTGATTAAAGATAGGAGACAGAAGAGAGTAGACGAGGAGACCAGTGATTAAAGATAGGAGACAGAAGAGAGTAGACGAGGAGACCAGTGATTAAAGATAGGAGACAGAAGAGAGTAGACGAGGAGACCAGTGATTAAAGATAGGAGACAGAAGAGAGTAGACGAGGAGACCAGTGATTAAAGATAGGAGACAGAAGAGAGTAGACGAGGAGACCAGTGATTAAAGATAGGAGACAGAAGAGAGTAGACGAGGAGACCAGTGATTAAAGATAGGAGACAGAAGAGAGTAGACGAGGAGACCAGTGATTAAAGATAGGAGACAGAAGAGAGTAGACGAGGAGACCAGTGATTAAAGATAGGAGACAGAAGAGAGTAGACGAGGAGACCAGTGATTAAAGATAGGAGACAGAAGAGAGTAGACGAGGAGACCAGTGATTAAAGATAGGAGACAGAAGAGAGTAGACGAGGAGACCAGTGATTAAAGATAGGAGACAGAAGAGAGTAGACGAGGAGACCAGTGATTAAAGATAGGAGACAGAAGAGAGTAGACGAGGAGACCAGTGATTAAAGATAGGAGACAGAAGAGAGTAGACGAGGAGACCAGTGATTAAAGATAGGAGACAGAAGAGAGTAGACGAGGAGACCAGTGATTAAAGATAGGAGACAGAAGAGAGTAGACGAGGAGACCAGTGATTAAAGATAGGAGACAGAAGAGAGTAGACGAGGAGACCAGTGATTAAAGATAGGAGACAGAAGAGAGTAGACGAGGAGACCAGTGATTAAAGATAGGAGACAGAAGAGAGTAGACGAGGAGACCAGTGATTAAAGATAGGAGACAGAAGAGAGTAGACGAGGAGACCAGTGATTAAAGATAGGAGACAGAAGAGAGTAGACGAGGAGACCAGTGATTAAAGATAGGAGACAGAAGAGAGTAGACGAGGAGACCAGTGATTAAAGATAGGAGACAGAAGAGAGTAGACGAGGAGACCAGTGATTAAAGATAGGAGACAGAAGAGAGTAGACGAGGAGACCAGTGATTAAAGATAGGAGACAGAAGAGAGTAGACGAGGAGACCAGTGATTAAAGATAGGAGACAGAAGAGAGTAGACGAGGAGACCAGTGATTAAAGATAGGAGACAGAAGAGAGTAGACGAGGAGACCAGTGATTAAAGATAGGAGACAGAAGAGAGTAGACGAGGAGACCAGTGATTAAAGATAGGAGACAGAAGAGAGTAGACGAGGAGACCAGTGATTAAAGATAGGACACAGAAGAGAGTAGACGAGGAGACCAGTGATTAAAGATAGGAGACAGAAGAGAGTAGACGAGGAGACCAGTGATTAAAGATAGGAGACAGAAGAGAGTAGACGAGGAGACCAGTGATTAAAGATAGGAGACAGAAGAGAGTAGACGAGGAGACCAGTGATTAAAGATAGGAGACAGAAGAGAGTAGACGAGGAGACCAGTGATTAAAGATAGGAGACAGAAGAGAGTAGACGAGGAGACCAGTGATTAAAGATAGGAGACAGAAGAGAGTAGACGAGGAGACCAGTGATTAAAGATAGGAGACAGAAGAGAGTAGACGAGGAGACCAGTGATTAAAGATAGGAGACAGAAGAGAGTAGACGAGGAGACCAGTGATTAAAGATAGGAGACAGAAGAGAGTAGACGAGGAGACCAGTGATTAAAGATAGGAGACAGAAGAGAGTAGACGAGGAGACCAGTGATTAAAGATAGGAGACAGAAGAGAGTAGACGAGGAGACCAGTGATTAAAGATAGGAGACAGAAGAGAGTAGACGAGGAGACCAGTGATTAAAGATAGGAGACAGAAGAGAGTAGACGAGGAGACCAGTGATTAAAGATAGGAGACAGAAGAGAGTAGACGAGGAGACCAGTGATTAAAGATAGGAGACAGAAGAGAGTAGACGAGGAGACCAGTGATTAAAGATAGGAGACAGAAGAGAGTAGACGAGGAGACCAGTGATTAAAGATAGGACACAGAAGAGAGTAGACGAGGAGACCAGTGATTAAAGATAGGAGACAGAAGAGAGTAGACGAGGAGACCAGTGATTAAAGATAGGAGACAGAAGAGAGTAGACGAGGAGACCAGTGATTAAAGATAGGAGACAGAAGAGAGTAGACGAGGAGACCAGTGATTAAAGATAGGAGACAGAAGAGAGTAGACGAGGAGACCAGTGATTAAAGATAGGAGACAGAAGAGAGTAGACGAGGAGACCAGTGATTAAAGATAGGAGACAGAAGAGAGTAGACGAGGAGACCAGTGATTAAAGATAGGAGACAGAAGAGAGTAGACGAGGAGACCAGTGATTAAAGATAGGAGACAGAAGAGAGTAGACGAGGAGACCAGTGATTAAAGATAGGACACAGAAGAGAGTAGACGAGGAGACCAGTGATTAAAGATAGGAGACAGAAGAGAGTAGACGAGGAGACCAGTGATTAAAGATAGGAGACAGAAGAGAGTAGACGAGGAGACCAGTGATTAAAGATAGGACACAGAAGAGAGTAGACGAGGAGACCAGTGATTAAAGATAGGACACAGAAGAGAGTAGACGAGGAGACCAGTGATTAAAGAAAAGAGTGAACACAGTTTAAACCTCTCGGATGGAGAATGCCAAAACGGGATATAAATCGGTTCTCCGAAGCAAACGGCCTGTGGCTATCGGTGGAGCAAGAGACGATGCTAGTAACCTGAAATTCCCCATAGGTATGATGATCTGGAGATCTGAAATGGGAAGATACCGGAGTGCCGGTAATATGTTTGACGAGTAGTACAATTGTTCACGAACTCAATCACAAAAACGTCTACCTGTTTCGCTAATATACGTCATGTGACAGCGCTTGCAACATATTTAATATACTTGTTTATTCTGTATTTGTTCTTATCTTCTACCTTCTTGCCAAGAAAAATAATATATTTTTTTTTATAAGTTGAGAGTAAAGTAATATGTCATTAGATCAGTTTTTGTGTGTGTGAAAAGTGAAGATACAAAAATTGTGAATATGGAATGTTTTTGTAATGAACAAGAGAACCTGCTAAATCGATCGCCTCCAGGGTCCCTTTTTGGGGTCATGCACCTGCCCTCGACATGGCCTCGAGAGCTCGTCAAGACAGGCTTGTCGACATCTGACCTGCCAATCAAAGCACATGCTCTGTCCATGGACGCAGGTTCTGGGTGGGTACCAAGTCACATGGTCATATATGCCCATCAATTAAAATATCTTGATGTAACAAAGAGAGCATCTTTATGTCTGTCATAATGTAACAAAGAGAGCATCTTTATGTCTGTCATGATGTAACAAAGAGAGCATCTTTATGTTTGTCATGATGTAACAGAGAGAGCATCTTTGTGTCTGTCATGATGTAACAGAGAGAGCATCTTTGTGTCTGTCATGATGTAACAGAGAGAGCATCTTTGTGTCTGTCATGATGTAACAAAGAGAGCATCTTTATGTTTGTCATGATGTAACAGAGAGAGCATTTTTGTGTCTGTCATGATGTAACAAAGAGAGCATCTTTATGTTTGTCATGATGTAAGAAAGAGAGCATTTTTGTGTCTGTCATGATGTAACAAAAGAGAGCATCTTTATGTTTGTCATGATGTAACAGAGAGAGCATCTTTGTGTCTGTCATGATGTAACAAAGAGAGCATTTTTATGTTTGTCATGATGTAACAAAGAGAGCATCTTTATGTCTGTCATGATGTAACAAAGAGAGCATCTTTATGTTTGTCATGATGTAAGAAAGAGAGCATTTTTGTGTCTGTCATGATGTAACAAAAGAGAGCATCTTTATGTTTGTCATGATGTAACAGAGAGAGCATCTTTATGTTTGTCATGATGTAACAAAGAGAGCATCTTTATGTCTGTCATGATGTAACAAAGAGAGCATCTTTATGTCTGTCATGATGTAACAAAGAGAGCATCTTTATGTCTGTCATGATGTAACAAAGAGAGCATCTTTATGTCTGTCATGATGTAACAAAGAGAGCATCTTTGTGTCTGTCATGATGTAACAAAGAGAGCATCTTTATGTCTGTCATGATGTAACAAAGAGAGCATCTTTGTGTCTGTCATGATGTAACAAAGAGAGCATCTTTATGTTTGTCATGATGTAACAGAGAGAGCATTTTTGTGTCTGTCATGATGTAACAAAGAGAGCATCTTTATGTTTGTCATGATGTAAGAAAGAGAGCATTTTTGTGTCTGTCATGATGTAACAAAGAGAGCATCTTTATGTTTGCCATGATGTAACAGAGAGAGCATCTTTATGTCTGTCATGATGTAACAAAGAGAGCATCTTTATGTTTGTCATGATGTAACAGAGAGAGCATCTTTGTGTCTGTCATGATGTAACAGAGAGAGCATCTTTGTGTCTGTCATGATGTAACAGAGAGAGCATCTTTGTGTCTGTCATGATGTAACAAAGAGAGCATCTTTATGTTTGTCATGATGTAACAGAGAGAGCATTTTTGTGTCCGTCATGATGTAACAAAGAGAGCATCTTTATTTTTGTCATGATGTAACAGAGAGAGCATTTTTGTGTCTGTCATGATGTAACAAAAGAGAGCATATTTATGTTTGTCATGATGTAACAGAGAGAGCATCTTTGTGTCTGTCATGATGTAACAAAGAGAGCATTTTTATGTTTGTCATGATGTAACAAAGAGAGCATCTTTATGTTTGTCATGATGTAACAAAGAGAGCATCTTTATGTTTGTCATGATGTAAGAAAGAGAGCATTTTTGTGTCTGTCATGATGTAACAAAAGAGAGCATCTTTATGTTTGTCATGATGTAACAGAGAGAGCATCTATATGTTTGTCATGATGTAACAAAGAGAGCAACTTTATGTCTGTCATGATGTAACAAAGAGAGCATCTTTATGTCTGTCATGATGTAACAAAGAGAGCATCTTTATGTCTGTCATGATGTAACAAAGAGAGCATCTTTATGTCTGTCATGATGTAACAAAGAGAGCATCTTTGTGTCTGTCATGATGTAACAAAGAGAGCATCTTTATGTCTGTCATGATGTAACAAAGAGAGCATCTTTGTGTCTGTCATGATGTAACAAAGAGAGCATCTTTATGTTTGTCATGATGTAACAGAGAGAGCATTTTTGTGTCTGTCATGATGTAACAAAGAGAGCATCTTTATGTTTGTCATGATGTAAGAAAGAGAGCATGATGTATGATGTAACAAAGAGAGCTTTATTTTTGTCATGATGTAACAGAGAGAGTCATGATGTAACAAAAGAGTCTGTCATGATGTAACAAAGAGAGCATCTTTATGTTTGTCATGATGTAACAGAGAGAGCATCTTTGTGTCTGTCATGATGTAACAAGAGAGCATCTTTGTGTCTGTCATGATGTAACAGAGAGAGCATCTTTGTGTCTGTCATGATGTAACAAAGAGAGCATCTTTATGTTTGTCATGATGTAACAGAGAGAGCATTTTTGTGTCTGTCATGATGTAACAAAGAGAGCATCTTTATTTTTGTCATGATGTAAGAAAGAGAGCATTTTGTGTCTGTCATGATGTAACAAAAGAGAGCATCTTTATGTTTGTCATGATGTAACAGAGAGAGCATCTTTGTGTCTGTCATGATGTAACAAAGAGAGCATTTTTATGTTGGTCATGATGTAACAAAGAGAGCATCTTATGTTTGTCATGATGTAACAAAGAGAGCATCTTTATGTTTGTCATGATGTAAGAAAGAGAGCATTTTTGTGTCTGTCATGATGTAACAAAAGAGAGCATCTTTATGTTTGTCATGATGTAAGAAAGAGAGCATTTTTGTGTCTGTCATGATGTAACAAAAGAGAGCATCTTTATGTTTGTCATGATGTAACAGAGAGAGCATCTTTATGTTTGTCATGATGTAACAAAGAGAGCATCTTTATGTCTGTCATGATGTAACAAAGAGAGCATCTTTATGTCTGTCATGATGTAACAAAGAGAGCATCTTTATGTCTGTCATGATGTAACAAAGAGAGCATCTTTATGTCTGTCATGATGTAACAAAGAGAGCATCTTTGTGTCTGTCATGATGTAACAAAGAGAGCATCTTTATGTCTGTCATGATGTAACAAAGAGTGCATCTTTGTGTCTGTCATGATGTAACAAAGAGAGCATCTTTATGTTTGTCATGATGTAACAGAGAGAGCATTTTTGTGTCTGTCATGATGTAACAAAGAGAGCATCTTTATGTTTGTCATGATGTAAGAAAGAGAGCATTTTTGTGTCTGTCATGATGTAACAAAGAGAGCATCTTTATGTTTGCCATGATGTAACAGAGAGAGCATCTTTATGTCTGTCATGATGTAACAAAGAGAGCATCTTTATGTTTGTCATGATGTAACAGAGAGAGCATCTTTGTGTCTGTCATGATGTAACAGAGAGAGCATCTTTGTGTCTGTCATGATGTAACAGAGAGAGCATCTTTGTGTCTGTCATGATGTAACAAAGAGAGCATCTTTATGTTTGTCATGATGTAACAGAGAGAGCATTTTTGTGTCGGTCATGATGTAACAAAGAGAGCATCTTTATTTTTGTCATGATGTAACAGAGAGAGCATTTTTGTGTCTGTCATGATGTAACAAAAGAGAGCATCTTTATGTTTGTCATGATGTAACAGAGAGAGCATCTTTGTGTCTGTCATGATGTAACAAAGAGAGCATTTTTATGTTTGTCATGATGTAACAAAGAGAGCATCTTTATGTTTGTCATGATGTAACAAAGAGAGCATCTTTATGTTTGTCATGATGTAAGAAAGAGAGCATTTTTGTGTCTGTCATGATGTAACAAAAGAGAGCATCTTTATGTTTGTCATGATGTAACAGAGAGAGCATCTATATGTTTGTCATGATGTAACAAAGAGAGCATCTTTGTGTCTGTCATGATGTAACAAAGAGAGCATCTTTATGTTTGTCATGATGTAACAGAGAGAGCATCTTTGTGTCTGTCATGATGTAACAAAGAGAGCATTTTTATGTTTGTCATGATGTAACAAAGAGAGCATCTTTATGTTTGTCATGATGTAACAAAGAGAGCATCTTTATGTTTGTCATGATGTAAGAAAGAGAGCATTTTTGTGTCTGTCATGATGTAACAAAAGAGAGCATCTTTATGTTTGTCATGATGTAACAGAGAGAGCATCTTTATGTTTGTCATGATGTAACAAAGAGAGCATCTTTATGTCTGTCATGATGTAACAAAGAGAGCATCTTTATGTCTGTCATGATGTAACAAAGAGAGCATCTTTATGTCTGTCATGATGTAACAAAGAGAGCATCTTTATGTCTGTCATGATGTAACAAAGAGAGCATCTTTGTGTGTGTCATGATGTAAGAAAGAGAGCATCTTTATGTCTGTCATGATGTAACAAAGAGAGCATCTTTGTGTCTGTCATGATGTAACAAAGAGAGCATCTTTATGTTTGTCATGATGTAACAGAGAGAGCATTTTTGTGTCTGTCATGATGTAACAAAGAGAGCATATTTATGTTTGTCATGATGTAAGAAAGAGAGCATTTTTGTGTCTGTCATGATGTAACAAAGAGAGCATCTTTATGTTTGTCATGATGTAACAGAGAGAGCATCTTTGTGTCTGTCATGATGTAACAAAGAGAGCATTTTTATGTTTGTCATGATGTAACAAAGAGAGCATCTTTATGTTTGTCATGATGTAACAAAGAGAGCATCTTTATGTTTGTCATGATGTAAGAAAGAGAGCATTTTTGTGTCTGTCATGATGTAACAAAAGAGAGCATCTTTATGTTTGTCATGATGTAACAGAGAGAGCATCTTTATGTTTGTCATGATGTAACAGAGAGAGCATCTTTATGTTTGTCATAATGTAACAAAGAGAGCATCTTTATGTCTGTCAGATGTAACAGAGAGAGCATTTTTATGTTTGTCATGATGTAACAAAGAGAGCATCTTTATGTCTGTCATGATGTAACAAAGAGAGCATCTTTATGTCTGTCATGATGTAACAAAGAGAGCATCTTTATGTCTGTCATGATGTAACAAAGAGAGCATCTTTATTTTTGTCATGATGTAACAAAGAGAGCATCTTTATGTCTGTCAGATGTAACAGAGAGAGCATCTTTATGTTTGTCATGATGTAACAAAGAGAGCATCTTGATGTTTGTCATGATGTAACAAAGAGAGCATCTTTATGTCTGTCATGATGTAACAAAGAGAGCATCTTTATGTCTGTCATGATGTAACAAAGAGAGCATCTTTATGTTTGTCATGATGTAACAAAGAGAGTATCTTTGTGTCTGTCATGATGTAACAAAGAGAGCATCTTTATGTCTGTCATGATGTAAGAAAGAGAGCATCTTTATGTTTGTCATGATGTAACAAAGAGAGCATCTTTATGTCTGTCATGATGTAACAAAGAGAGCATCTTTATGTCTGTCATGATGTAACAAAGAGAGCATCTTTATGTTTGTCATGATGTAACAAAGAGAGCATCTTTATGTCTGTCATGATGTAACAAAGAGAGCATCTTTATGTTTGTCATGATGTAACAAAGAGAGCATCTTTATGTCTGTCATGATGTAACAAAGAGAGCATCTTTGTGTCTGTCATGATGTAACAAAGAGAGCATTTTTGTGTCTGTCATGAAGTAACAGAGAGAGCATCTTTGTGTCTGTCATGATGTAACAGAGAGAGCATCTTTGTGTCTGTCATGATGTAACAAAGAGAGCATCTTTATGTCTGTCATGATGTAATAAAGAGAGCATCTTTGTGTCTGTCATGATGTAATAAAGAGAGCATCTTTGTGTCTGTCATGATGTAATAAAGAGAGCATCTTTATGTCTGTCATGATGTAACAGAGAGAGCATCTTTGTGTCTGTCATGATGTAATAAAGAGAGCATCTTTGTGTCTGTCATGATGTAATAAAGAGAGCATCTTTATATCTGTCACGATGTAACAGAGAGAGCATCTTTGTGTCTGTCATAATGTAACAGAGAGAGCATCTTTGTGTCTGTATAGATCTAACATTGTGTGTATCTTTATGTCTGTCTAGATATAACATTGTGTGTATCTTTATATCTGTCTAGATGTAACATTGTGTGTATCTTTATGTCTGTCTAGATGTAACATTGTGTGTATCTTTATGTCTGTCGAAATGTAAGAAAAAGTGTACCTTTGTGTCTGTCTAGATGTAACAAAAAGTATATCTTTATGTCTGTCGAGATGTAAGAAAAAGTGTATCTTTATGTCTGTCGAGATGTAACACTATGTGTATCTTTATGTCTGTCGAGATGTAAGAAAAAGTATATCTTTATGTCTGTCGAAATGTAAGAAAAAGTATATCTTTATGTCTGTCGAGATGTAAGAAAAAGTGTATTTTTATGTCTGTCGAGGTGTAACACTATGTGTATCTTTATGTCTGTCTAGATGTAACAAAATGTGTGTCGTCTGTCGTGATGTAACACTGTGTGTATCTTTATGTCTATCGAGATGTAACAAAAAGTGTATCTTTATGTCTGTCTAGATGTAACAAAATGTGTGTCGTCTGTCGTGATGTAACACTGTGTGTACCTTTATGTCTGTCGAGATGTAACAAAAAGTGTATCTTTATGTCTGTCGAGATGTAACAAAAAGTGTATCTTTATGTCTGTCGAGATGTAGCAAAATGTGTATCTTTATGTCTGTCAGAATGTAACACTTTGTGTATCTTTATGTCTGTCGAGATGTAACAAAAAGTGTTTCTTTATGTCTGTCGAG